>JAKSZU010000007.1:8682499-9227499 GCA_026018925.1 Tupaia tana | reverse complement strand
ATGTCTAATGTTATGCCAACAGATTTTTCTATTCAGTCAAATTGAATAAAAATTAAGGTGCTAGGCATTATCTCACTGAAAAGTATAAAATGGAATGATTCGTATTATGCAAATATAATTAGTAACCTGACAACCATTGGGAAGGAAGTTCAGTGACTTTTATTTCAATGACTAATATGAGAAGTTCATATTAGAATATATAATAGAGAAAAAATTATTATTTTCATTTCAGTGCACAATAAAAATGATGTACTAAAATTTAAGTTAGAATGAATTCTTAATTGTTTAAGTGTAGATCTTTAGTAAACTAATCCATTGTATTTTTTTCTTTTAATTATTTCTCCCTTAGTTTGAAAATTATCATCCTTTTCATAATTAGTAAATTATTAGCTTTAATTCTTTGATAGAAATGTTTGACTACCTTCAGATACTTGGAGTCTGGAAAGTTGGCGGAACCCCTAAAAGTTCCCACGTGTGTGTGTGTGTATGTGTGTATGTGTGTGTGTGTGTGTGTGTGTGTGTGTGTGTGTGTGTTTCAAGCAGCAAGAGATTGAATAGTATGCTCATCTAAGCAGGTCAGCTTTGCTTAGATCTATTTTTTTTAAAGTTCTCTAATGTAAAAGAAGTCAGTCTTTTACCAAGAAAATGACTTGTAGAAAAATGGAATATTATACATTTATACAGAAACATATCCCTCAATGGCTTCATTCTTTGGTCACTTAAAGAACTTAAAATCTCTGGGAAGAAAAGCAACTGACCAAACAGCAACTGACTTTTTGTGGGCTTATGTCTTTCTATGTGACCCTTAAAAACAGCAGTTATATAACTCTGTGGTTAGTTTTGTTCTGCTGAGAGCCAAGCCTTTGGTATCCATTGTTGAATATATTGGTCTTTAATCTGGTTGATTTTCAATAAATGCCTGTATATTTTACTATATGCAGACAAATGTATTTAGTTAAGAGTATGTGTGCCAATTTGGCAGGTGGAACGGTGGTTAAGGCACTGGACTCCCACATGGTGAACTGTGGTTTTAGTCCTGGATCTGGCATCTTACTTTCTCAATTTCTCTCTCTCTGGTCAAATTTTAAAAAAAATCAAAATAAATAAAATAAAATAATTCTTTTTCTTAAAAAATGGAGTATGTATGTCTGGTCCTTTAAAATATATAAGAGGAAAACAATTCTTACGACGAATTTATATTTGTAGTCTACGACTTTTATGTCGGAAACATACATGCTCACACAGAATGGTCTGCTCTCCCTCCGTTCTCTGGGTAGGCTGTAATCCTTTGTTATAATTAAGAAATTTAGGAAGAGCATTTTCTTTATCTTTCTTTTTCTTTCTTCTTTCCTTTTTCTTCTTTCTTTCTCTTTTTTTTAAATTTATTTTTGGTTTTTGCCATAGGACAGATACACTAACTGGAGAGAGACAGAGAGAAATAGAGAGAGGGGAAGTGAGAAATCACCTTCCAGAGAGGACAGCCACATTGCAATCCCTTTTCCTCCATTCTCCTCTTGAGATTTTGGGCATTCATACGCATGCTCCCAGATTGAGTGTAAGCCTCCAGGTCCAGAACTTGAACTGTATTCGGCCAAGTGGGAGTCCAGCACCTTAACCTCATGCCACCTGGTACCCCCCCCCCCACCGCATCCCCCACCATGATTTTCAAGCTGCTGGATAGGGACTTAAACTGTGGTCAGCCATATGGAAATCCAGCACCTTAACCGTCACGCCACTTGCGGGCCCCAAGATCATTTTCAATAAGGTAAAATAAACTATAGTACCTATTTCAAGTAGCATATTTATAAAAATTCATGTCTATAATGCACCTTAACTATTAGGCTCAAGTTACATAAATATAAATGCCGTGACTTTACCCAGCAATATACAGAGAAGTTTATTATTCTTGTCAGTTTTGCTCTTGAATAAGCTGGAAATCTGAATCCCTTTCTTCATCTCTGCCTGAGTTCTGCATTAGCTCTCATCCTATCTACTGCTATAGTCTCTTGACTGTACAAGTAGAATTGCTGATCATTGGGAATGTACAGCTTTAAAGAGGACATCCTTCACACACTCCTGTTCACTGAAGCCTTGTGCACAAGAGCCAACAATGGGAACAACCAAATGTCCATTGACAGATAATCGGATAAAGAAAATGTGATATACACACACACAGTATTATTCAACCTTTTAAAAAGGAAGCAAACGCTGCTGTTTGGATGAACCCAGAGGACACTGAGTTCAATGAAATAATCCAGGCGCACCAAGGCAAATGCTACAGGAGCTGGCTTATATGGGGAATCTAAAATAGCCGTCTTCACAAAGGCAGAGAATAGAGCAATTGTTACCAGGGACTGGGAGCAAGGAAAAGTGGAGAGAGAATGGTCAAAAAAGTACAAAGTATCAGTTATAAAGGATAAGTAAGTCTTGAGATTTAAAATACAGCATGGTGACTGTAGTTTATAATAATGTAATGTATGGGGGAACTTCAAAAAGTTTGTGGGAATAAAGGAATATAAAAGTTTGTTTATGTATGAGAGACAGTGCATGTGCTTGCGTGGCAGAGGGAAGCATCTTCAGTAGGGTGTGGTCGAGCTGCAGCCCCCTCCTCTTAGCTCTCCAGCTTGTTCGCTCTCGAGCACATCTGATGTGTGTCAGGTCAGCCAGGCCAGGGATTAAATTTATGGTCAACTTTACAGCTTCCAGTAGTACAGTTCAGTGAGGTACTGATTGCACCATAAAAACTGGGCCACAGGTTATTTTGTTCAAAAATTTTGAAATATATCCATAATTTTTTCAACATATGGATTTTCTATGACCTTTTCAAGACCACTCACATGCCAAAATTTGCTAAGAGTAGATCTTAAAGGTACTACTTCATGAAGTATTTTTTAAATTTTATTATTTCTTCCTAAATATATATAATAGAATTCAACAGTGAGACTTTTGGGCTTTGAATTTGACTTAAGGGAACATTGTGATTATAAATATTAATTTTTTCATACCTGTAGGGCTATATTTTCCATTTCTTCTTTTTGATAATGTGTTTTTTCAAAAAATTTATTTATTAAACTTATTTCGTGCTTACTGGCATAAGGACTTTTAATAATTGCTTTATTGTTCTTTTAATGCTTTTAGAATCTATAGTGATCATTCTAATTTCATTTCTGGTGTTCTTATTTTCTTACTGTATTTTCTCTCTCTCCCACTCTTTTTCTTTATTAGTATTATTTGCCTTCTCAACAAATATTTTAACCATACTTCTCGTTTTATCTGTCTCTTATTTATTTTAATTTTTAATTTTCACATTTTAAATTTTTTTCTATGTACACTCACAGAGAGAGACAAAGAGAGAGAGGGAAAATAAGAAATCATTCCCCAGGGAAGGATGGACACACTATCATCCTGTTTTTTGCAATCTCCTTAGGATTTTGTGCACACATACATGTACCCAGCAGGATTTTCAAATTGCTTGGTCCAGGACTTGAATGGTACAGCTGACCACGTGGAATCCAGCAAAATTAACCTCTACACCACCTGCTGACACCTGTCTCTTATTTTAATTTATGATCTTTTATTTTCTTCTTTTTTTGTGCTTGATTTGCTTCTTCTTTCTTTTTCTCCCTTTCTGTTTGTGTTTCATGATACAATTGAGAGCACTGATTTTAAGCCATTATAACTCTGAAAGCTATAAAATTCCTACTAAGTTTTGCTCTACCTTATTTCTCCTCAAAAACTGGAAATTTAGGTTTGTCTTATTTTTTCCATGATTTTTTTTTTTTTTGCTTAATCTTATTTTATGATTTTTTTCATGATTTCTTTTTCTTTTTTTTTTTTTTTTTAGAGGTTTTTGCTATAGCGCACGTGCGCTCATCAGACAGAGACAGAGAGTTAGAAAGCAAGAAATCACCTCCCAGAGGGGATGGCCACGCCACAATCCCTTCTCCTCCAGTCTCCTCTCGGGATCTTGGGCACGCACGCACACGCGCCCAGAGTGAGTTTAAGCTACTGGGTCCAGGACTCGAACCGTGGTCGACTAACGTGGGAGTCCAGCGACAGAGCCATTACACTAACTGCTGGTCCCATGATTTCTTTTTTGAACCATAATTTATTCATAATTGTTTGCTTTATTATAAATATTTATGCTATATTTGGTTTCTTTCTTTCTTCTTCTTTAATTTTTTTTAATTCCATGAGTGAGAGAGACAGAGAGACAGAGACACAGCATACCTAACAAGCCTGCTCCTGCCATCCACCCCCTGCTTCAGCCAGCCAGGACCATGGTCACACCTGGGTTGGTGTACTCAGGCGGTCTCTGCACATGGTCCTTCCATGGGATCTGCCTCAGAGTATCTTGTTTTACTGCTGTGCCTAAGTCCAGCCTCCTTGGATGTATTTTGATGAATCCTATTTTTATTTCTAAGTTAATTTTACTGTGATTGAAAAGCATGCCCCATAAGACTGCAGTCCTTTGACATTAACTAAGACTTCTTTCATGTTTTACCAACAACTTCGTCTAGAGACCAATTAGGCTTTCTTCCTCATGGTTCTTAAAGTCAGCCATCCTCTATCCACTGCTCAGTTGAAAACTGCCCCATACTTTTAGTACATATTACTGCAGCACCCTGTTTTATGGGCACCAAGATAGGTAGTAATTTTCTTTTCTCTTTTATTTTTTCTTTTTATAAGAGAGAAAGAATGACAGAGAAATAAGGAAAAGGAGAAAGATAAGAGATAGACATCTCTGGCGGGGTCTTACCATATCATGATTGTCTTACTGCAGACTCCAAATATTAAAAGGCACCATTAGAAGTGTACACAAACGCACCCTGTACAATGTTCAGGTTTCCCCAGGAACCAAACTCAGGCCTCCCATGTAGCTTTCAACCTCCAAACAGGTTCTAGCTGTATACCATTTCAGGTGGGCCATTCATTCATTTTCCTATTGCCACATTGCTAGTCACTGTACACTCAGAAGCTTAAAACAACATACATTTATTATGTTGCAGTCTTTGAGGGCCGGGAGTATGAGTACAGTCAACTGAGTCCTCTGTTCTGGGGCTCACAATGCCACAAACTGGGTGCAGGTGGGGCTGGGAGCTCATCTCGGGCTCCGAATCCTCTCCTACGCTCACTGGATTTGTGCAATTCAGTGTTGTAAATTTACAAGTGATGATCTCAGCTCCTGGTGGTCTCTTAGTCTTTCTTGAACTCTGTCCCATCCACCACACAGTCAACTGCTTCTTCAAGGGCAGCAAGAGAATGTCCCCACTGCTTTGGAAATACAATGTTTAATTTTATGAAGAAGTTCAGAGTAATGTGATTGTCATTACACAAAAGGACTAAGCCAATGTTTTGGAAGCTGACAACTGTAGATACTGACTTTCTTCAGCTAAGCTAGTTCGTGATGACCAGCAAGAACATCCAAGAGTAGCAAGATGATATCACCTTCACCTACCCCAGCCTGGCCACTACTGAGGGCAGACCCAGCAGGAGTGGGACATCTGTTCTGTTTGCTCTTTCATCAGTGTTAAATGACCCTAGATTCCAGAGTATATCAATGACACTAACAGATATTTTTTTTAATTCAAAAATTCCTAATTTTCACCAATTACTACTAGAAAATTAGTTTAAAACTTATAATCTAAATATCTTGAATGAATTGTATTTCTTCACTGCTGCTGTTTTCTTTGAGAAGTTTTGTGGTGCAAAAGGCTAATCATGATATGTTGTGAAGCCACACATCAGTGTTTTATAAATAAAGGAACAAAAACAGCTCCAGAATGAATGTGAATATTCTGCTATGCTTTAGCGACTGCGTTGAAGAAATGAGCTTATTATGAAATATATTCCCCCTTGCTGAAGGCTCTCTTTTTTTCCCCCCAGTTCTAATAGTAGGTTTGACATCAAACAGATTTGCCATAATAGATTGTTTTCTCACCTATGCATGAAGAATTGCTTGGGACCAGCAGTTAGCGTAATGGCTATGTCGCTGGACTCCCACGTAGTCGACCGCGGTTCGAGTCCCGGAGCCGGCGGCTTAAACTCACACCGGGCGCGTGTGCGTGCGTGCCCAAGATCCCGAGAGGAGAATGGAGGAGAAGGGATTGCGGCGTGGCCATCCCCCCTGAGGGGTGATTTCCTGCTTTCTATCTCTCTGTCTCTCTCTGTCTGTCTGGCGAGCACATGCGCCCTATAGCAAAAACCTCTCCAAAAAAAAAAAAAAAAAAAAAAAAAAAGGAAAAGAATTGCTTACTTTTGTTTATTTGTTCTAATGTGTTACTATAATTATAATACAGTTCAAACTTTAAGTTGGGTTATATGTGTGTTTGTTATAAGGCGTCTTCTGTGTAATACATGTATATATATATTTATATATATTTCAATGTATAATTTTTTAGTTTAGAAATCCTTTCTATCTCAACATAATAAATATATTATTATGTTTTAAATTGTCAGAGGTCTCATGCATTTACCACAGAGAAAAAGAGAAAAGAAGAAAACACTCCCCCAAGTGTAGTATGGTTATATCACAATCCCTCCTCTACTCTCTCTCCAACCCATTGGGACTTTGAGCGCACACACACACACACATACCCCAAGTGTTTTTCCAGCTGTCAGGGTCAGAATGTGAACTGTGATCATTTAGGCTCCTTTAACCAATAGGCTATAGGGCTGTGTGAAACACGTTATTTTATCATTGTTTTTACAATTTTTTTTTTTTTTTTTTTTTTTTTGGAGAGGTTTTTGCTATAGGGCGCGTGCACTCGCCAGACAGACAGAGAGAGACAGAGGGATAGAAAGCAGGAAATCACCCCCCAGGGGGGATGGCCACGCCGCAATCCCTTCTCCTCCATTCTCCTCTCGGGATCTTGGGCACGCACGCACACGTGCCCGGCGTGAGTTTAAGCCGCCGGGTCCGGGACTCGAACCACGGTCGACTACGTGGGAGTCCAGCGACATAGCCATTACGCTAACTGCTGGTCCCGTTTTTGCAATTTTTAATGCATTTTTTTTTCCTTTTATTGATCATAGGATGTTTATGCATGAGAGAAAGAATGAGAAAGCACCCTTCCCCAATGAGGCCTAGTTATGCCACAGCCCTTTTTCCTCCAGTTTTCCATTCCGTTAGGATCCTGGGCAAATGCACACACACCTGGAGGGGCTGGAATTCAAACCCCAGTTGGCCATATGCGACCTGCCTCCTCTGCACAGCTGCTTAACTCCCAGGGGCAGGCCCCTGCTTTGTATATTTATAATATTTAGCAACAAGAACTGATTTTGTATGTAGTAGGAGATTGGAGTAAACCTTGTCATTTTTCATGTGAATTACCATTTTTTTCATACCTATTTACTGAGTACTGTATTACTCCTTTTTGAATAAAATGCCAGCTCTTTCATCCATCAGCATTCTGCACATACGTGTGATAGTTTATAAGCACTCGCCCCTTTATACCATCAAAGCAGTACAGTCTTAATGGTCACACTTTCATTACACATCTTTATATAAGAAAAGACAAAATCTTGGGAACCAGCAGTTAGCATAATGACTATGTCACTGGATTCCCACGTAGTCGACCACAGTTCGTGTCCTGGACCCGGTGGCTTAAAACTCACGCCAGGCGCATGTGCGTGCATGCCCAAGATCCCGAGAGGAGAATGGAGGAGAAGGGATTGTGGCTTGACCATTCCCCCTGGGGGGGTGATTTTCGCTTTCTGTCTCTATGTCTCTCTGTCTGGCAAGCGCATGTGCCCTATCACGAAAACCTCTCAAAAAAAAAAAAAGACAAGACAAAATCTTTGCCTCATTCTTCTTTACCATTTACCATGACTTTGTATTTGTAAAGTTGCACCAAGTATCTTATAAGGGTTTTGGTTGAAATTGAATTTATAGATTAGTGTGAGGAGAATCGATGGGAATTGTTATATTGTGTGTGTGTGTATATATATATATATATATATATATATATATAAATATATATATATATATATATAATATTATTTTTTGTTTTTTTTTTGCTAGAGTGTTGCATGCGCCTTCCAAAGATAGACATACAGAGAAGGAAATTGCAAAAGCACTCACCCGCCGTGGGGCATGGCCATGCTGCAGTCCCTTCTCCTCCCTCTCTCTCTCCTTTCAGGATTCTGAGCACATGTGTACATGTGCTCAGGGTGACTCTCAAGCTACCGGGTCATAGTCTCAAACTTTATGGTCAGCCCTGTGCAATCTGACTGCCTTAACCACTGGGCCACTCTTGGGTTTTTCTTAAACCTGTTCACACCTTACAGAGTGTTCTTTACTCTTGGTTAATAAACTCCCTAGAAATTTTCACTAGATGGCTTAATATATGCAGGAGTATAAGCAGATGACAGATAAAGAGATAGATGGATGATAGATAGATATTACAGTAATGGATGTTCTCATTTTTCTGATTTTAAGAATATCGCTTCTGAAGTTTTGTTACGAAATATAATGTTTTTATTTAGGTTGTATCAAAAGATGCACATTTAAAATTCTTTAGATTTCCAAAAAGAAGGAAAAAAGTCTTTGAGTAAGATTCTTCAGAAAACCTCAAATTTCATTATAAAGCTTTGGATTCTAGCAAAGAATAGATCGATGCCTACCTTTTTGCATAATTAGAAATGTTATTCCTCCCCCACAAAAAAAAGTTGTACTCTGCCAGATTATCTTTTAAATAGCAATGCAACAGGGATATCTTCCTAAACATGAAAGATCTTAGGAACTATAACCCCTAGAAAGAATTCTTGAAAAACGATCATGAAAAAGATAAATGGAGATGGCATGGAAAACAGACAAGTCCAGGCTGTGTCTACATGAGAAGCATACGTCTACAAGCTATCAGAGAATCAAGTGTTTGCCAGGAGATTTAACCTAGCCAAATAGCCGATGAGTAAACAAGACATGCAAGTCATATTCAAAGGTCTCAGAAAGAACTCAAGAACTACACCAAGTCCTTCTTAGAACATATAACTTGGTCATAAAATCAGGTCTACTGAAACACGTATAAGTATAATTGCCTCAGAAGTGGACACTCTACGGTGAAAGGATTTGGAAAACATTGCGTCCAGTGATGCTTAGATAATTTTGTCAATTACAAGCAGAATGCAAGGTGAATGAACACCATAGAATTGATATGTAAAACTATGCCTCATGAAATATGCATTTAAATATATATTGTTAAAACTGGAACATGACATAGCATATTTTAGTTATTTTTATGTATAGCTTTTTAAAAAAATAATATCTTTATAAAACTAATTCTGACTATCTATACATGTATTTGTATACATGGACAGAGAATCTATATAGAATGTTGGTTAGTTTAATAATTATGTTTATTTCCAATTATCGGGTACCACTCTCCATCTTCTCTGTACTGTTGTATGTTTGAATTTTTTATAATTGGTATAAATATCATTTTAATAAAAATTTTTGCATCATTATTCTTAGTCACTCTTAATCTATTTGAATAAGTGTAAAAGGGAATGCAGAGATGCAGTTAATCTCCCCGTATTCAATATCTTTCCTATGTGATTCACATCATAAAGCACAGACATACCCCCAAGGGTGATCTGTCACAGTATTTTTCTTTCAGTAATTTAGTCAGTGTATGTGTTCAATGCTATCACATTTTACAAGAGAAAAGGAGAACGTCCAGTTGCTTGGCAAGCTGTTCAATATCTTGTGGCTGGTTAGTGCCTAAACGAACAGGGCTCAATTTAATACATCTTAAATAAATTGTAATTATGCACAAAAGAATATGCACATTAATGCACAAAACACATGATTTAAGCCCAATTCAAGTAATGACAGTTAAAATTATTTACAAAGACTATTTCATTTTGATATTTTCAAAATAATTATTTATTTAATTAATTCCATTTGTTATTATTATTTTTTAATTGGATCAGGGAGAGACAGAGAGAGAGAAGGAAAATGAGAAAGAAAGCTGCCAGGTCCAGGACTTGAACTGTAGTCGATCATGTCCAGCGCCCTTAACCACCACACCACCTGCTAGCTCCTTGTTTTGATACTATAAAGATTTGTGAATCTTGAACTGACTTCTGCTTTCCCCTCTGGCACTGTCTGTTTAGCTCAATATCACTGTGCCTTTGATTCCTCTAAGCCAGTCTCCTTCATTCAGGCATTTCCCCTCCAACTGTCAAGTGCCCGTTTGTCTCAGTGCACCCTGAAAATATTTCTATCAGGACTCTTTCTTCAGTGATTTGAAATTATTTTTCATTTGCTAGAAGGTCCCCGTGTTTGCCAGAGAGAACCAGAGAGGAGGAGAGGCAGAACGTGCTCCCAGTCGGTCATATTCATGTTGCAGTCCCTTCTTCAATTTGCCATGCCATTGGAGTTTGGGACATGCACACACACTTTCCTAGGGTATTCTCAAGCCACTGGGGCTGGGATTTGAACCATGTAGTTGGCTATGTCGGATATGGCTCTCTTAACCATTAGACCATGGAGCAGGCCTGAAATTATTTTTTATATGCCTTCTGCCTCAGTAGGCTGCAAGTCTCTTCATCTTGAGGCCGTCAATTACCATATTCCTCAGTGTCTAGCACGGTAGCATATACTAAGTGCTCTATGAGTATTTGTTTAACTGAATTGCATTTAAGAATCAATACGTTCACCTAATTTTTGAGTATGTATGAGGAGAAAGACACATTGGCAAGAGCTGGATGATTGTTTTCTCTAGAAGTATGTTGTAAATTTTACTCAAATATTCAAACTTCTGTTCTGATTTAATTTTTGTTCAGCAAATAATTTATGACCTTTGTCTAGCACACATATTTCAATGCTATCCATCAGTAGTTACCTGGTCAAAATCTGGATAAAATCTCTTCTGCAGAGAGCATCTCTCTGCTTTTATAAGATTTTTTTTATAACAGTAAGTCTTAAAAGTGTTTAGACAGTGTAGTCCAATATGTCCAAGATATGTCAGAGATAGGGCTCCCAGGAAAAATAAGCTCCTTCGAAAACTTTCAGTAGTGCTATTTTTTTCCCTAGAGGAATGATTGAAGGATTTTTAAAAAGGGCTTGTATCCAAGCTGAGATTTAAAATAAAACTGTCATGTTCAATTTGATGTTTTATGATTGTGACATATGAAAAATATTGTAAAGTTACAGGGCTATCATTATTTTATTTAAATCTAAGGTAAATAGGCTCTTTTCCCATATATCTCCTTGGTCAGACAGGTACATTTTGAAATAGAAATGTTATCTTGATGTATGAGAACCTACATGGAAGATAAATATGAGAGGAGTCAGGAGGAAGATAAGTCTCACAGCAAGTCCTACAGTGGATAGTGTACAAAAGAGACCACCTAGGTTTAATCTTTTGCATCTTTTTATTTTTTTGTTGTTTTGTTTTGTTTTGTTTTTTGCCTTAGGGTGGGTGCATGGACTTGCCAGGGAGAGACTGAGAGAGGGAAGTGAGAAATCACCCCCTAGAGGGATGGCCATGCCACAATGCCTCCTCCTCCATTCTCCTCTCTGTATTCTGGGCATGCATGCACATGTGTCCGGTATGAAGTTTCAGGCCACTATATCTGGGACTTGAACCACAGTCAGCCATGTGGGATTCCAGTGCCTTAACCAGCACACCATCTGCTGGCCCCTGCGCCATTCATTTTTAAACTTCTGAAAAGTAATTTCAGAATTACAAAAGTAATTTATTGTGGGCTTCTAAGGGGAGATAACAAGGCATCGTACATTAATTTTTTTTTGTATTTTTTAAAGTTCTTTTTGTGTGTGTTTGTTTACCTATTTGTACTCTTCCTAACAGTTCTTTGGTCACTCAATTTCCATTTCTTCTTTCTTTCCCTATTTATACCACTTTCACGTTTCTCCTTTTTCACCCTTTCTAGTCTCTTATCCTTTCATGTATTAATATATGGTCTTTATCATCACTGGCCAGTGGAGTGAAGGCTAAGTGGTGTAACAAAAAAGAAAATGGTTTTTTTTTTTAGTTTTTACTTTGAGGGAAAGGATGGCTCTCAAAAGCTGTTAATGTCGTGTCTCCGTACTTCATTCTCCTAGTGTAGCAGTGACGGCACATGCACAGAAGGGGGCTGCAACATTCGCTCTTAGTTCCTAGTGCCTCTTCCAACCCACAAAGCTGTAGTTTTTTATTTATTGATTTTTATTTTCTACTTGGTCTGAGCCTATATTTATGTGCTTTTTGCAAGGCATCATTTATTAAGCACCCTACCCATTGCTTTTGTTTTTCCCAATAAAAATATGTGTAGTGTTGGGATGCCTTAGATGCTTCGTCTCTCTTACTGCACCATCCTTCATAGCCCTGTTCCTTAGTCACTGGGGCACTTCACTCCCTGGCTATTCTACTTCTCTGATAGTCTTCCTTGTAATCCCATCTTTCCATGTCCTTAAAAGTCACCCTTCTCCCTTCTCCTGCCAGCCCTTCTCCCTCCACATCCTCTGTCCCGCACCCTGGCCCCCTTGATCTTCCTGGGCTATTGGACAGCTCCCCTTGGTCTCAGGTGCCGTGGTCACTTCACCTCTGACATGTAAATAATAGGAGAGTTGTGTTGCAGTGTTGGTGTGACGACTGGGTGAGAGAGTGCTTGACACGTAAAAATTGTTTCATTCATATAAGCTCTTACTATCAACTTCAAGCCAAAGGAAAGACTATAAAGTAAAAGTTGAGAGGAAAAAGGGAATTTATCAATCTCACAAAGCTAGCACAAAATAGGGGTTCAGACTCAGGGGCATGCGGGCAGAACAGCAGCAGCTCAGCAGGATGGAAATGACACCGCGTCTGCCAAATCTGCAGAGGCTGGGTCTTTTATACTAGTTACAGGCTATGCGACCTCTAAGTTGTTCCAAAAGAGTTTACACTGGACAAGGAAAATGAAGGAGGATCTTATAGAGATAGGGGAAGGGACAGGGGAGGGTGAATAGCCATTATCAGAGGCCATCCGAAGCAGCTTACTGGCAGTGATGCTTCAGTTCAGCAGGATGCATGATTAGCCAGAGGGAGACTGCAAAATTGGAATGATCTAGAGAAAAAATGTGTTGTGACAGTCAGCCACATAGACCACATGGCAAGCAGGCTGGTCTGCCATCCCTTCTTGCTCATACTTCTCTGGCTCTTAATGTTTTCAAGTAATTTATTAATTTATGGAGTAGCTGCTTTTCTTGATAAACTTTATCTTCACTGTAAAAGTAAAATCTAAGGAGTCTCCTTGCCTTGGGCTTTATCTCACTAAACCATTCTATAATACACTGCCAAAGTTAATCATTCTAAAACACGAATGCGATCATAGATGCTTCAATGGCCGTCCAGATAATTTCACTTTATAATATTCTAGAGTTTCTTTATGCAGATTTTAAAAAATGAAGCTAAATATTTAGATGTTTGTCTTTCTTATACAAAAGACATATTAAATACCTTGTTTGTTTGTTTACATATAAACTTACCTTAGACTGATTTCACATCAGAATATAGAAAGCTTTCATATTCCATTGTGTGGGTGTACTATGGTTGATTTAGCAAGTTCATTATTCGCAAATGTGGGTGTTATTTCCCCTTATCATGCTATTATTGACAATCTGAAATATATAAGTTGTGTACCTAACACTGTTATGAATGCAGATGTATATAAAGTGTAAATTCTAGAGTGTGGAAATGATGATACAAAGGCACAGGTATATAATTTTCATATATAATTTTTAAAATGAAAAATGTTCAGTATCTTTCAGCAAGGATTTGAGATGCCACCTGTATCATACATTCTTTCTAGATTTCTAGATTTTCTATGCTATTCTATTCTAATTACTAAGGTACCATTGCCTCACTGTTATAATGATTAGGTCATCATAGTATGTTTTAGTATTTGTCAGGTCTCCCCCGACATTATTCTTATTTCTTAGTTTTATTAGCTATTTCTTATTTTGGCATAAGATAAATAATGCATTTAGTTCCAAAACAGTAGTTTAAAGTTGATTGTATTAAAGATATTGACTAATATAGAAGAATCTGCATTTTATAAACAATCATAATGGAAAATTGCATTAAATTATGATTTATGTCCTCCAGAAATGGTTTCTAATATTCCTCCTGTGGGTCTTAAAATGTGTTTTTCTTTTTCCCTTGGCATTTACCCTAAGGATAAGAAAATAGGGAGACATTTGCACATTCATATTTATTGCAGCTTTATACACGATTGCTGAGACATGGATCAACCTAAGTATCAAAAAAGTGATGATTAGATTGAAAAAAATGTGGCATATATATACTATGAAATATTGCTCAGTCATAAGGAACAATGATACGCTAGCATTTGATACAAAATAGATGAATATAGACGTTTTTATGCTAAGTGATGTAAGCAGACTATGAAAGACGAACACTGTAAATCCCCACTCAAATACTGAAGTCTGCACTCTATGGCAGAAGGGAGGACAAGTGTAGATAACAGAGACTGTAGGGGTGGAGGATGGATAGCAGAGGGTGGAAGAAAGGGACTCATGAAAGGAATACTTAACCAACATAAAAATGTAAGTTCTCTGATGAAGATGATATATATAGTAATATCTTTGGTTCAGTCATCATGTACTCCATGTATACTCTGAAAAAACTTATTTGTGTTATAGATATGTACAACAGTTAATTGTAAATTTGTAGTCATAAATTAAACAACAAACATTTAAAAAATGTATTTAGGTGTATTTCTAGACACCTTCACATTTATGTTGCCATTGTAAATGGAATTTTCTCTTCCATTATACTTTTTGAATGATTGTTGTTTGTATATTTTAAATTAGGAATCTTGAAAAATAGTTATTTAAACTGCTACTTTAGTGAAATGAGTTATCTTACCCATGGTCATAGATTTCAGTGGACTTTATAAGGTTCTCCAATACAGAGTCATCTCACCTGCATATTAAGCTTCTACTTGCTAGTATTTCTCTGTCTAATTGCATTGCTTAATAGTTCTGTTACCATGTAAATCATACTGCTGCTAGGGAGAATCTTTACTGTGATCCTGATGGGCAGGAATTTTTTGTTGTGTTTCTCCATTAAGTACAATGTTGATTCCTGGACTCATTTTAGAGGGGAGGGAGAGAAGAGAGGGTATGTTATCATGTTGGCATATATTTGTATATACATACCATCGTTTATTTAACAAGTTCATTATTCATAAGTACAAGTGTTATTTCCCTTACTTTGCTATTATCATTCCATTACTTTGCTTGATATGCAGGTGAGAGACTTCTGCTTTCTCAAATTATTTCCTGCTTGAAAGCAAGTGTAAGTTTTATTCTTACTTATGTAAATATGGTATTTTTCATATTATCAACATGTATTTATTGTACAATTTGATTTAGAAGTTAAGCTTCTAAAATTTCAGCCTACTGAAATTCACTGTTGTGCTCTGGACTAATTATCGAGTAGAAATATTTACTTGCTCAGGACGGCGGAATGGGTGTCTTTCATAATGACTGGATACATAGCACTTGGGGCAAGAAGGGAGCAGTGGGTGAATCCATGCATACCTGATGTGTATTATCCACCAAGGCTGAATGCATCATTATATTTAAAAAGAGCAATCATTTCTAATTATTTTTGAAAAATGTTTTACTGGCAATAAGTATTAAGTGCCAATGAAGTTTATAATTACGTTTTTTTAAAGTTTGGGATGATTATAACTAGTTCTTTAAGATTCTGAAACAGGAGTTTAGGTTTTCCTCCAGTGTATATTAAACTTCTGTGGAAATATATTGTGCAAATTATGCAGAGCTTTACCTTCACAACCATGCACTTTTAACAGGAGGAATGTGCTGAGTTACAAAGCAAAGAGAGAGTATTTCCAACTGCTGTGCTTGTGGGAAATGGAAACTGAAAGCATTTCAATGAGCAGGAAAGCTTGACTTGCCCAAGAAATACTTTCTTGAGAACTGTTATACTGATAAGGAAAAGGACTAGGTGGTAGGACACCAGGAAAGCCCTGACAACACGTGTTGGCAAGCATTTTTGAGTTCCTAGAGACTTTAGTTTGAATAAAAAGAAGTTAGAGATAGTTTAAGAAGTCAGAATGGGTGGGATGGAAGGCCTTGTACATAAATGATTAGAATTAATTGCTAGACATGTAGAAGCCCTCAAATGTGCCCATAAAATTGTGAAACTCTAGTATGATTGTTTTGATGGTGGTCGACAGAGAGTTTAGTACAGAAAGGAAAGATAGGAAAGCAATTTAGAAGACTACAAAAAATATCTTAGTATTGTGCCAAACTTTAAATAAGTTACTTTTCTGCCTGAGTGTCCTATTTTGTAAGCAGAGATAATTTTATTGCCCACCTTATTGGGTCTTGGTGTGCTTTAAACTATGCTAATATTTGTGAGTCACTTAGAACAGTGGGAAACATAAGAACTTAAAATGCTAGTTGTTATTCTTGAAAGTGAAGATTGCCACTGAGGTCTGATGGAAATGTTGACCCAAGAGAAAAAATCAGGTTAAACCACAAAATTAAAATAATGCTAAAACCAATATGGAACCCTCAAATCCAATTACATAGCACTAAACAGAACTCCAGTACTTCTTTTAAATGGTAGCCAAAATTAAATTTGGGAAAATGATAGAAATAAAAATGCAAAGTAGGAAAGAAACACTGTAGACTTTTTTGCAAAGGAATTGCTTTTTTGCGTTTTTTGTTTTTGTTTTGTTGTTGTTTGTTTTTCTGAATGCAAACTAAAATGATTCATTTTGATGGAGCTTTATAAATTTGAGATCAATCATTCTTTAAGCGATTTCTTCCAGGGGCCTTCAAACTCCTAAAGTTTTCATGTCTTTTTCATGTTGTAGAGTGAGAAGCTTGGGTTCAGTTCTGGGGGATTAGTGCCTGACGCTGCAATTTGCCGGTGCTGTCCTTATTTGCAAAGCAGTTATTGCCACTTCAGTCAGAGTGCACTATAGGGACTGGGTGGCTCTGAATCAGGGTTCACCCAGCCTATCCCTGAGCTCTTTATTTCATTATGCGTTGGGTTGAACTATAGTTATCCTGCTTCTAGGTCCCTCCTGCTTCCAGTCTTAAGAAACCTGATCTTCAGTTGCACCATGTGACCTGTCATTCCATGTAAGGGTTTTTGCACTAAAATACCATATAGCGTTTAACTACGCTAGTCCTTCATAGAGCGTTATGCTATTTTTTCCAGCATAATTGTGGGTTAATTCTTACTCTATATCTAATTTATGATATCATCGAAACCTGAAAGAGGACATTCATGAAAACATAGTTATGAAGAAGTCATTTATATTTGAACTATTTACACTAGTAACTATTTTGATTGCCTTCAATTAATGAGTCAACTATATAATATTATAGTTTTATAATCTCTGAGATTTTAAAGAAGGAACATTTTCTGAAAAGTAATATTATTAAAATATCATTTATTGAACACCTGCATTTATATAAAAGATTACATGGTAAAATTTATAGTGAATTATTAATTTCCCCAATGCCCATTTCTACAGTCAACTAAATCAAGCAGACTATGCTTTCTGTGCTCACTGAGTACAACACATTGTTTTTATGTTTTGATTATTGCCTCCAAATATCAGTATTCTTCGAACTTAATAATTTAGTACACACTATTAAAACCAATGTGACCACTGAAATTTGAATTTGTAATCTGGAAAATAAAAGACAATTAAGTGATCTATCAGATCTTCCTAATTATATAGAAATCAAAATTCTTTATCTTGGGTTTGGAATCAACTAATAAAAAATGGTGTTCATAACTTTGACAAAAATAATGTTGGTTGTGCACATATTTAAATGTCATAAAACTCAGCGTACCTAAAACTAAACTCTTAATTTCTTACATTTCCTGACAATTGCATAAATGCCAGCCTTCACTTGATTATGTGGTTGGAAGTACTTCTTTTTTTTAAGAATTATTTAGTTAATTACATTTATTATTATTATTTAATTTGAGAGATATACAGAGAGAGAGAGAGAAGGAAACGTGCGAAAGTAAGTTGCCAGGCCCAGGACTCAAACTGCAGTCAGTCATGTGGGAAGCCAGTGCCCCAACCACCAGGCCACCTGCCAGTCTAAAAAAAACTTGATGTACTTCTAACTCCTCTCTCTGCTTCACTCATATTGAAGTTGTCATGACACTTTCCTTAATATTTTTCATCTTGGGTTCATCTTTTCTCTATGCACTCTCTTTAAAACCATTGTGATGTTGGAAATACCACGATGCATTTTTGCATAGAAAAACATAAAAATACATTGTGACTCTTCCTACCACGAAATTCCATTCTCTGAGGTTGATGTACTCACCAATGGAATTTTCCATTTCCAAAGTTATCGCTCATCTCTCTACCAATCTACTATTCTTTGAATATTCTTTTCAGAGCATCCCTCCCTTGACAAATTATTGACCCTTGTTTTCTTTCTTTCTTTATTATCATTTTTATCCATTCGATCATTATACATCACTTAGCTTGTGAAGAGAAATTACCCAACCTGAAATATACCACAGACCAGTCTACTATACACATTATTAACAGGTAATAAACCATTTCTGTGTCCCACGAATGTCTTCACTATTTCTCTCCCTAATTTCTGTCCTTACACTATTCCCTTCTCCCACCTTGACCCTTGTTTTCTGCTAAGTCAAGTGAAAACTCTGATTTTTCAGGTCTTGTTTATTATCTTCATTTTTATATTTCATTTCTTCCTAGATGTACTTATTGCTCTATTCAGCTGTACTCGCTTTGCCACAGGGCCCTGAATAAAGGGCTTTAAAAACGAAGTAAAAAGGAGTGGGAGCTAGTACCTATGGTTCAAACAGAGATGGTTCAGAAGAGTTTGTGTATCAAATATAAGCATTTACAGTTTACCTGTGGAAACTCCCTTTGGCGATTTGCCCATAGATTTTAAAATAGCTTAGACAAAGGAAAGGAAAAAGTCAAGGTGATGCTGAGATGTGCAGTTTAATAAAAATATGATGAAATTGAGAAGCTCAAAGGGAAATCAGACTAAAGAGAAACTGTTTTGAGCTTGATTTGATTATTTGACTTTTCTTTACTGGCCATGTTTTCACTGTGTACCTGGGTACAGAAACTGTGCCCTCAGTATCAGGTCATATTAATGAGCGGGTGGTGATTTAATATATTTCCAAGGCAGAAACTGTACATAGGGAATAAGAGATAACGAGCACTCATTAAAATTAGGAGGAAGAAGTCAAGAAGAAGAGTATTCTTTAAAAAAAGCTACAAGTTCAACAAATATTAAAGAAATGTGGGCAGGCAGTCTCAGTGATAGCAAGGGGTGCCTGTTAGGTGCCTTTGGAAACATTTAAGCTGAGGTCGCAACTTCAGACTGTGGGATCACAATCTTCAGGGACTGGTTCTTGGCTTGCTCGAACCCTGTGTGAACTGGATCCATAAAGCCAAAACAAATTAATTGCACATGGGAATACCGTTTGCACTGATGACTGAGTTTTACTTCTAAAACGGATTGAAGGCACTAAAACCATTATTAAAAAAAAAAAAAAAAAAAAAAAAAAAAAAAAAACCACACACATTTATGTAACTCTAGGAAAACCAAAACCTGAAACATGAAATCAGAAAACATGGGCCTTCCCTGGAGATCCTGAGCCAGAAGGATCTGTTTGTGCTACTTCCTGTCAGGGTTGGGTTGTCTGAAAGCAGAGAGCTTGAAGGTGGAATTTTAAGTATCACATCTTTTCAATGTGGAGATTGTTTCTAAAATTGTCCCTCTACTTGGAGTTCTGCTCAGCAGGTCTGCTCTACAACCAGTTTTCATTCTCATGATAATGATGACAATTTCACAGTTTTGACCTAAAACTTGCTGTTACTGTGAAGCATTTTATTTCTGACTGTGAATCTATACCAAGTGTGTATTCTTTCCCGGCATTTCATTGATGGCCTGGTAGACAAATGTAGCAGAATGAACTGTATTTATTCAGGTGAAATACAAAAAAAAAAAAAAAAAAAAAAAAAAAAAAAAAAGAATAAAGGAATACCTGGCCGCCTCAAAAGTTACCACTAGTTAGAATTTTGGAATCATCTTTTATCCTTTATGAATTTCACAACTGCTTTTCAGGATTGTTATTATAAAGAGAAACAGATACAGCAGTGGAAAAGACTAACATTTATTCTGGTATTTCCAATTATATGAAAGAAGAAAAATGAAAATATACATATTGCTCTTTAAGTATTTTTTTCAATGTTAATGGGTAGCCATATTCACATTTTGCATTAAAGAATGATAAATAATGAAGCTGCTTAAGTTATGAAGTTGGCGAGTATTTTGTCTAATGTAAGGAAAGTAAATTCTGCTTCAAGAAAAAAGTAAACCGAGCATAAATCATGGGGGTTTCATGATTTATATGTATATAACTGCATATTCACTCATAAGTAAAACACACAGACTTACGTGTATTATTTATGTAAATATGTAAACCATATTTTAAAAATCGAACAGATCAGAGTAAACACCTGTCTAGATAGATAGCCACATACAGGTAAAATGATAGTGTACCTCTGCTCTTTCACTGCCTCCATTTCTCACTGTCATCTTTGCTCCTTCAAGCCATAGATTACATGACCTAAGACAGAAACAGCCAGCAAAAATACTTTAAAACACAAATAAAAGCAACTTTTGAAGCAGTGATATGAACTGTTGAATTTTGTGCGATACATGGTTTTATAAACTAAATTAAGCTATATGATAAAAAATAAATATATTTACACTCGTAGATATTTTTTAATATACATTTACTTCCCACACCCAGCTAATACGTTATTTGTCCATCACTGTGGATGCTTGTTGGCGCTTGTAACAGGGACACCTTTTGTAGCTTTCTTGTATTCTTAAGTATTTCTAATAAATTCCTAGGTGGAGAAAACCTTTCGGGCTTGACATTTATCAGAGAGCCCCTGCGTTTATATCAGAGAACTTGCCAGGCTGTGAATTTTAGCCTGAGTGGCAAGTGTGTAAAGGAAGCTGCAGTGGATGTGTCTGTTCTAGCAGCCTCCTTCCTGTTGGAGCACACCAAAGCCGTGGAAATGGAGACTTTGCGGTGACAGCTGCAGTCCGTACAGTGCAGAGATATGCAACTTAGATCGGCATTTGATACACGTCAACCTGAAACACCTCGTTGTCCAACTGGTCTGGCATATTCCTGGCCCTGTGCTATTTTTAAATTTTTATTTTATTTGTGACCTTAAGCATGTTTTTAGCTTAAGATCTTAGATTATTCAGGCTTCAGTTGACTGGAGAACTTCTGCTTTAATATGCGAACAGAGTGGATGTTACTTGGAGTTCTGAATCTGATTTGAATCTTAAAGAATGAATGACTTGCTTTTAGATGTGTTTGGCTATTTGCCAAAATACATGAGACTTCTTGGAGGAAAAATGCTGTATAATGTGGAATATCGTTATGGTCATCAGTTCTTATAGAAATTGCCATGCTTAAAGGAAATCATATGAGAGGCCCTTGCAAGTTAGGCATGTATTAATTTAGTAGTTGTAAGACTACTTCTCCTCACCGCCACTGATACTGTAATGATGGAGCAGAAACGCGTGAGATGAAATGGTACAGATTCTATGCTCTCTATAAACTCTTTTATAGTGAAACTTGCATTTTAGGTTTTGTAATCCTGTACTCTGTTTATCCAGTTCTTTCCTGATTCTGTACTAGATATTTAATTCTTAAAAATTAAATGGCTTAATTTGGGAAGAGTAGTTGCATACAAATTTTTTGGTGGTGATTGTCATAAATACACTTTGTTACTCAAGTGGTTTGTTAATGAAATAAAAATGTGTTAAATATCTTAATTTGAGAATATTTAGGGAAATTTGATGCCTACATGATATACACAGTTTATCTTATGGTCAGAGGATTAGTTCCTAAAACATAAACAGTCTATGTAGCGTAATGAAACAAAGGACATTTCTGACGTGAATAAATTTGTTAGACATGTCTAAGAAAATAGAGAAGGTTTTTTTTTTTTTAATTCTGTCCTGTATAACCTAGAATAGAAATGCTCTTATCTACCATTTCTTACATAAAGATGTATTTGTAGGTAAGTACACAATCACTATACCCAGTTCCAATGTTCTTCCCATGTACTGTGATACTTGATAAATATTGACTTTACAAGTTTATAAGGTATAATCATTTCTAGAATATTAAGAAAAACTGCTCCAAAATATTATAAACAAAGATTATTTTAGTGATATATCATCTTCTAAGTTTTAACCTCCCTTGCATTTCTGAATTTGTATTATCAAGGACCAAGTTTATGTTTATATATAAGCAGATAATAAACTTCAATACAATTTCAGATCTATTAACGCCTACTGAAAAAATGTTCATCAGAGACCAGCAGGTGGTGAAATGGTTATGTCACTAGATTCCCATGTAGTCTACCAGGGTTTGTGTCCCAGACCCAGCAGCTTAAAACGCATGCCGGGCGCATATGTATACATGTGCAAGATCCCGAAAGGAGAATGGAGGACAGAGAATTGTGGTATGGCCCCCCCCCAGGGGTGGGGAGGAGGTTTCTTACTTTCTTTCTCTCTGTCTCTCCAGTGAGCACACATGCCCTATAGCAAAAATCTCTCAATAAACAAGTACATAAATACATAAATAAAAATAAAATAAAAATGTTCATGGAAAGTAGTACGGGTGAAAATTTCTTATTCTTCTAAACACTAAACAAGACAAAACATTCGTTTAAAAAAAATGAAGCCAAAAAAACATTAAGAGCAAAGATGCTGTGGTTAATTCATTTGAAAAACAATATGTACTTTCCCTCTTTATAAACTCAAATTATATTTTAAGGGTGTTGGGATCCTACTTCCCACCCTGTATAAAAACATCAATTTAACTGTGTTAATCCAGCATTTTGAAGGATCTTTTATAGGTGACCCTGGACTTTTTGACTCGGCACATATATCAAATGGGGTGTCATGCTAGTGTGGCACAATAATTTTTCCTTAGGACTCACACACTGGCCAGAGAGACAGGGAGAGGGAAAGTGAGAAGTCAGGCCCTGGGGGGGAAGACCATGACACAAGTCCTCCTCCATTCTCTGGGATTTGGGGGCACACATGCACTGTACCCCGTGTGATTTTTCAAGCTGTTGCATCCAGGACTCAAACCACAGCAGCCATGTGAGAATCCAGCGCCTTATCCACAAGGCACTGTATTAACCTGCTGGCCTCACAAGAGCTTTTCAAAAATATGTGAAGCAAAGCATATAACACACGGAGAATCTAGAGTCCTTTTACTACATCATGTATTTGAGAATGGGTTACATCACTGTGCTTTCCTTACTGCTATAATTTGACAGATTTCTTTTTTGATAGTTCTTTTCTTTTAAATACATCTTTTATTTTTTTTTTTTTTGGAGAGGTTTTAGCTATAGGGCACGTGTACTCACCAGAAAGACAGAGAGACAGAAAGCAAGAAATCACCCCCCAGGGAGAATGGCCACGCCGCAATCCCTTCTCCTCCATTCTCCTCTCAGGATCTTGGGCATGCATGCACACGCGCCCGGCATGAGTTTAAGCCACCCGGTCCGGGACTCGAACTGCAGTCAACTACGTGGGAGTTGAGCGACATAGCCATTACGCTAACTGCTGGTCCCTAAACACATCTTAATTACAGATGGCAACATCTCAAATCCTTTTTTTAAGTCAGCTACTGGGATAGCTTCCGTGAAGCAATAGAAAAAACTTACTTAGTGAAAAGATGAAGGTAGTTAAAAATTGTGGAGCTCATACTTGGCATCCCTAAGAACTGGTCAAGGTTATTTATGTTTGAATTATAAAGTCTAAAGAAATGAATGCTATGTATTTTTGAAATGTGATATTCTGCAGTCAGCAAAATGTAGAAATTTCCATTTTCGACAACTGAGTTTTCAGTAAATATCTTGATTATCATACATGCATAAATCATTGACTTAGAAATAGGACAGGTTACATTTATATACTCCATCAGACATTTGAAATACAAATCATAGGTAGAAAAATAATGGACCCACACAATAGAAAACACTAAGGTTTCTCTGCTCAAGAAATAGAAGAGGATGCATCAAAAAAGACTCCGTCACCAAGTCTTCAGGGGCTACACAGGACACCCACTGTATCTATCCTACGATGGTAGCTTTTAGAAATTTGTAAATTGAAACCAGCATCAGAGCTCTTTTATTATTTTTTTTTTTCTTTTTTAGGAGAGATTTTTGCTATACAGCGTGTGTGCTCACCAGACAGAGACATATAGACAGAAAGCGAGAAATCATCCCCCAGGGGGGATGGTCACGCCACAATCCCTTCTCCTCCATTCTCCTCTCGGGATCTTGGGCACGCACGCACACGCGCCCGGCGTGAGTTTTAAGCCACCGGGTCCGGGACGTGAACTGCGGTCAACTACGTGGGATTCCAGCGACATAGCCATTACGCTAACTGCTGGTCCCCATCAGAGCTCTTTTGTCAGTGAATATACGTGATTTAAAATTCCATGCATTGGGCCAGCTTGTAGCCTGGTGGTTAAGGGAGCTGGATCCCACATGAGGACTGTGATTTGGATCCCAATGCCAGTGGCTTGGAAAAATGCTGGGTGCATGTGCACGTAAGTCTCGAGAGGATGGAGAGATGGAGGAGAAACAATTGTGGCATCAAAATGTCCCATGGAGGGATGTCTTCTCTCTCTCTCCCTCACCCTCTATTGTCTCTCTCTAGCAAGTGTGCACATCTTCCAGCAATTGAAAGAAAAAAAAGAACATGTGTATTGTCTTAAATAGTTTCATTCTTTTTTAGACAAAGAGCTGTTTACATTTTGGATTTTCCAAATATTACTAGTGTTTCTATGCTTGTTTAGATAATAACTTTAACATGTGCGAGTGTCTCCATGAAACACTCCCTCCCCCCCCCCCAAAAAAAAGCAAAATGCGTCACCTCAGTTCAAGTATTTAACTACTCTGGCAAGCCTACTCAAGTTGAAGAGAGACAAGTAGGTTTCAACTACATTTTGATCATTTTCTAGCAGACTGTTGGATGATAGTTAAATGATTTAAGAGAGGATTTAAAAAGATCACTTTCCCAAAACTTAGTGAGGACTTAATGTACAAAGATAAAGAGGAAATGATGTCTACTGATACAGTGAGAAAATCGCTGTGAATAAATCAGCACAAAGATATGAGTAGATTTTATGTATTAATGAAGATGTGAGAACTTACAGTATTTTGAAAAGTATTAATGATCCATGAACTCACTTTAAAACTTTGGAAATGTAAAATATATAAATACATATTTTAAAGTATAATCATACATTAAAGGTAGAAATTTTAACTTTAGGAAGCATATTGTATGCACATTAAATACAAAATTTATATCATCTATATTTGCTTTGTTTTTTATAGAAATAACATCAACAAAATTCATATTCATAAATTCTTTTTCATAGGAGCCTGTGTGAAATACTTAACACATAAATGCATTTATAGATTATCACTTAAATATTATAGATGCATATTTATTGAGAAGGCATGAAGTCTCAGAACATTTTCTACATGTAAAAATGGATTACCTCCTCCAGAACACCCACTTTCCATTCTCTTTGATTCCCCCTTCTCCTTCCATTTTATTAGACTCTGCAGTTCATTGCATCCTTGTGTATTCTGACTTTGTGCCCTCACTGAGAGGTCAATTCCGTGAGGACAAGGATGGCAGGTATTTTTGTTTGCTTTTTCCACTGCTGGCACTGAGCAACTGGAAATGTACCTGGAAGATACTGAAGAGGTATTCGCTGCATGAATGAATTACCGCAGTGACCTCTGGGAAAACTGTGCACACAGAGGAGTGTATGTGTCTGTGAGAGGGAGAGACCGGGAAAGAGAGAGAGGGGGACGTCTTGTTTTAGGAGATCTATCAAAACATTAGCAATATTTTTCTCTGGATGGCAGTGGTGTTTTACGTGACCTTAAAATATCCTCCAATTTGCTTTTTGGTATCGATACTGTGTTGCTTTTAAACAAAAGAGGAGATTAAAATTCTAATCTGAACTTTGTGATTTTAAAATATCTCTAGAACCATGAATTCATCCAAAATATATATTTACTTTCTATGTTGCTGCAGGAGGGAAAAAATGTTGTTCCTGCCCTCAAGCCAATTGATAGTTCATCAGGAAAGAGAATAAAACACTAACTGGGGAACAAAGTAATGAATCTCTAACAGCTGTGCATAGCCTAAGCATATTCTAAAGAATAATGATTGAAAATAATTACTGCATACAAGAATAATGGAACTTAAATCATGGCCTCCTCTCTGTACATCTGTTGCTTAATTGTATGTCTAATTACACCTCTGCTACATTACAGGTTAGCTTAGGGACAATGTGATATGGACATAGGATGGGCCCCAGAGAGGGACTAAAAACACAGGTTTGGAAACCAGAGAGGTGTCTGGAGTTTTGGTAGAACCACATGATTTGGGGATCTTTGCCAGTTTACGTGAGTTAAATGACTACCCTTATGGGGGGACAGAGCTACCTGGTCCTGTGTGAGAAACCTCAACACAGTATCACCATTCATAAAGCTGTTCCCCTCATGTGGTTTTAACACCCTGCCCTGGTTAGAATCCCAACCTACCCCTCCCCCAGAAGCACTGGAACAACCACTTTCACTTTCATTCTAGACTCCAGTTCAGAATCCAGTCCTGTTAGCTTATACTTCAGTAGACAAGCTAAAGCTGTCAAGGCTTTTTAGAAACTTGAGCACATTTCATTTTTAAACAGTATGCACCAACCCATGGCATAGTGTCTAGGCGGCTGGATCCCACATGGCCAAATTCCCAGTTCAAATCCCTGACCCAACAGCTTGAAAATCACTTCAGGTATATGTGCTTGCATGCCCAAAATCTCGACAGGAGAATGGAGGAGAAAAGATTATAGTGTGGCCATCCCACACCCCTCCAGGGCGTGATTTTCAGTTTCTTTCTCTGTCTTCCTCTCCCAGTGACTGTCCCTGCCCTATAGGAAATTCAAATGAATAAATAAATATGTATGTCCAGATAGGTGATAGATAGTACTTCCAGGATGCATGTCTGCCTGCTTCCTTACAATGTAATGGCTTACCCTCACATCTTTTCTGGCACACTATCAGACTGCCGCTGCTACCCTGATGAATATTAGGGACTATCCTCTGTCTCTGCTGCTCTATCTTTCTCCATAGAAATAAGGACCAAGGAACATAAATTAGTGCAACCACTGTGGAGAACAATATGGAGGTTCCTCAAAGACCTATGGCTAGAACTACCATGTGATCTAGCAGTTCTACTCCTGGGTATCTACCCAAAGGATAGGCATACGCTCAGTGGGAAAAATACTTGCACATCCAGGTTTATTGTGGCATTATTCACAATTGCTAAGACATGGAACCAAACCAAATGAAATTCATTTGGTATGTTATCATGATACATAGTAATTAAAAGTATATGATAATAATATTAATTAATTTTTTTAAGAGAAAAGAAAGAAATGAGGACCAGGGCCAGCAGGTGTTGTGGTGGTTAAGGTGCTGGACTCCCACATAACCAACCACAGTTCGAGTCCTGGATCTAGCGGCCCTAGTGGCTTGCTTTCTCACTTTTCCTCTCTGTATCTCTGTCTCTCTATCTCTCTTTGGTGAGTTTGCATGCTCTGTAACAAACAATAATAATCATAATAAAATTAAATAAGTAACTCTTAAAAGGAAATAAGGACAAAAAATAAGCACAGAAGTAAAATTGGTTCTATAACATCTGCTTAAACTTGAACACATGGTGTTTTCAAACTTCAAAAAATTGTATGTTAAAGTGACCATAAAGTGACACAAATTCTAAGTGAACAGCTTAAATAGAATTGGTGTCCATACCACCAAATGAAGAAATGGACATTACTGGCAAGAATAGAAACCCCCGCCCTGTTCCTCCCCATTCATCCCACCACTTCCGTGAATGAGCCTCATGCTAAGCAGGCTCTGTAGAAGCCAGTCTCCACTCTTCACACCAGCGCCTCAGTGCTGGCCTTGAGTTGGATAGCTTGGTTTTGCCCATTTGGAGAATGTATGTAAGTCGAACTAGCACTATGTACACTTTGTTTTGTAGCTGGATTCTTTTATTCACTGTAATATGTTCAATATTTGTCTGTGCTGTGTGAGCCATAGTTGATGTATTTTTACTGTACACTTAAATCATAATTCTTGCACTTGAGGCTCCCATGACTAATGCTGTTATGAGCATGCTCGTGCAGTGTGCAAGTATGTCTGTCTGGTGCATGACCAGGAGTAGAGTTGCTAGAGTCCAGGTGGGGATGTGTCTTCAAAATCATTTAGTGTGCACTGCCTCCAGCAGAATGTGAGACTACCATTGCTCCACATCCTTGTCAGCACTTGGTATTGTCAGTATTTTAATTTTTTCTTCCATTTTGATGGGAATAAAGTGACATCCCATTCTGCTTTTACTTCATATTTCTCTGAGTACCAACAAGAACGTGTTTCTTAAATACGCTGCCCATTTATGCAAGTCCTTCTTGTAGGTGACTGCTCAAGTATCTGCCCTTCTTAAAACCAGGTTTTTCTGTCTTTTTCTTTTGGATTTATTGGAGTTCCTTATAGCTGTGTAAACTTGAACATAGGTGTTGTATGTGCCCTTTGACAGTTATGTGTGTGACAGTAATCTAATTAGTGGCTAGATTTTTAATTCCTTGTGCATTTATTCTGATGTAATTTTTAAATATTCTACATTTCAATTCTTATTTTCTCTTACAATTATGATTCTATGTTATTTTTTCTCTAGTTTCACAAGATCACTGGCGTACTTATTTATGCATATTAAGTGTAAATCCATACCCTAGTTACTGAGACTTTGACATTCATAACAAGGTTCCATTTGATTCCTAAAATTGAAAATATGTGTCATTGCTGGGGAGAAGAGAGTAATATATTTTAAAGAGCAGGAATGCTACACAGCTGGCCTTGCATCAGTTCATTTAAATAGATGTGCTCACATTTTCATTAAAAAAATAAATAAAAAGAATCCACCTGAAACTGATTTTGGGACACCACATGAGAGAGAGGTCAATTTTCATTTTGTTTTCAGCACGTCTATCCAATATTTCAGAGCCATGTATTAGAAAGTCTCTCCCCATTGGTTTGAAGTCCTCCTATTAGTATCAATCAAATACCCACATGCGTGGTGTTGCATTTATCAACTGTTCTATTCCATTTGTCCATTTGTTTCTGTCCAGTTCTACAGCATCTCCATTGCTATGTCTTTGCAATTAGTCTTGGTATGTCACGTGGCAAGTCCTTCCACTTTGTTACTTAGTCTTGTTTCAATCCTTTGATTTTGTTGGTAACCCTAGATGGATCATTTCTCTCATGCTTCTTGGGAGCCTGAAAATAGTTGTCATTGTGCAGTCATTGAGTGCCACACGTTGCAGAGGTCTGTCAAACCTGTTTGGTAAATCTCATTGCTCAGAAACTGTGTTCGCACTGATGTGTGTACGATGGCTCTAATAGATACAAGATTATTTTTTAGGTGTTTATTGTGGCTTTCTCTGTTATTTGCCACTTTTGTTTTATAATTTTGAGGCTACATTTATGGATACGTACATGTGTCAAGTAGTTTACACGTCCTGCTGAGTTAATCTCTGGTCATCCCAAAGTCTCTGTTCCCAACAATGTATTTTGCTTTCAAGTGCACTGCTTCCTAATGCAGTTACAGCAGCTCCTTTGTGTTCCTTGACTGCCCAGAGCTTGGACTGGCATCCCATCAGACAGCGAAAGCCAAGATCCTTACCTGACCTGGCACGCTTGTATCTTGCTAAGCCCAACCACCTTAGTCTGGATCCCTCTCTCCATCCTGGCTCCTGGTAGTTCTTCAAGTAGGTCAGACAAGCCCCACGTCTGGATGCTTGTGCTGGGAGCTCTCTGCTGAAATCTGGCTGCCCGCGTGCCTGCATCACCCACCCTGATGTTGCCCTGAGGGTGAGCCTTCCTCTGCTCAGCGGGAGCTCCCTTCTCCATCACTGAGCTGTAATTCTCCCCCAGCACGGAGCAGCATTGGCAAGTCTGTTCACAAACGCACTGACTGCTCTGCTATGGCCTGTCTCCCACTGAATAGGAGTTCCATGAGGCAGGAACTTTTTTTCCATAAGGGCAGAAACTTGGTTTTTGTTGTTACTATTTTATATTAAAATATTTTCCCTACAGTATCCACAAACCCTCACATTCTCAAGTACTTTTTCAATATATACATATTTCAATGTTGAAATAATATATGTATAAGACATCAATTAAATAGAAGCTAGTATTGAAAGATAGAATTCATTGGGACCAGCAGTTAGCGTAATGGCTATGTCTCTGGAATCCCATGTAGTCGACCACTGTTCTAGTCCCAGACCCCGTGGTTTAAACTCATGCTGGGCATGTGTGCGTGCGTGCCCAAGATCCCGAGAGGAAAATGGAGGAGAAGGGATTGCGGCGTGGCCATCCCCCCCCGGGGGGTGATTTCTCGCTTTCTGTCTCTCTGTCTCTCTGGTGAGCGCACGTGCCCTATAGCAAAAACCTCTCCAAAAAAAAAAAAAAAAAAGAAAAATAGAATTCATTTCTGCATTGAAAGGATAGCTAATGCTAAACCCATCGTGCATTAAACTTAATCCTATAAGAGCCAGCAGGTGGCGTGATGGTTAAGGTGCTGGACGCCCACATAGCCAACGCTGGTTCAAGTCTCAGACCTGGTGGTTTGCTTTCTCACTTTCTCTCCCTCTCTCTCTCATGAGTGCTGATGCCCTATAGCAAATCAAAAATAATAATAATAAATAAAATTAAATAAATAATTCTTTTTCAAAAATGTTAATCCTGTATGTTGGTTACTTTTCACAAAACTAAGTGCAGTACCTCACACATTTTGTAAGAGGACAAAAATCTAAGACCAAGTAACTGGAATTACCCCAGCACTACTCTATAGATACCATTCTCAGTGGGCTTCCCTTACTGTTCACTGCTCTGATCTGCTCGGTAACGAGTGGATATACGTAACTCTTTTCCCCAGGACACCATCTACCTACTATCTTGCTTTCAGAAGGAAACATAAACATAAACCACTCTGGATTTGTCACTTTCTTCCTTATTTTTATTTTATTTTTTATTTTTAGAGACTAAGTTTTTATGAACCCCTTTAGGGCAATGGACTCTCAGGTTTGACAACTCCTATAATCAGAAATTCTTCTGAGTTTCTAACCACAATCCTACTTGAAGTACAGGGTTCATTAGGTCAACAGCTTGTGATGGAACAGGCCCATTAAATCCGACTTTGGGGTAAGGTAAAGCTTGTGAATGAGTCCTCGCTAAATAACGTAATTTCGGCTCTGAACTGAAGCCAAGAAATCTGCTGTCTATTTCACAGTAAGTCTTAAATGGAAAAAGGATGTCCTTTGTGTAAAATCACCTTGAAAAGGAGAAAGCACTAAAGAAAAGATTGCCATGTGGTAAAAGAGTTTTCATCAGACGGAAGGAGATTAAGAGGATATTTAATTAGGGCAAGCTGGCTGGCTGGCTAATGCCTTGGAAAACTGAAGGTATGGACCAGTTGGGACCTGGGGATTTCTGCAGTCCTGGCAACCACAGGGCATTTTCTACAAGGACGCTATGAGGAGGACCCAGGGGACTGTTGGCTGAGACAACTGGCATGTTAAGGAGAAGTTCTGCATGAATTAGTTAATCCCCCAGATCGAGTGGCACAACACCCTAAAACAATGATGGAGCAGACTGGAATGTCATCTGTGTGAGATGGACATTGGAGGTCCAGTAGATGGCATCATGGTTGTGTCACTGGACTTCCAAGAAGTCAACTGTGGTTTGAGTCCTGGACAAGGCATCCTAAAACTCACACTGGGCACATGTGTGCGTGTGTGTGTGTGTGTGTGTGTGTTTGTGTGTGTGCCCAAAATCCTGAGAGGAGAATGGAGAAGGAATTGCAGTGTGACCATCCCTTCTAGAAGGTGATTTTTCACTTTCTATCTCTCCATGTCTCTCTGGCAAGCACACACACCCTATAACAAAAATCCATCTAAAAATGAAAGAGAGAGACATTGGGCAAGTGGATCTTCTTGAAAGATGTAAGTTCTTTTTAAATCAGCAAATGCCTCTGCCATCAGATTCCCTTGAAGGGCGAGTGTCTGAAGAGATTGCCCCGTGTCTTCCCACCCACTGCTGATGAAGGTCATAAATTTATGTCCCATTCCCATGGATACACGTAAAAGTAAAGTGCCTTGGCGAAGCAAGTGGTGTGGTGGTTAGGGCACTGGATTCCATGTGGCGATTCTGTGGTTCAAGTCTTGGACCCAATGGCTTGAAAAACATGCCAGGCATGAATGCCAAGATTCTGAGAAGAGAATGAAGAAGGGATTGCAGAGTGACCTTTCCCCTGAGAAAATCAGCAGGGGAGGGTGAGTTCTCATTTTCCCTCGCCCTGTCTCTCTCTGTCCTCTGTCTCTCTCTCTCTCTCTCTCTCTCTATCAAGTGCACATGGCCTATGAGAAAAATCTTTTAAAAAAAAGTACCTAATTTCACTCCTGTGGTTCTTTTTCATGTATTCAAACAATTTTTATCTTTTATTTATGAGCAAAATAAAATCTAATTCTTTAAGGAGTGATTTCCTGGTCTCACACAGTTATTTTTGTTGTTTGTCACTGGAAATTCTCCAACACTCTCATTTATGGTATCAGTTCTAGAGCCTCAAGCAGATTCAGAGCACACTAATAAAACACCATTGGTTTGATGAAGAGTACAAAGGGGTGATCTCCTCGTGCTTCTGCATATTTATAGTTCTGGTATAGTTTTATTGTATAACTCACACTTGATATGACTTCACTTTGAAACAGAATGACACTTCCAAATTCTCCGCTCCAGGTCCTTTTGATTATTTTACTCCTAGTAAAAAGCAAAATATTTTGGAAAACTGTGTCCAAATGAAACTAAAAGAAACGCTGCATTTATTAAGTAACTATTTGACTACTTTAGACATAAATTCAACTAAAATCTGGTCAAAGTGTAAATAGTTCAAAGACATTAAAAGTTTGGTATATAAGCATGGAGAGCAGCTGTGGATACTAGAGACAGTGTGGGAGAAGGGTGGGAAATGGGGAAAGGGGATAGAGAGAAAAATAAGTAACTAGGAGAGAAATATTGACAGTCTGCATGCATTCTACTTTGCAAATAATAGTCATTTTTATGTGTTTTGATCTCTCAAATTTCTACTCAGATTTACTACTTAATCCCATATTACTATACCACGCTATTGCCTGCACTGTCCCACCACCACTATTAACAAAAAAGAAACACCTCAAAGTACCGTCTTAGTCAGCTCAGACTACCATAAAAGAGTGGATGACTTGAACCACAGAAACTTCTTTTTGACAGTTCCAGAGGCTGTAAATGTGCAGAGGACCAGCACAGCTGTGTTGTGGTGGGGACTGTCTTCCTGGTTTGGCTTATAGATGGCCACCTTCTCACCATGTACTCTCATCACCTCTTTTTTTGTGAGAATAAGAAAGCTTTCTCCAGTCTCCTTTTTTTATTCCTTTTTAGATATATTTTTTTTTTCTGTAGGGAGTATGTGTTCACCAGAGAGAGAGACACAGAGAGAGAGAGAGAGACAGAGAAAGTGAGAAACAACTCCCCAGAGAGGATGGCCTTGCGATAATCCCTTCTTTATTTTCTTCTCAGGATTTTGGGCACATGCACATATGTGCCCATCATGCTTTTCAGGCCACCTGGTCTGGGACTCAAACCCACAGAGTTGGCCATGTGAGATCCCAGTGCCTTTACTACCATGCCATTTGCTGGCTCTCTACTGTCTCTTCTTAAAAGAGTACTAATACCTTCAACAAGGCCCAACCCTTGTGACCTCTAATTAGCTACCAAAACCCCCAGGTCCAAATACTACCACCTTGGTTTTAGGGCTTCACTGTGAACTCTGGGAAGACACAGTTCAATCCACAGCAGCATTTAACACCAAGGAATTTCAGACGAGAGTGTGTGGACCACTTTTCAAGCATACGTGCTAGATGCTTTCTGCAGGCTGCCTTTGTGATCCCAACAGCAACTTTATAAGAGGAGCAACTTTATGAGATATACTGACATTAGTTTACAGATGAGGAAGTAAAGATAATTTCTGCAAGGCAAGGCATTTAATGAAAAGCAGAACCTGCACTGAAAATCAAATTGCTTGACTAAAACGATGTACTTATGATTACAATGTAAGACCCCCAATTCTAATACAAGGGTGTGAATAACGTTAGAGATGGAACAAAATGATTTATCTTGTGCAAAATGACATCTGCTCTATTGTGGGAAGAGTAATTTTAGCAAGAGAGTAAGTTTTATGCATTTTCCAGCTGTGTATTGGTAAGAGTAAATATAAAAAGCCATGTTGCTTAACAATATCCGTACTACTGTGAAATTAGCTAGAACTTAGACTTGTATTCAATGGACTAGACTGTTCTTCCTTTGATATTGCTTATAACATCATTCCTATAATTATGGAAATCATTTGAAACCTTACAAAATGTATTGAGGGGGTCTTAAAAAGTTCATGGAGAAAGCTTATTATGAAAAAACTGCATGGACTTCAAAATTTTTGCACCAAAAATAAGCTCATACTTTAATTTTATTTTTCCACTAGCTTTTTGAAATCTCATATTGATGTAAGTAGTCTCTTTGTAATATAGCTAATATTCATAAAGTTATCACTGTGCTAAATGAGGCATGTTAAGTACACTTCCTGGTTTTCTATTTTACTGCTCTATGTTTGGGTAGTGACTCCTGTCTGTACACTGTGGCATGAGCTTTCAGTCCTTCCCTTCTTTTCAGCCAAATAACCCTATGACACAGGCAGTATCCTGCAGATCTAATTTGCACATCAAAGCTTAGAGGACTGTAAGACTTGCTCCCAGTTGCCTGGATGGAACAAGTGGCTAAACTGGAATTCCGAGTTCAATCTTTCTAGTTCCTTAGCCCACGTTTAGGAGATTACTAATATATTTTGTTTATTTATTTATAAGAATTATTTATTTAATTTGATTTATTATTATTATTATTTTAATTTGCTAGAGGGCACATGCACTCACCAGAGAGAGAGAGAAAGAGGGAGAGTGAGAAAGCAAGCTGCCAGGTCCAGGACTCAAACTGCTGTCAGCCATGTGGGATCTCAGCACTTTAACCACCCTGACTCCTGCTGGCCTCCGAAATCCATTTCTGCAATTCCTTCTCTTCCATTCTCCTCTCAGGATTTTGGGCACGCATAAACATGACATGAGTTTTAATCCTCCCAGTTCAGGACTCAAACCACAGTCGATCATGTGGGGGTCTGACACCTTATCCACTATGTCACCTACTGGCCCCTCTATTTATTTTTTAAATTCTTATATGGTGCTCTATTTTTTTCTGTGTGCAGAATATTTGCATACAAATTTTCTGAATCTGAATATTTGTTAAAATCGTATGTCACTAAGGAAAATAAGTGTTTCTATGTGCGGCTTTGCCATGCACAATAAACTGCACCCCTTCGTAAGCAAAAGGGCCTTGAAAAATGAACTGACTCCTGTGGAGTACCCCTGTGCACTAGAATGCTTGCTAAAGCCTTCTCCACCCAATATCCCCTGAAGCCTCCTTCTTACCTGAGACACTAACTTGCCCATGGTTGCACAGCCAGTAAGCAGCACAGCCATAATGTAGACCTAACTCTGGCTGATTCCAAAGCTTTATTCATTTTCTGCAATACAAAATGTCTCATATATGCTTGTGTTTTCTGAACCTGTCCTGTTATCACTTAAAGTGTATATAATTTATCATAAGTTTTAACAGTGAATTTTATACTAAATAAATCCATATAGAATTGAGTTAATTAAAGCTAAATAAATAAACCCGGGACCAGCAGTTGGCATAATGGCTATGTCGCTGGACTCCCATGTAGCCAACTGCAGTTCGAGTTGAGACCCAGTGATTTAAACTCACACCAAGTGCGTGTGCGTGCGTGCCCAAGATCCTGAGAGGAGAATGGAGAAGAAGGGATTGCAGCGTGACCATCCTCCCTCGGGGGTGATTTCTCGCTTTCTGTCTCTCTGTCTCTGTCTTTCTGGCAAGAGCACGTGCCATATAGCGAAAACCTCTCCCAAAAAATAAATAATTAAAGCTAAATAAACCCTATGCTGATATCATATTCTAATATTCATATTTTTTGATATTGTTTCACTAATTTAGGGGTGTGGTTTAGTAAGGGGTTAAAAAATAAACAAAGACCTACAGCGTGATGTACTCAACACGCATGTGTCAGAAGAACACCAGGAGCTCTTCTGGAGTAATTTACCTCCCCATTTCCGGGTGCATATTGAGGAATCATTTGATAAGTAAGGTGTATCTTATCCCAGGCAGAAATAGAGAGGTGTGTTTGTGTGCACAGGAAGTTCAGGGTTGTCTTTTCTGTGTTTTACAAGGCTACTTGAGAAGATCTAAAGAAGACAGCAAGAGTAAATTCCAAGTGTATGTTTGCATTATTATTTTATTTCTTCTTTTATTTTCCCTGCGAGAGGATCCATGTACACATCCGTACAAGAGAAAAAGAGAGAGAGAGAGATAGAGAAGAAGCACTCTCCAAAGGGGGATGGCCACATTTCAATCCTTTCCCTCATTCTCCATCCCATCAGCATCTGGGACATGCACACGCATGTGCCCAACTTGTTTTTCAAAGTCCTCGGCCTGGGATTCAAACCACAGGTGGCCGTGTGGGATTAGGATCCCTATACACAACACCCATCCATGCTCTGTAAGGTTGGCTGCATGTATACTGTTTTACAATAAGAAGTCTTCATGCGATTGTTCTAAGAGTGCCTTTTTACATGGGAAGTACTGTCTTCTAGTGAGTAATAAGCAATGCACACTTCAATGGAATCATAATGTCTGGCCTATATTAGTGAAAGTAATAGCATGACAACCTTGTAAGTTAAATAAAGACAGAAGAAAGGTGTAGGAATCTGAGTTACTGCAATTTTCTTCTATGAAGTTCCTCATGGTTGTGGAGAAATTATACTCCAGCAAAAGTATCTAAAGTTTGAAATTGAAATTGAAAGTCATGATTCATTTGTATTTCCAGACCACATCCATTACTGTAAAGAGAGACTCATTTTACAGTCTCACATTCCAATGTACACGTGGAGGGAGTGTGATGTGGTGGGACATGGGTGACAATGAATCTAAAGGGCCCCTGTGTATTAGTCATACAAAACAAGGGCACAATGCATGATGATGATTTGTTGAGTTGTTTTGTTTTGTTTTATTATTTGTTCTGTGAAAGAGAGAGAAAGAGAGACAAGCTCCCCCAGCAGGGTCTCCATGCTACAGTCTCCCCCCAGCTTCAGCTGACCTGCCTCACAGGCACGTGTGTGCACATGCATGTTCTCAGGGAGGTCCTGAGACTCAGAGCCAGGACTTTTCCATGTGAGTCTGGTTGTTCTCCTGCTGTGACACCACACGTGCCAGGTTTGTGTTTTTGTAGTCACACTTTTCATTTTTTTTATCTAGTGCTATAGTCAGATAGATGTCTGTTCAGTTCCTGACATTGTTCTACCTGTATTTTAAAATGAAGATAGCAATTGCTATTTCATCCAGTAGTTATGAGGACTAAACGTGTATATACATTTTAAAAGGTATTATACATAAAAAGTAATAAATAGATACTAATTACTATACAGATACAAGAGTGAGATAAATGTGTCCATTATAAAAAACATATTCCATGCTCTTTTCTAAATTAGTACATGAGCATCTATTTTAAAAAAACCTAAAATCTTATATAATAAGTTCATTTTTAACTGTGTTTTTTTTTTTTTTTCAAATTGGGAAGTTGAGCATTATAGAAATGCTTCGTTTAACCTTATTAAACCATCACTGTGCTAGTATGGAGAATGGAGAATGGGCTGCTACTAGGATGGTGAGAATAAATGTTTGTACGGCATTGACACCCCAGGTCATTTACTTCTATTACTTCTAAGGGAACCCGCACACTGAAAACCTTGTAATAGTCTTTTCACCAAAATGATCATTTTGTATGAAATATTGTATTTTTAAATTTTCCTATAATTTTAATTAATAACATGCGTATTGCTTGAAAAAAAGTTCTCTATAACATAAGCACAGTTTACAAATTTATTCTTATGCATTAATTGAAGAGAGAAACTCCTGGTGCTAGTAAATTCACGTGAAAGGATGGATAATAGGATTTCTTTATTTGCTTTCAGATTTTCAGACGATGCTGGTTGGTGTTCAAGAAGGCTTCTAGCAAAGGACCTAGAAGGTTAGAAAAATTTCCAGATGAAAAGGCAGCTTATTTCAGAAACTTTCATAAGGTAAGTCACAGGCCTGGAAGACCCTGGGGCACCACTGGACCCTTGACAACTTGTGGAGACATCCCTTTGATAGATGAAATCTGTGGGGGTGCAAATTTATGGCCAGGATAAAATACCCCTGTTCTGATAAAATGCAAAAGTTACTTTTCTCCCTTATTTTAATCATCTGCTGTAAATGCCAGTGATCCCTCTGCAAAATGAAAGACTCATTTTTATTGCTACTTTGCAAAATGAGATGACTCATAACTCACCCAGATCATTCTACAAGGCGCTGAGTAGGCATTTTCCCTCTGGTCAGGTTAATTGTGCATTTGTTACTTTGATTTAAACTCTGGACATATTTAAGAGGCAACACTTTTGAGGCTGGCTTTAGTGGTTCTAATGATATTGTTAATGTATATAGCATTTGCTGTTAGCTCCTTACCAAGAAAGTGATCATCAAATATGCCGATGTGTATAGATATGCCATAAATTCTAGAAATGAGATATCAGTTTCCTAAGAATTAAAAGAATATAGGGGCCAGCAGGTGGCAGGGTAGTTAGGACACTGGTTCCCTCATGGGCGACCATGGTTAGAGTATCATGCTTGGCAGCCTGAAAATCGTGCTGGGCATGTGTGCATGCACGCCCAAAATCCCAAGAGGAGAACAGAGAAGAGATTGTGGTGAGGCCATCCCCCCCTGGGGGTTACTTCTCACGTTCTCTTGCTGTCTCTGTCTCCTCAAAAAGCGCATATGCACTGTGGCAAATGTGTGTGTGTGTGTGTGTGTGTGTGTGTGTGTGTGTATAAAAATATAACCTCAAAAGGATATTGCTATTTATTGAATATTGCTACCTAAAGTTTACCTTTTTTCTTTTTAAGAGGTTTTTTTTTTTTTTTTTTTTTTTTTTTTTTTTTTTTGGCTATAAGGCACGTGCACTCGCCAGAAAGAGAGAGACAGAGAGACAGAAAGCGAGAAATCACCCCCAGGGGGAATGGCCATGCCGCAATCCCGCAATCCCTTCTCCTCCATTCTCCTCTCAGGATCTTGGGCACACACGCACACGTGCCCAACATGAGTTTAAGCCACCGGATCTGGGACTCGAACCGCAGTTGACTACATGGGAGTCCAGCAACAAAGCCATTACGCTAACTGCTGGTCCCAAGTTTACTTTGATAATAACATCAAAACACTGTTAAGTATTTTAGAAAAATCCTGAAGGTTCATAACAGAACTCAGAATTGTAGAACAATGCACCTGTTGGCAGAGTGACTACACTCAGGAAAGATCCTAATTCTTCATTGGTTATAGTATAGAGTAAGTCATGCTTGATAATGAATTTGTGGAATTTTATTTTAAGTGATACACAGCTCTAATTTCTCCTTTTATTAAAATAAGATTATTGACAATAATGTGCTAACATTCTTTTATGCAATTAATGGTCAATCATTTATATTGTATTTGACTTTAAATCACAGAACTGATCATGGGAGCTTCCTTAACTCTATGAAGCCTTCTTTTTTTTTTTTTTTTTTTTGGAGAGGTTTTTCGCTATAGGGCGCGTGCGCTCGCCAGACAGACAGAGAGACATAGAGACAGAAAGCGAGAAATCACCCCCCAGGGGGGATGGTCACGCCGCAATCCCTTCTCCTCCATTCTCCTCTCGGGATCTTGGGCACGCACGCACACGTGCCCGGCGTGAGTTGTAAGCCACCGGGTCTGAGATGCGAACCGCGGTCGACTACGTGGGAGTCCAGCGACATAGCCATTATGCTAACTGCTGGTTCCCTATGAAGCCTTCTTTGTATTAATATAGCCTTACTGCCAGAGAGCACAAGTGCAGGTTTCTGCACAGTCACTTACTCAGAACATTTGGTTTGTGCATGAGTAGACGGAGTTCAAAATTGTGATATTACACGTCTCTAAAGATTGCTATATTCCATTATGAAGCAGTCAGCACAGTGCAGCCCAGAAGTTGGACTATTAACAGGTCTCACTAAATTGGAAATGACTGAAATCATACAGAGTATGTTCTCTGACCATAAATGATTTACATTAGAAATTATAATAACAGATCACATAGAAAACTCTAGAACTTTGGAAACTAACCTATTTCATGGGGTAATTTTCAAAGATTCAAAGTAGAAATTGCAAAGACTATTGGCAAATATTCTGAACAGAAAGGTATGAAAAAGTACAAATATGAACACATGAGTGTAGGGAAACAGTGAGTCTGGGGAAAAGTACATAAAGACTGATGTTGGAAAGAAACCATAGTGGTGGGAGCAAAGAGCAGTGAAGTAGAAAAAGAATAATGTTAGGAGAATTTTACAGATCCAACAAGCTGGCCCTCTGAAAAAGAAAATCAACCAACAGATAATCGTTACACCAAATTTACCAACTAAAAATAAAAAAAAAAAAAAGAATCAAAGATTGGGATTAGTAAAAGGACTGCAAATTCTACAGACATTAAAAGGAGAACAATAGTGTGTTATGGGCGAATATATGCCAAAGTGTCTGACAATTTACATAAAGTAGGTAAACCTCCCGAGAGACACAAACTACCCACGCTTAATCAGTACATAGACAGCTAATTAAAACATTGAAGTTAGAATTAAGATTCTTTCCACTAAGAAAACATCAATTCTGTATTATTTTGCTCATTAATATCACAACTTATTTAAAGGAAAAAATTTACATAAATACCTACAGAAAGGAAAAAACCCTTATCAACTTATTTTATTAGATGTGTATTATCCTAAAACTAAACTAAACCAAGAAAAGTACTGATGATACAAACCTAAGTTGCTTAATAAAATATTTAAATCTCATTACCAATATGCTAGCATATCATAATCAAGTGGAGTTTATCATAGAAAGGTGAAGTTGTTTTTTTTTTTGTTTTTTTTTTTTTTTTTTGAGAGGTTTTTGCTATAGGGTGCGTGCGCTCGCCAGACAGACAGAGAGAGACAGAGAGACAGAAAGCAGGAAATCACCCCCCAGGGGGGATGGCCACGCCGCAATCCCTTCTCCTCCATTCTCCTCTCGGGATCCTGGGCACGCACGCACACGCGCCCGGCGTGAGTTTAAGCCACCGGGTCCGGGACGCGAACCGCGGTCGACTACGTGGGAGTCCAGTGACATAGCCATGACGCTAACTGCTGGTCCCAGAAAGGTGAAGTTATTTTAACATTTGAAAATCAATGCCATAATGTAGGATAAAACAGAGAATTATTATATAATTCTTTAAATTGTTAGAAGAGAACATTTAACAAAGTTCAACATTTATACACAATTTAAAACACTCACAAAACTTGAACGGACTTCCTTAGTCTGAAAATGGGCATCCAATAAAAACTTACAGAAAAGAAAAAGGAAAACTTTCTATTCCCAAATGTTATAATTGTTTGTTGAAAATGCATGTTAACTTGCAAAATAACTACCAAATGTATTAATTAATGTATTTAATAGTTAGGTTACAATGGTTCTAAAATCTATATACATTCAATATAACGTTAATAAAAATTCTAGGAGTCTTTTTGTAGATATCGACAGACTCATTGTCTCTGAAATGTGTATCACTTAGATTAACCTAACAAGTTTAATAAAAAAAAAAGTTGGAATCATTACACTATAAGATATGAAGACTTACTGTACAGCTAAAGAAAGCATGATAATATAGTATTAGCAAGAGGATATACAGGCAGATCAGTGGAAGGGAATATAAAAGTAGATAACAGACCTTTGAAGATCAAGAATTTTAACCACAGTGCACAGGGGTTGCACACTCTAAATCTAGCTTCCATACCAGCAGCTGTGTGAACTTTAATAAGCTATTTAACTACTATGTACTGGATTTTTTTCTCTGACAAATCTAGATCATGATAGTACACACAATGACAGGCTATCACAAGGAAAAGTGCTACTGTAGAAATATAACAAGATGAAATGTAGCTAAATATTATGAAGAAATGATGTGTTACAGTTATGCATGTAATGACTTCCAGTGTTCTCCCATCTAACAAGTTGTAGTAAATATGGATCACTATCAGTTCAGGCCAAGTGTGACAGTGACTCAGGTGAAGGTGTTCTATTGGGTCTGAAGGTAAAGGAAAAACTTTAGAAGGGGTGTGGGAAACTGACAAGAAGTGCTTATGGACTGGATGTTGGGCGGAAGGGAAAGGTAGGAAGCTTGGGGGTTTATGGTCCTGGAGATGAGTCATGGATTGGATGATGATACAACTCATGGAGATGAGGAAACCTAGGAGGGCTGCCTGGGGGTTAAATAATAAGCTTTCACTTGGTATATGTCAAATTTGACACATCTATTGAGCATTCAAACTGAAATGTCAAATAGTCTCTTAGAAAAATAAATGTGGACCATGACGGGGGAAATGCCAATGCCACAGTCACTCACTTGGTTGGTGGCATACTGATAGCACTTTATGCCACAGCACTGGATAAAATGTCCTTGGGAGAGGGAGAGAAAGAAAAGGAGATCATTAGTAAATATGACCTTCGGGGAATTCATGTAGAAGGAGGAGCCAGGGTAGAAGTCCAAGAAAACCAGTAAAATAGGCAGAAAATCATTAAAAACAGAAAGTTGGAAACCGAGAGAAAACCATTAAGACAATGGTTTTACATCTAATACCATTGAGAGATTGAATGACATTCTAGAAGAGAGATGGTTGGATTTACAGCAGGGTGGGAAGTGCTGGTGACGACAAAGGCTACTTCACTGGGACGTGGAGACCGAGTTCACCTAGCGTGCCCTGTAAGAGAATGAGAGATGACAAAGCGACTGCTACTTAAAGCAATTTCCTCAAGAAGTTTTGAGCCAAGACATGAAGTAGGTGTGTTTTTAAAACATGACATACACACAGTTGTGTATGGCCATGTGAGAACAATCTCGTAACTGAAAATGTGATGAGGAGAAAGTGAAAATGTGATGAGGGTTTTGTTTTTGACAGAACGAAGAATGCTTCATTATAACCAAAAGAGAGGAATAGCCTATGAGTGCAGGTACAAGCAGAGTGGATACAAATTAATATTAGAAAACTGTCACTGTTACTTCAGAAACATCTGTGCTTTATGTCTGATTTTTTTTTCTTTCTGTATGTGAAAATTAAGCAGCAAAAGAGCATGAGAAACAGTGGCATAGTAATCGTTAAGGGAGTAATCTTTAATAAAGAACGAAACAGATTTCTTTGACGGTAACCCGAAGCTCCCTAAAACACTTTAATAACTAGGCTCAGTACATGTGACAGCTAAAATTGATCTTTCTCATGGCAAAGCTATGAGGATTAAAGTTTTTATTATTACAACTTTCTTTTTATAGCAATGAGAAGGCTAATTCACTTTCTTACTAACTTACGTTTCCCTTTAGGAATTTCATCTTTTTCTTCTTTCTGTGTTTGATTGTGAAATGAAACAGTGAAGTTGTACCAGTCCTGACAGGGAGAGTAATCTGGACATGATTCATCAGTAATAAAAAAAAAAAAAAATCTTAAGGATTGTTTGCAAGAGAGTATGTACATGGTCCCTTTTCTCACAAACCGCCTATTTTTTTTTTTTTTTTTTTTTTTTTCTGGAGAAGTTTTTGCTAGAGGGCGAGTGCACTCACCAGAAAGACAGAGGGAGACAGACAGATAGAAAATGAGAAACCACCCTCCAGGGCAGATGGCTGCACCACAATCCCTTCTCCTCCATTCTCCTCTCGGGATCTCGGGCATGCACGCACATGTGCCCCATGTGAGTTTAAGCCACTGGGTCTGGGACTCGAACTGCAGTCAACTACATGGGAGTCCAGCAACGTAGCCATTATGCCATCTGCTGGTCCCTATGAGCTGCCTTATTCTATTTTACTAGCTTAGATCAATCTTACTACTTTTCTTCTTCCACAGTTCTAATTAGCTGAGTGATAAAAGTTTTTACCTCTCCCCCCCCTTAGGATGTGTATATAATTTTCTTCAAATTCTCTTTAGTAGCCTATTACTCTAACACCATTCTTTATCACTTATACGTAACCTGTTCTTCCTAGTCATTAAAATTATGTTACCATTAAACAACTCTAAATTGCTCAAATTAAAGTAAAAATCTGCAATGTAAGACCATGACTTAGATAATAATTTCCATTGGGCTCTAAAGATAAAAGGACCCACTCTCTTTGGAAACTACTATTATGCCCAATTTAAATCTAATGAATGCAATATGATATAAATCTAATACAGATTTTTGTGGAACTATTGGGTCATTGGAAAAGTCATGACGCATTATACGTCCTTTGTCGACTGACAAGACAGACGCCGAGACTCAGAAGCTAGAGCAGATACCGTCCCTGTCTGTACAGTCAGGAAAGTCATCGCCCTGGGCCTCAGGACTGTTCTGAGGAATAAATGAGATATGGGAGATGAAGATTTTAGGAGTAACCAAAATGTGCAGAGCAACCAAAAATGCGAAGTTATTATCATGATTGTTTTAAAAAGTTACAACCCAGTGAAGTAAGGTTTGTCAGTAGCCAGCTATGATGGAGTGTAATGAAGAGCGCAGTTGCAGTTCTGCTGTTGGACATGAGGACCTTGCATAAGAGGTGACGGTTAGGGACTTCTGAAGGCTATTCTGTTTCGGACAACCCAAAATAACGAAGGGCAGTGCATTATATGAAGAAGAATATGTGTGATTGCAAGTACTGCAGTTTACTTCGCATAGTGTCAGAGATCATTGGAATACTTAGTGTTGGCCAGCTCTGCCAGGAGGGCTTAGTGTAAGGGGAGTGGGACGGGCAAGAGTACGAAGGGCCCTATATACCTTGCTCACAGTCTTTACCCTTTAAGCAATGGAGAAGTTATGAAGGGTTGTAGGTGGTTTGTCCTCTCCTCAAATATATATTTTAGGGGGGAAATTAAAATGAATGTTTGTGACATCACATAGAGTGGAGAGAGTAATAGAGAGACTCCATCCAGAGAAACTGATTAATTCAACTTTATAATACAGTTATTCTACTTTCCCAAAATAGACAATGGGATCCAGAATGAAGAAAGGTAGGTGGATAGAGAAGAGAAAAGTTTTGATGATATATTCCAGCTTAGTAACTGGATAGAGGGGAAGTGGAGAGAGAAAAGTGAAGGTTGCTATCTTTCAAGACTATCGATGCACCGGCAAGCTGTTGCCCCCATAGACAGAGACTCTGGGAAGAGGTGCCATCTTCAGTTGTGAAGGGAAATGTCATTCTTGGTGTGTTAGATATGAAGAAATTAGGTGTAGTTTGTAGGTATTTTCATTAAGCAGTTTTGAGCACAGCAGACTGTAGTGAAATTTGCCTAGGAAATCGATGGGATAGAATCAATGTTAACGTGAAGATACATCACATCCTCTCTGTGAAATCAGCTCTATATAAAATTAAGCTATTTTCTCTAAATGAGATGCACGTTTTTGTCAGTGGTATCCATGACATTGCTATCCGAGATATTTCACAGGTACTGCAATTCTAAGTTTAAGAATTACCAATCAAAAAATTGGGTATTTGACTGGAAAAAAAATAGCTAATTTAAGAAACGATAGAGAATTATGAAAGTGCCACTTAAATGTGGAACTCCTAAGTGGAATAATTGTTAACACAGTAGACAGTAAGTTTTTGCAGTAATGAACAAGACCGTAAGTATATTCCTAAGGGAATTATGTAATAACTCTAAAGAGAGAGTGTATTTATTTAACCAAAAAGAACATTATTTTAAAAACGTTGACATCTGCGAAGGGGGAGAGAGGGAAGGCAGAATGGCACAGGCTCTGCGTGTCCCCTTCTCCCCAGGAGCTGCTCCCCCCATGAGAGTGGGTGGCTGCGGATGGTGCCGGATCCAACACCGGGACCAGATGGCGTTGCTTTGTCCACGGCCTGCACAAGTGGCCATCAGGGCAGGAACATCAGCAATGCTCTGAGTAGGTCTGTCCTCGGACTTGGACTGAACATCACTTCTCATGACCTTTTTCTTTCTTAGAACCATGACTTCTTTGTTTCCCCTCAGAAGTGAACATCAACAAATTTCTCCTAGTTGCTTCTCACTGTCAACTAAAGAAGAATCATTTTATGAAAAAAACTGAAATTTGAAACCATCATTTTCTCTCAGTTAAATTAATGGCCAGTCCAAATATTGGCTCTCCAGAATTGGAGAAATAAAATCTTTTTCAAGATGGTTTAAAGTAATAGGCCAGTATGGATTTCTTAAACCGTTCTATTTACTAATGTTAATGTACTTCAGTCATTATTCAGTTATTTTGATGTGCCTTAGAATCTAATATAGCTCAGTAGCAATCAATTAAAATAATCAATCAAATGAAGTTTTTCCAACCTGAGTGATGGATTTCTGGAAAATAAGCTAGGGCCACAATTATTTCTTTACAAAGTCTAACATCGCGCTCTGCCTTATCTGGAGCATACATATTATAAGCTTATGAATATTAATAGCCTCATTTAGACATTTGATATGTTTACTGTTACAGAGATCTTGCTGCATAAATCAATTTTTATATGAAATTGCTATAAAATGGTATATATTCTTTTTTTTTACTTCTTGGTAGAAAGAAATTTGAAATTCAAATCACTTGAGCTGCTGAAGGAAGTTATTAAAAATACATTAGGGTTGAAAATGTAGCTGTATATAATTGTCACAACAAATATTCAAAACAAATTTATCCTCAATGAAAACTGAACGAGAGCAATTTACATAGAATCAGCTAATAAATTTTCCTTAATTTTCTAAGCAGATGAAGAAGAAAGAGTTTATAGAAATTTTAATAACATAAATATGAGTACTCTCTATAGGGAGGACTACATAAATAAAATCCTGTAGAAAAATGAATGAAGACAGTGAGAAATGTCAGGGGTGGAAGTGGCGTGGCGCCAGAAATTTGCTGCCTGTATTGGGACCAATCTCAATTCTAAACCCCTCTATAAACCAGCCCGGAAAGCCCCATTTCATTCTAGATGATTGACTCCTATTTGATGTTGGCAGTATTTATCTTTACGAAAAGCAAAAGTATGAGAGAGTTGGGGAAGATAAAGGCACCCTTGTGAAAATAGCCACCTGTAGATACAGTCTATTCTGACAGCTCGAAGCAAAACTGTTGGTAAATGCAGAAACGACGTGTGTGCGGTGTTATGTTCAACGCTTTTATTTTGACTCCACGTCGAATTGCTTCATGCTTGGGTGAGCACCTGGAGAAGTACAAAGGCCGTCTGAAGCTTTGGCACCTTCTCACCTGCTGGAAGTCTTTGGAGTACTCATCACTTATTCGGATTAGTTCTCTCATCCATTCATTCCTTCATGTTTTAATATATTTATCCATCTGTAATTTTTTTTCTGGAAGAGATCTCAGTTTCTTGAACATAAGCCCTTATTAACATACACATCGGTTCCAGAGATAGTTACAGGCTCATTTACTGATCATTTTACTCAGAGTCGTTATTGTTTTATTCGTATTATCACATGATAGTTACTCAAGGAAGACTCAAACAACTGGGATATGAAAAGCTGGCTTTTATGTAAGACGAAATACAGAGGAAAGGCCCAAGGCGTGGTGCAGTGTCTCTCTGAATGGACCATCTTAAAGCCAGAAGTTAGCAAAAGAGGCCAGGTGTGTAGACGTTTGGGTGGAAAAGATTACCAAAGTTGTGATCTCATAACTTTCAGAGCTCTCCTTAGTCTTCGTAATAGTTGACTTGAAGTCAGTTAAAATTTTAGTCAGTCTGCGATGTCATCAGTAGGAATTATTCTGAGGTTTAGAGATGCCGTAGAAACGGCTTCACTCAGTGACTGGACTTGTTCAGAACCCATTGCTCTACAGCAGGTATGACCCAGACTCGGTGATCTAAGCTTGTGTTAGAATACAGAGTAGTGTGATTTGTATTGGTAAAATCGCTCTCTTTATCCCACTTTTAAAACATATGCATTTTATTTGTTTTGTAAGGTAACCATCCAAACTGGCATCATATCAGAAAAAAAAAAAGCAGAGCCTAATTTAAATAATATATTCCCCCCATCTTAAAAATGAAATAATAATCAGTGACGTATACATTGAGAAGATAGGTGCAAAGAAGGCAGCATGTAAAATGTAAAACAATGACTGTTTTTAAAGTCATTTTGGCCTCTAGTTTTTGTTTTATCTTTGAAATCAAGGAAATAATTCATATCAATTTAGAAAATTGTTGAAACCAATTTGGATGATAAAGTAGTTCGTAATTTCAAGCAAGTCATTTGCATAGCAAATCAGATCATGTGAACAGATACACAGTTCCGCAGCTCTGCCATGCTGTAATTCCCATCATTTCTGAAGCATTTTACATTTATCTCATAGATGGAGTTTCAATGTCTTTAATTATTATCTCAGAATATCACCAGTGCATTTTTGATTTGTAAAAATCTCTTTTTTACCCATCAGCAAAGTCTGCCTAATTGTGTAATAGCTAACAGATGCAACAGGAGAAATGTTTATTGCATCATATTCTGTGAGAATAAACTGTTTTTCTCCATTAATGGAAAGATATATCATCCCTCAAGTATTGACTGTGTATTCACTTGCAGCTTACAACTGACAAATATTTCAGTAAGAATTTACTCTTGAATAACATTTAGCTCCTCATTATAAATATCTCCGTAGCCTCTTTATTTTTATTTTAAAAATGTTCTCATATTTACATCAAATTTCTCATACAATATTTTAACATTTTAAAGTGTTTTTAAAGCTAATAGTTCTATTTTAAAACTAGTAAATTTTTGGTTGGTCATTGACCAATCCTAGTTTACAGCAGTAGCCACCACTGAACTAATATTGGACTCTATGTTTTTACTTTTCATGTTTTAAAAATACTTAGTCTACAGTTATTTACAAGTGTCTTGTTCGTAATTATTTTTTTCCTTTATTCAGCTTTTTATTCTGTACTTATTTTATGTTTACTTTTTCTCATTTAACTTGCCAGAGTTCTCGTTCATGAATCATTTCTAATGAAGCTTTGTCTTTGTTAATTTTTTTTTCATTTTCTTTACTTCTGCCCTTATTATTATTATGTCTTTCTTTACGAAGTGCTGGGTTGCTTTTCCTCTTCCTTTCTTCTTACTTCTTCAGCTGAATGCCAGAGTTCTCTGCTCTCATTGTCTTTGTTCAATGAAAATATTTTTAAAGCTATATGATTTTGTATGCACAATTTTATCAGTGCCTCTTAAACCTTAACATATACTGTTCCATTTTCATTAAAGTCTAGTTTGTAATTTAACATATGATTTTTTTAACTCACAACTTTTTAAGCAATATGCTACCCACTTTATTTTCATATAGGATATTTAAATATCCATCCATAAATTTTTGATTATGTAGTATAATGGCCAAGGGCTGTAATTGGTAATTTTTCTTCTTCTGAATTTACTAAGACTTTTTATTATTTAATATATTTTCAATTTTCACAAAAACTCCAATATTCTAGGAAAAAAAAGTGTCTGTTTATTGTTGATAGTAGATGTGTATGTGTAGATCTGCACAGATAATATAAAATAACTTGACCTTATAACATATTTTGAAGAATTTTTATATCTTTGCTTGTGAGATGGATAGATTTAGTTCTTAACTTCCTTGAGAAAGGTCAGATAATTTCATCACCTATGAATGGATTATAATTTGTCCTTTTTCTCCTTGATTGGACTACTTAATTGATTGGATTAAAGTCATTGTGCTTCCCAAACCACTTTAGATGAAATTTAAGGATGCATTGGACTACTGTTAACATGATTAAAATGTTACTACTTGTTACTACTACACTGTAACAAGAATAACTATGTAAATCTTGCCTGAGAACCAAGTTTGATGGGTGGTCTGCACTGCCCTGGTTTGAACTGGAGTGCCACTTAGAGATTGTTACAAAGTCTTAACATGCCAGTTTCTCTCAGACTTTTCTATTCTTGTTTCCACTTGTTACCCAGCTCTGAGCTTGGAAAGGGGGTGTTTGTCAGTGGAGGTTGTACCCAATCATATCCTTGTGTCTTTTGAATAGCAGCAGCAACACTTATAGCGAGGGTCTCTAGGGCAATTATCAGTTTTTCCATGCCACCAGGACCTGACCTTCCTGTATTTTCTGTCTCAAGTATAATGGTAAGTCAGCAGCCCTGGTCAACTCACCGTAGTTCTTCCCAGCTGTCAAATGTGTGCAGGAAATAGTGAGCATCTTTATTCAACAAGAAACTCTTCCTATTTTTTGCTCCAGAAGCAGAGTTATAAAAAAAGAGTAGCCAGTAAAGTGACATGCTTAAATAGCAGCCCAGCACTTTCTCAAGATCCTTGTGAAAATCACCGATAGATCTTTGATTAGGGACCGTGGAAGGTAGAGGAGTCATTTACAAAGCAACATTCAAACTGTTTAAACAGACCAGAGATTCCTTGTAATTTTCCACAGGGAAAAGAAAGGTAGTACCAACTGCCTTCTCTGAGGCCCTCTAGCCTGGCACTCACAAGATGACAGGCTCTCAAAAATGTCACTTTTCTGTTTTCCCTGAATATGCCCAAATCAAAACTAACTAAATAAATAAATAAGCTGGTATTGGCTACAAATGGCAGAGAACCAAAGGGGGCCAAAACCCTGGAGCATTCACACCTTCTCATCTGACCTTTGCCGACTTCTGCAGGGGGAGAGCCTGCACACCGATGGCCTGTGCCCAGTTTAGAGAGGCTGAAACCCCCAGACGTGAGGCACGCACCAGCTCTGGAATGCACTGGCCTTTGCTCTTGGTCCCCACTAAATGCCACTCAGTTCAGTTTTCCAGAGAGGCCTTGTTAGATCACTGTGGCCTTTCCCCTGGGAACCCAAACTCACCTCCACCTCCCACATGTGCCCTGCCTCGGGAACCACATCAGAGAGGAATTTGTATTAATCAAAAATAAAGAAGTAAAAAAGAAAGCATATGTACTGCCACCAAGACACCTAATAGGGATCCATCCCTTGCTTGTTAAGAAAGTAACATTCTTTTTCTTTCTTTCTTTTTTTTTTTTTTTTTTTTTTTTGGAGAGGTTTTTGCTATAGGGCGTGTGAGCTCACCAGACAGACAGAGAAGGATAGAGAGACAGAAAGCGAGAAATCACCCCACAGGGGGGATGGCCACGCCGCAATCCATTCTCCTCTCGGGATCTTGGGCACGCACGCACACGCGCCCAGTGTGAGTTTTAAGCTACCGGGTTCGGGATGCAAACCATGGTCAACTACATGGGAGACCAGTGACATAGCAATTATGCTAACTGCTGGTCCCAAGAAAGTAACATTCTTGAGGTAATGGAGCTATATACAAAATTGTAGTGATTTTTCTTTTATTTCACTTTTATTTAAAAATACTAACTTTTTAACAAGAATTGTACTGTTTATCTTCAGATAATTCTGTATAAGTATTTGTTTCCTAAGGCTGATCTAAGGAATGACCACAATCTGGTGGCTTAAGATCACTGATATTCTTCCTCTCACAATTTTGAAGGCCAGAAATGAGCAGCCAAGGACTTGATCAGGGCACACTCCCTCCAAAATTCAGGGGCAGGTCCTCGCTTGAGAGGTCTATGGCAGCAAAGCTTTTCTCTCTCTTTGTCTTCATGGGCCATTTCTCCTGTGTCTTTGTCTCAAACCTCCCTCTGCTTTCTCTTAGGAAGACACTTTCATTGGATTTCTGAATTTACATAAACCCAGGATGATCTCAAGACCCTTACCTTAATTACATCTATAGAAGCCCTTTATCTAAATTCACAGGTCCTGATGGTTAGGATTCGGGCATCTCTTTTGGGTTTAGGGATACATTCTATTACTTTTAACTTGATTAAAATGTTACTTCTGTTACAACTACAAAGTAGCAACAAGAGTAACTATGTAATCTCACCTGAGAATCAAGTTTGAGGAGTGAACTGTGCTGTCTTGATTTGACCTGGAGTGCCATTCACAGATTGCAACGATGTCTTCACACAGGAGCAGTTTCTCTCAAACTTTTCCCTTCTTGTTTCCACTTTTTATCCAGTTGTGTCACTTATAAAGGGTGTCATCAGATTTCTGAATTTATGGTAAATCCAGGGTGATCTCAGATCCTTAGCGTAATTACATCGGCAGAGGACCTTTTGCAGAGCAACTGTCAATTCATTTCAAAAATTAAGAGATTTTATTTTGTGTATATACTAAGCAAAGCATGGTGGTTGAGAAGTTCTGTTAGTATCTGTGCTGTAGTGCTCGAGCTCTCCAATTGTGGTAGTGACCTACTGGAGTTGCTTTGTGACTTTTTGATCTTGAAGTCGGTGAAGTGTATTATTACATTTTAAATGTGCACACACAAACATAGAAAGAGAAGTGCCTAGATTTCGTAACTTAATGCGTAGTTCCGTTTGTACTAATTTTCCACCCTTTTAAAACTGAAAATAGATGACCTTTCTATTTTATGATAGATGATCTCAAAATAACCAAAGAGCATAATGTAATGTAGTTTCCTGGCTACGTCCCTACATCATCTCCACCATTTGAGTTTCTTTTGTCATCAAATTCTTTTTCCTGTAATAATGTGTTTAGCTGTTGTTTGCCATCACTAACTCACACGACTTCAGAGCATAGCAATTGTATGAACTGGCAGAAGACACACTAGCCTGGGAAACGGCAGCCAGAGCTTTCTCTGGCCTTGGCTTTAACTGTGTGACAGCCCCAAAACCAGGGCAGCCATGTTCCCATTAACAGGATAAGGACTTGAGTTAGCTCCAAGTTTGCTTTCTCAGCCAGAATGGTTTTGGGTGCAAATAACAGAAATCCCGCAACTTTTAAAAGAGCATTCTTGGGTACCCCGGCACATGAGGACAGAAACTGCATCAGAGGTGTTGATGTGTTGACTCCTGCTCGACCATCACACTTAAGGTCCTGATATTTTTCTCTCTGCACTCTGCCAACCACAAGGCTGCCTTCCTCCTCCTTACTCTAGAGCAGCTGTTGCATTTCTGAGTTGGAATACTCTGTCAGGACAACTTCAGAGAAGGGCTGGATTTATCCAGAGTCTACCTTCAGACAGACAAACGTTTATCAGCAGCCACTAGAAGATGGCAGCTCACATCAGACTAGTCGCAATCGGCTCACATTCCTTTCTCTAAATTCAGCACAAGAAGACTGTTACCCCTAGAATAGCAAGTTCTGCAGTGATGCTGGGGCTGAGAGATTCCCCATCAAGGCACATGAACTACATGATGGAGGATTGGACCACTGAACACGACCAGATTCTGGTAGCAGTGATGGGGCTGGATCTGGATGTTGAGTGGACAGCGGGCAGGGATGGTGACAGCTGATCTCAATAGTAGCACAGTTGTGTTACTATTATTACTCACGTCTGGATGATACAGTTTATAATATGGTTTGATACTTGAGAGACCACATATAAGCCAAAGATATAAAAGACGAAGATGGTAACTATTGATAATAAACATGACAACTGCACAGGTGGTTATAAGAACTAATTATAGGGGTCAACAGGTGGCATGGTGGTTTAGGCACTGGAATCCCATATGGCTGACCATGGATCAAGTCCCAGATCCAGTTGCTTGAAACTCATGCCAGGTACGTGTGCCCAAAATCTCAGGAGAATGGAGTAGGGATAGGATCATGGCCATCCTCCCTGGGGGGTGATTTCTTACTTTCCCTCTCACTGTTTCTCTCTATATCTGGTGATTGCATGCACTCTATGGCAAAACCCCTAATACATAAATTTTATAAAGAACAAATTATATTAATTTTTTAGGAGAGATTTTTGCTACAGTGCATGTGTGCCCACCAGAGAGACAGAGAGAGACAGAAACAGAAAGTGAGAAATCACTCCTGGGGGGACGGGAACAGCTATGCTGCAATCCCTTCTCCTCTCAAGAGTTTGGACACATGTGCACACACACACCTGATGTGAGTTTTAAGCTGCCAGATTCAGGACTTGAAATGCATTCAACTAAGTGGGAGTCCAGCAACATAACCATTACACCATCTACTGGTCCCAATTTTCTTTTCTACGCTTTTTTTTTTTTTTTTTTTTTTTTTGAGAGGTTTTTGCTATAGGGCACGTGCGCTCACCAGACAGACAGACAGAGACAGAGAGCCAGAAAGCGAGAAATCACCCCCCAGGGGTGATGGCCACACCGCAATCCTTTCTCCTCCATTCTCCTCTCGGGATCCTGGGCATGCACGCACACGCGCCCGGCGTGAGTTTTAAGCCACTGGGTCCGGGACATGAACCGCAGTTGACTACATGGGAGTCCAGAGACATAGCCTTTATGCTAACTGCTGGTCCCCCTTTTTTTTCTTTCTTTTTTTTTTTTTTTTTCTTTTTTTAAAGAGGCTTTTGCTCTAGGATGCACGCGCTCACCAGAGATAAGAGACAGAAAGCTAAAAATCACCTCCCGGGGTGGATGGCCACACTGCAATCCCTTCTCCATTTTCCTCTTGGGATTTGGGGCATGCACACACACATACCCAATGTGAGTTTTAAGCTGCCAAGTCCAGGACTGGAACCACAGCTGACTGCATGGGAGTCCAGCAACATAACCCTTATGCCATCTGCTGGTCCCTACACACTCATTTTTATTAGCAATAGGAAGCAAAGATAACACAGCAAATACTAGAAAATTGATATAAATTTTGTTGGGTGAAAATAATAGTAAAATTTCCATGCATATTTGTTACCCAACTATTGAAACATATAATGTATGGAGTAACACAAATAATTAAATTATTATAAGAAGAGTTTAGGAGTCAAGCATAAAGAGATTAACATATCTTGATTGCAATAATAAAAAATATTCTGTAAAATTCCAGTCTTACTGGAAAATTGATTATTTCTTATCTTCATAAAGTGGAATTTTATTAAACTTGTTTCTAAAATGTACTCTTTCATTCTCAAAAATAGAAACTCTGACTTAATTAATGCAACCACAGAAGCTTAGCAAAATAACAAGATTAATAAGAATTAGTAGTGAGATTAATAAAAAGTGCAGTTTATGTTCTCATTCATTTGAATATACTTGAAAAAATAAAGTTAATTTTCTTTCACTTTCCGAAAGATGATTATGTTTTTAAAAAATTGAGCACTTAAATAGGAAGATACTTTTAATTATCATGAAGTAACCTTAGAAGAGGCAATTTAAAGCTACTAATAATTCTAACAAACAGGCTTTTTTCACCCACTTTTGCTTATAGTGAATAGTGTAAATGCAATTCCATAGTAGTGAGCATGGTCTGCATTCAATGTTATTAGTTTATCTTGCATAGTCAAAAGGAGAGATGCCTATTGTACAATTAATCTTATTTATTCCAAATGCTGCTAACCATGCAAATGAAATCATTTCAAAAAACCTTGGCTTTAATTTAAGAAAATATCACTAAGTTCTTTAGCCCATGTTACATTCCTCCAATTAACTAACATTAAAGGCAGAACACATAAAATGTAATTAATCAATTTAAATATTTGCTATGTGATCTGTGTTTAACTCCTAAATACGTAAGTATGCCCCCCTTCTCAAAGCATACAACCCAAGACAGTAAATACTACTCTTTGGTCTTGTCTTTTCCCAAAGCATGGGAAAGAAGTAATCACCTAACAAATGCCTAGTAGGTTTTACTGTGAAAAGCACATGGTCAAACTCTTAAAGACGTAAATTCATACATACACATGTAAATCCTGTACTGAAGTCATTATGTGCAGAATAAATAAGGAAGGCATGAATTAATGAAAGAATAACTATCTTTACTGAAATTGTCCATCACAAGAACATAAATGAGCTTTATAGTGAGCCAAGAACATATCTGAATTCCACTCAGTATACCAGGGTCTTGGAAAGGCCCGCCAGGAATGGTCTTAATTCCACTTAAGTCACTCAGGGAAGACGCAGAGAATACTTGCTGGTTGGTCGGGAAGACTATGATTTTGACAGGAGAATGCAGGAACAGGGGCCTCCAAGCAGGTTTTTCTGTGAAAGGCTGTTATCATTTAAATAGCATGCTTTTTATTCACGAAACAATGAAATATTTTGTAGATAGCTAGAAGTTCGCTAATGTTCAGTGTTGGTGCAGAAAAAATAAGACGAGACACGCAGGTAGGGACCGAAAGCCTCAAGTCCTTGCGAAACAGGGACAGTGTTAAGGCAGTATGAAGTGGTTTTCGTCCGGAGGTCACGGGTAAGTGCAGAGCTAGTCGGGGAGCAGTGTGAGTGACACGGTAGATGGGGACACGCACAGAGGCTGAGGGAAACAGGACAGAAATGGTCTACGTGAGAAGGGGGGTGTGAATGTGTTGTAATGCAGAGGAAGGGATGAATAAGGGAATGTTCCAGAAGCAGAAATGAGGGAGGGAGCCCCGTGTGGCATGGCGGAGCGCAGCCTGGCCCACAGCAGCGCTCTTGCTGCCGGTCTACTCCTACGTCACTTGTCTCTCACTGTGTCTGTTCCCACCCTGTTGGGAACAGAGGGGCAGAGCCATAGCACTCATCACCTCAGTGGCTCCCACAGTTTCTGAGGCCTGGAAGGCAAAGAGGAGATGGGACCCCAAGTGGGAGTGAGGGTGCATTAGGAAAAAAACAGACACAGAAGTAGAGAAAAGCAGGGATCCGGCGGTCCAGTGTCTCTGATGGAGGTCACCCGGGCACTGGGCCATTCCCAGGGTTATTCTTCTATAGAGCAAAGGAGAGGGAGTAGTGGAAGGTAAAGCCAGGTGTTTTCTTGTTCTTTTTTTTTTTTTTTTTTTAATTATTTTGACTTTATTTATTTATTTATTTAAATTTGACCAGAGAGGGACAGAGAGAGAGAGAAGTGAGAAAGCAAGCTGCTGGTCTGAGACTTGAACCTCAATCTGCCGTGTGGGAGTCTAGCGCCCTTAATCACCACACCACCTGCTGGCCCCAAGCCAGGTGTTTTCTACATTGAACTGGAGTTGTGGAACATCTGTGTCTTACCGTTCTCTAGGTCCCGCCCGGCCTTCTCTGGCTGAAACGGTTTCCTTTAACCTCCACGGGCTGTGCAGCACTGGCCCAAGCGAGTCTGTGCTCTGCTCATCTTTAAAGGTCACCACAGGTCAGCTCAGTTTCGGCCACTCCATTCACACAATAAAGCAGTCATAGTTCTCACAGTCAGGCTTTCATCTAAGCAAGTAGGCAGACACATACATATGCCAATTTTATTTTCATTTGACTTAAGAATGTCCTGGATGAAGCAGTTAAAAATAACTTCATTAAATCTAGTTCCCCAGGTACATATGTTTACTATTCTGTTTGACAAAACAGTAAGAACCACAGAACACGCCTGCAGAACACGCCTGCAGAACCACAGAACACTGTCCCCTCGACACGTGCCCTGGTGTAATTGTGGAAGTTACAGCAAAACACCCACTTTTAAAACAGATCACTCATTTTAGTGAGGCAGTGACTAACAGATAAATTATGTCATTCAGACATTGCTATTTGTTAGATATTTTCTCAAAATGAACTAAGTGAACCTGTCTTCATGGAAAACAACTTACATTGTTTATCAAAAATGCAAAAGTTTAAGTTTTCAAGGGAGTATTAAAATTGAGAAACTTCTGGGGCAGCAGATGGCATGGTGGCAAAGCGCTGGATTTCCACATGACCAACCTTGGTTGACTCCTGGATCTGGTGACTTGAAAAACACACCTGGCAGGTGTGCGTGTATGCCCAAGATCCCAAGAGGAGAAGGGATTGCAGCAGGTCACCCTCCTCCACTAGCTGATTTCTGACTTTCTCTGTCTCAGTCTCTCTCTGTCTCTCTCCAGCAAGTGCACACACCCTATGGCAAAATAAATAAGTAAATAAATAATGAAACATTAATTTAAAAATTTAGAAACATCAATATTCTTCAACTTGACATCTTCCTAAAATGTACAGATTTTTCTGAGATCAAGGGAGATATTAATGAATTTTTTAAGCTTTTTTTTTTTAATTGCCAAAGAGTGCTCACTCTTCATATTGAGAAAGAGAGACCACCAGATGGCAAAATGGTTACATCACTGGACTCCCACCTACTCAACCATGATTCAAATTCCTGACCTGGCAACTTACACTCATACTGGGCACATTGTGCTGTGGCCATGCCCCCTGGAAGGTGATTTCTCACTTTCTATCTCTCTCTCTCTCTGGAGAGGGCATGCACCCTATAGAAAAAAATCTCTCTAAAAACTAGGGGAAAAAAAAGAAAGCATCCTTCAATTGGGTGTGCTCAGACTATAGTCAGTTTTCTCCCATTCTTCCTTCCCATCAGGATCTTGAGCACACAAGCGCACCCAAGCAGCATGTTTTTCAAGCCAGTGGGGCCAGGATTTGATGCACTGGCAGCCATGTGGGATCCGGCTTCCTTAACTGCTCAGTTTTGGGACCAGCCCTTAATGAGTTTCTTGCCTTGTGTAATGGAAGGTGTCAGTAATTGGAAGATATGCATCACTCAGTGAGCCATGACTTTCCCAATGACTAGACCAAGAGAGTACAAAACCAGGATGGGTTAAAACCCACAGAGTTGAATATAGACCTACAGATCCTAATGTAACAGAGGAAAAGAACGTGCAGGACGTGGTGTCAGACTCCTCATTGCAATGACCTTTAATGACACATTTGTAGAGTTTGGAGATCGAATCACAGATGAATATCCACACATGGTGTTCTAGAGTGCCACTGAATGAACGACCACCAAAGCCAGATTAAGTTTAAAGGGAGTCTTTATTAGCTGGCCAGCAACTACAGTCTGAGGCTCGGGGGAGGTGGTGGGGGGGACCAAGAGTCAGAACTGTAACAGTGACTGAAGTTGGAGTAGTTTTTTTATAGGGAGTCAGTTACCAGGAGTTTCTATGCACGCAGTTACAGAAGCTGAATCAAGCAGGTTAATTATTTCTGAGGAGAGTGGGGTTTCCATGCAAGCAGTTACATTGCTAAACAAAAGGGTTTGGGCTAGTTAGCAAAGACAGTAGCAGGTACAGGATGTCATCCAGGATATGGTTTCCTGTATGGCTAGCACAAGCTATTTTCTCATGGGAAGAGCAAGCAGGTTTACAGAAGCAGACAGCCATGTTAGGGTAAGGGAACAAAATAGAAAAACAGTGGTTCATGTGCAAGATTTAATATGCGTTCTTCCACAATGGCAGAAAATGTTCTTAAGTTATTCTTCCTTTTTACAATTTCATGTCTGTGTGAGGCCTTATTTTCTTCATGTAGTTAATCTGAATAACATATGGCAAGAGATTGAATTCAGAAGTGGATGTATCAAGTTATCTTCTATTAAGCCAGACTTCAAGAGTTTTGCAAAAATGTAAAAACATAAATCCACATTAATTGGGGAATTATTTTTATTTTAAAGTGCTATCTTCAGGACAGCAGATTACATAATGGTTATGTACTGGACTTTCATGTAGCTGACCATAGTTCAAGTACCAGACCTGGCGGCTTAAAACTCAAACCATACACATGTGCATGTGTGTCCAAAATCCCAAGGAAAATGGAGGAGAAAGGATTGTGGTGTGGCCCTCCCCCCCAGGGGAGGGGGGTGACTTCTCACGTTCTGTCTCTCTGCCTCTCCGACAAGCAGCACACACACTCTATAGCAAAAATTAAAAAAAAAAAAAGCTATTTGTGTTAGCATGAAATAAGTTTATTAGTATGTTAGGTATAAATCTAAATATTTAATAATTAATATAATAGTTCTTACAATATTCATTAACAGATATGACCTACAAGATTAAAGTTGGGAAATGATTAAGTTTTAGAAATAGTCTATTCTTGGGACCAGCAGGTGGTGTAATGGTTATGTCACTGGACTTGCGTGTAGTTGACTACAGTTCAAGTCCTGGACCTGGTGGCTTAAAATTCATGCTGGGCGTATGTGCATGCATGTCCCAAATCCTGAGAGGAGGATGAAGGAGAAGAAATTGCAGTATGGCCATTCCCCCTAGGAGGGTGATTTCTTACTTTCTGTCTCTTTGTCTCTCTCTCTCTGATGAGTGCACACACCCTATAGCAAAAATATCTAAAAAAAAAAATACAATTTTCTATTCTTTTTACTTATTATTTAAAATTCAAGTCTAATGTTTACAAAGTGGTTGTTTAACTCCTAAGTTGAAAGAGAGATCTCCCAATAAGCTTCCTTAGTTTTGCTTTTTTTCTTTCTATCAAGGTCGCTATTTTTAATCTTGTCCCAACTAAATTAGGAAAATCTACAGGAGGGTGTTATGTGTTTCATCTTTGACTTGTCTGTACTTGGCATGAATTCCTTAGGAATTTCTCTTAAAGATAAAAATTAGCCTTGGCAAGCCATGTTGTTCTTTTATTTAATTTATTTTATTTTTATTTGGTATAGCAAAGCTGGGATTTATTAAGGGAGAGAAAAGGAAAAGCAGAACTCCCAAGGAGGGCAAGGTGTCCTGGAAAATAGGTTGCCAAGGAAGAACTATGGCCAAGGGTTTCGATTTGGGTCCATTTTGTATGTTTATATTTAGGTGTTAATTCTAACACTCATAAAACCTTAATATTTAAATCATTGATCATGACATTTATTGATTTGGACTTGAAAGTCTAAATTATTTTTGAGTAATCTTTCCTTTAATTTAATTCTGTTAATGTTATATTTATTTTAATGCTTTTTAAATTTTTACAGTTGTATTTTATGCTTTAATAGTCATGTGAAAATTCAGTACTTCAGAAACACATATTGAATTTTTAAATGATGTAATAATAAACTGATATTTATTAATGGAAAGTACTAGGATTTCACAGTCTTAGCAATTATTGATAATTATTTTTATGTCACATTGTTTTAGATTAATAAAAACACTTTTATTTTGAGAAATTTTAGAAATTATTTTAAAGGCATCTTTGTGGGACCAGTAGTTGGTGTAATGGTTATGTCGCTGGACTCCCATGTAGACAACTGCCGTCTGAGTCCTGGACCCAGTGGCTTAAACTCACGCCAGAGGTGTGTTCGTGCATACCCAAGTTACAGAGAAGAGACTGGAGGAGAAGGGATTGCGGCGTGGCCATCCCCCCTGGGGGGGTGATTTCTCGCTTTCTGTCTCTCTGTCTCTCTGTCTGTCTGGGGAGCGCACGCGCCCTATAGCAAAAACCTCTCAAAAAAAAAAAAAAAAAAATACCGAGAAGAGAATGGAAGAGAAGGGATTGTGTTGTGGCCATCCCCCCGGGGGGGAGGGGTAATTTCTCACTTTCTGTCTCTCTGTCTTGCTCTGTCTTTCTGGCGAGTGCACGCCCTATAGCAAAACCCTCTCCCAAAAAAAAAAAAAAAAAAAAAAAAAAATTAAAAGGCCTCTTTGTTAAAGTTAATAAAATAGTTTTCTGCAGGGTGGTAAATCCAGAGATTGAGAATGAAAAACAAGGTTAGGAAATGCAAATACATTAGATCTGGATCTAAATTGTTATAATTTAAAGTATTTTTTAAAGAATAATATATTTCTCATTAGGATTTTTCTGCATTTCCCCCCTCCCCAAGGTCTTTGCCATAAGTTATGTGTACCCCAGAGAGAAAGAGAGAGACAGAGAGAGGGAAAGTAAGAAATCACCCCCCAGGAGGATGGCCACACCACAATCCCTTCTCCTTTCTCCCCTCAGGATTTGGGGCATGCACACACACATGCCTGGTGTGATGTTCAAGTCTCTGGGTCCAGGACACCAAGCACAGTCGACGATGTGGGAGTCCAGCACCTTCAACACCACACCACCTGCTTCTTTGTAATTTTTTTAGGGCACGCACAGGTGAAGGGCATTACACCATTGATCAACAGAAAGCCTTGCATTAGTCCAGAAACCACTGTGACACTGTTTGCTTCAAGAGGCTGTCTGCATTTCTAGATGTAAATTTTACAGAAGAGCAAACATTTTGTTCTACATCATCTGTCACATCGCCTACGGCACTGCAGTTGGAAGAGCTTTATGCTCGCTCCATTTTGCTAGGCTCTCCATTAGTTTATTTTGTTGTTTTTTGCTCTGAGAGGACAAAAAAGAACCCACAATGTCTATTCTAATATTCTCTTATATTTGTAAATAAAAATCTTCAGAAAAGGCCCTCGAGCAGGGTTATAAATATCTCATGATATTGTTTGGGACAGATGGATATTATGAGGTAACTCATATGGGAATATATCATTTTTATGCTCACCTTTTGACATAAATTCTTAAGCAACACATAATCTTCACTGGTTTTAGACTCAATTTTAGTAAGCTCCTTGCTTAGGTAAAAATAACATTTGAAAATAATATCTTTCTTTCAAGTATTACTTCAGTATATTACATGAGAGATAAAATTAGGTTTAAATGTTACTTGAATAGATTATCTAATCATTTAAAACTTCAAGAGTTAAACTTTGAGAACATGCTTTAATGTGCTTAAAATATAATACATGAATCATTGTTCCAAAAAACGTGTTCTCACCTTTCTCCCCAGAGCACTAATTCTTAAAATTGTGATGTTTAATTTTCCATTGTTGGAAAGGGAAATTAATATTTTCATAGAAAAGATACACATACCCGCACCACACATACACATGCATATACACATACACACACATACACACACACACACATACACACATATATTTATCCATACAAGAGGTCTTCCGAAAGTTCATGGGACATGCACAGTATAAAAAAACTAAACATAGGGCCAACAGGTAGTGTGGTGGTGAAGGTGCCAGATTCTCACATGGTTAACTATGGTTCAAGCCCTGGACCCAGCAGCTTAAAAAAAAATCACACTGGGTACATGTGAATTGGTGCCCAAAATCCCCATAGGAGAATGGAAGAGAAGGGTTTGAGGCATACCTGTCCCATCTAGGGGTGATTCCTCACTTCCTCTCACTGTCTTTCTCTGTCTCTGGTGAGTGTACGCACCATATGTGAAAAAAATTATCAAAATAAACTCGTATTTTAATTCCATTTGTCATTTTTTTTTAATTTGCCAAAGGGCACACACTATCCAGATAGACACACACTCACACACACACACGCACACGCACACACACACAGAAAGAGAAAGAGGAAAAGGAAAAGTGAGAAAGCATCCCCCATGGAAGGTGGTCAAACTGCAATCCTTTCTCCTCCGTTTCTCCCATTCTTCGGTATTTGAACATGCATGCACACCCACTAGCATGTTTTTCAAGCCACCGGCGCTGGATCTGGATCCATGCAGTCAGCCATAGGGGATCCAGACAGCATAACCACCAGCCCAGGAACTGGTCCTTCCATGAACTTTTTGAAATCGTTTGCGGACTTATTCATATATATGAAGCTTTTTGTTTGTTTGTTTGTTTGTTTTAGTTTAGTTTACTCACTTCTATTAGGTATTTTAATTTTGTATAATATTAAGTGAGGCCATTACAAAACAAAGAGAAAAAGACAAGGAAAATATTAAGACTACTTTTCTAGCCCTGTGACAGAACTGTGAATCTAGTGTGATGAATGAAAGGGCTTCTTTGAACAGCCTAAATGGCAACACTGCGTAATGAGCTTGTTCTTAGAGGAGGCGAAGTCTAGGACACTAAAGGTTTTAGAAGAAAATGTGACAAATAACCCTGTGTTCTTTCTCTCTCTCTTTATTGTTTCCTGGAGGGTGTGTCCCCAGAGAGAGAGAGAGACAGAGAAAGGGAAAGTGAGACAGCAACCCCCGAGGGATGGTGCTGCTGCATTTCTCGTCCTCCATCTCCCCTTTCAGGATGTTAGGTGTGTATACACCCTCGGCATGTTTCAGAAACCACCAAAACCAGGACTCACGTGATTGGCCATGTGGGATCCACCTCAACCTCTAGGCCACCAGCTGCCTCTTCACACTCTTAAGACTATACCACATCATTTTATTTTTCATGTTTATACGTGATGCAGGTACAATTATTTGATCATGAATTGATCATTTTAATTACTTCTATGCTATCATATCCTAATCTGCACCAAAGGTACCATCTTCAAAAATGATGACCAACGGGCCAGATGGTGGCACAGGGGTAAAATACGATGCTCTGTGAAGCAGTCCACAAGGTAAGGTGCCTGGTTCAGTTCCAGACACCTCCCTGAGTATGCCAGGCACACACTTCCCCATCATCTGAGAGTGGTTGAAGACTGGGGTGGACTATGAGATCAGGCCTCTGTTCAGGGTGCTGTGTCTTCCTCTCTCTCTCACACAAACACATTCTCTTTCTCCCTCTCAGAAGATATAAATAAACATATGAGGACCAAAACTTTTTAAATGCATGAAATATATTTGTACATTTTCTTCCACTTAGAATGCCTAGTTAATGATTGATTGTACTGTTCACATGGGATTATAAATTATGTATGGAATTAGGTCTTTTCTGTTCAGCAAAATTCTTCATTTACAGTTAAAGCTTATATGATATAGTAAAAAGTATCAATCATTGATCAAGAAAATCAAAACAAGGGACTCTTGCCAAAGAGAGTACTTCTTACATTAAATCCACTCAGAGACACAATTATTCAAGAGATCGGTCAGGCAGATGTCAACCCTTGATATGAGTACAGGTCTGGTTCCTGAATGAGTTGTGTAATTTTGGGATGGTTACTCTTTCTAATCATCATTGTTCTCATCGGTAATAGAGCGATGATACCAATAGCAACTCCCTAGGAATTCGTGAGAATTTTTGGCTGGTATGTGTTCAGCCTAATGTATAGTAGACACTTAAAGGCTTCATTGGAGACTGAAGCAACCAAACACAGGGCTCCCTTTCCCGCTCCCTTAGAATCAGAGACTATCTTCTTAGGGGGAATAGAACGTGAGCCTTTCTCCTCCGGTCCAATCTTCCTCAACCACAAGGATGCAGGTGAACCCTGTCAATCAAATATAAATCGGTAAAATACCTTTGAAAATTCCACATTGAAACGGCATAATATGTTTATAGAAGGTGGGACCTGGATTGGTCTGAGAAATATTTCATGATAGGTAAAGTCTTTTTACAAGCAAAATGAGAAATAATGATTGACTGTTTAAAATAATAATAATTAGAATAATAATAATGATTGGGGAAAACATTGAAAAGATATTGAATGATGAAGTGGGGAGATTAATGTCTCTGTATTGAATGACATGCATGGCATTCCCTTTTGAAAAAGCAATGTAATGCACTGTAAAGTTACATGTAATCCAATGTAATATGAAGAAGATTATGATCATAATAAAATTTTTTAAAAAAATTAAACACACATGCAGTCTTTTTGGCCTGCATTGAGCTTTACTTAATGGTAAAAAAGTTCATCATTCCTGAAAATATGTCTTGCCTTTGATCCAAAGCAAATGCTTTATAGGAATAAAGATGTCATTTCTTCTGTCTGTAGAAAAAAAAAAAGAAGGTGGGACCAGCAGATGGCATAACGGTTACATCGCTGGACTCCCACATGGTTGACCACCATTTGAGTCTGGACCCAGCGACTTGGAATTCATGCTGGATGCGAGTGCATGTGTGCTCAAAATCCTGAGAGGAGACTGGTGGAGAAGGGACTGTGGGCAGCCATCCCCCCTCGGGGTGATTTCACGCTTTCTTTCTGTCTTTCTCTGTCTCTCCAGTGAGCACATGTGCCCTATAGCAAAAATCTCTCTGGGAAAAAAAGTAAATGAGTTATTTATTATCTAAGTTAATGCTGCTTACTTTCTGCTAGTAGTATTGATGCAATAAAATAAGTTTTAAGTCAGAAAGAAAAACAAATTTAACATATACAGTGGTGTATTAGAAAACATAATTTATATATTCTCACTACAATGTTGTATTTGCAGAGTAGTTGAGGAAATAAACATTTGCTCATTTCTATCCACTGTGGGGAAAAACCGAAAATGCACAATTATAGTAGAACGTGTACCAGGGAACAGCTGAGACTAAAAAGCCTAAGTTTATTTGTTAATCTCCAAGTGAATAAAGGTTGCTAACCGAGGTCCCTAAGTCCTGGGTGTGCTTGGTGGGGCAAAGTCGCGGAGGGTCTGGGAGTGTGTGTGTGTGTGTGTGTGTGTGTGCATTTTGTTGATGAGCAGGTCCTCTGCTGAAATTTGATGACTCTGGCATCTCAGAATTGCTCTGCAGATAGAGAGGTGTCAGTTGTCTCATGACTATACTCTTACCAAGAATTTGCATGGCAGATGGGTTAGGAAACAAATGAGAGAGTAAAGCCAGTCAATATACAACAGATATTCAAGGAGATCCTTTCTGCCCTGTTACTGTTTGCTGGGAATACAATTCTAATAAAAGTCTGTGGAACTTTTGTACGTTACTTTCAAACCACTTCAAGATGCAGCAAATACTGTAATGTATGAGCAAAACTGAGGGCAAAATAGGAAACATTTTGTTTTGTGCATTTTGAGTATGGTTTATTAGAAAAGAGTGCAGGGAACCAGCAGTTAGCATAATGGCTATGTCGCTGGACTCCCACGTAGTCGACCATGGTTCGCGTCCTGGACCCGGTGGCTTAAAACTCACGCCGGGCATGTGTGCATGTGTGCCCAAGATCCCGAGAGGAGAATGGAGGAGAAGGGATTGCAGCGTGACCATACCCCCTGGGGGGGGGGGTGATTTCTCGCTTTCTGTCTCTAAGTCTCTGTCTGTCCGGCGAGCGCATGCGCCCTATAGCGAAAACCTCTCAAAAAAAAAAAAAAGAAAAAAAAAGAAAAGAGTGCAAATACCCATTGAAAAGATGTTGAAAAGAATGATAACTGATCACTTTGTTTAAACACTTCAGTATAGGGCATATACTATACACCAAGTTAAAAATATTTTTTCTTCAAGGTAACTGAACTGCACAACATCAAAAATATAACCAGACTGCCTCGAGAGACAAAGAAGCATGCAGTGGCAATTATCTTTCATGATGAAACGTCAAAGACATTTGCCTGTGAATCAGGTAAGCAACTGTAGGCCCGGCTACCTCTTGAGGAAACTGAGCTACTTCTGAGACAATGACCCACATGGATTAAGATACACTGCTGAACAAGATGGTTATTGTAATGAGAACGTGCCCTAGAACTTGAGTCAGCTCCACGCAGGGACTTCTGCAGATGTTCTGGGTGCTTGCTGTTGCTTTGCATTTCTGGATTTTGCTCCCAGGTGGTTCAGGACTCTTGAGGTTTCCTTTCAAACTTTAAGAATTAAGTAAAAATACCTGGGAGGTGTCCTTTGGCTGAGCCTAGGCCTTTGTTCTGGTTCTTGCCTGGGGGAGACGTAAGCATGTAGGAGCAGTGAGAACCAGAGCGTAGGGAAATGCAGCTAACTCCCCAGAATGTGGGGCAGTCTGTTGCTCTCATGGATTCTCGGTACTCTAATTAAATACATTTCAGATTGAGTTTTACCATCCCAGTTCATAAAGTTCTCTGACACTGAGACACCAGGCAGTTCACAGCTTGAACTTGGAGTATTTTTCTCAGTGGAATTCCTGTGCTATTTAATTCTATTAGTTGGCTTATCATTTGCTAAATATTTTGCTCAATGAAATGGTGCATTTACTTTATAAAGAATGTTAGCAGAAAGAACTAAGGGCTTGAAAGATGCGAATTTAAAATAATAGCTAAGTCATTAGCTCTATTTTAAAAGGAAAATAAAGCTTCTGGTTGTGTGTAGTTCAGGTTTATAGGTACAAAATTGATACTATCATGTTGCCTAACTAAAATTGCTCACACTTCCTCACCTTCACTTGTCTTAGTTTTGCTCAACTGAATTGAAATTTATCAGAGTCTTCCCTTTTGCTGCAATGTATTCATCCATCAGTCTTAACATACTTGTCTTCACTTGCCATCTGACTTCATTTCATTATTTTCAATCACAGTCTTGGAAGTGCATAGAAGGGAATCAGCAGTTAGCGTAATGGCTATGTCGATGGACTCCCACATAGTCGACCACGGTTCGTGTCCCGGACCCAGTGGCTTAAAACTCACGCTGGGCACGTGTGCGTACGTGCCCAAGATCCGGAGAGGAGAGTGGAGGAGAAGGGATTGCGGCGTGGCCATCCCCCCTGGGGGGTGATTTCTCACTTTCTGTCTCTATGTCTCTCTCTGTCTGTCTGGCGAGTGCACACGCCCTATAGTGAAAACCTCAAAAAAAAAAAAAAAAAGGAAGTGCACAGAAGTCTGTTCATTAGTGAAGTCTGTTCATTAGCGATATAAATCCCCATTTTGTAGTAAAACCTGTCCCAACCTTATTGCCATAATACAATCAACCCTTGAAGAATGCAGAGGTTAGGGGCAGACCCTCAACCCAGTCAAAATGAACGTATAACTTTGACTTCCCCAAACCGTACCTACTAGTAACCTACTCTTGCCCGGGAGCCTTCCTGACAACATAAGTTGATTAACAAATATTTTGTATATTCTGTGCATTATATGCTATATTATTACAACAAAATATGCTACAGGAAAGAAACATATGGAGGAGAAAATACATTCACCACCCTATATTGTATTTTTCAATATATATTTTGAAAAAAAATCCATGTGTAAGTGGGGCTGTGCAGTTCAAACCCCTGTTGTTCAAGGGTCAGCTCTAAATGTTGAGTATACTCAGAAAGTGACAATACCAACGTCACTACCACTACTACCACTGTGCAGCGACTTGATAGGAAATTTTCATTCCAAATGTTTGCCTCCTGTCACGATCAATGTCCAGTGAAGAACCAGATCTACAGTTGCAACGTGAGGGCCCTGGGTCTCAGAGGGGTTATTCTGAAACGGTTCTCAACTCCACCACGTGGTCGTTTAGTGAGCTGAGCAGCACTTTAGGGGTCTTCTACACTCCTCTGCCAGCTTTGAAATCATCATCCAGGAGATGCTTCCTTTTCTCTGAAGTACCACGGGTGAACTCGTCACACATGTTCTTGCCAAATGCAGAAGTCCGGAAGCAGTTTAGTCCTGGACACTATTTCACAGGACGGAAGCTGACCACTTTAGCCCATGCTCTCTAGTCCTGCCTGCTCGCCCTACAGAGCGCTCCGTAGACGTCGCTGTTACGTGAAAGCTGCAGGTGGAGGTGGGACTTGGTTACAACGTGCCATTGCAGCCATCGTTACCACGTTAGCCTCCCTCGGGGAGCTCCAAACACCAGGATGTCTACGTCTGTGGAGAACGTTACTCAGTTCTTCTTGGGTCAAAGAGATGAAATTAAGGAATATCTATTTGTACAGCGTAACCTTAGGAAAGCTAATTTGGATATTATTATACTGGTTTATTTTCGAGGGAAAATTCACATCAAGGAATGGACAATAATTTTATTTCAGCTAGGAAAATTTCAAAATACAGGTACTGGGCCCAGCAGGTAGCATGGCAGTTAAGGGCTCTGGACTCCCACATAGTCGACCATGGCTCAAGTCCTAGACCTGGCAACTTGTTCTCTCTCTCTCTCTCTCTCTCTCCCCCCACCCCGGTCAAATTAAAACAAATATGTAAAATAAATAAAAATAAAATGAAGTTAAATAAAAAGAATTCTGTTCATATATATATATATATATATATATATATATGTACACACACACACACATACATATATATATATACATAAATATATATATATATGTTTATATATATATATATATATATATATATATATATATATATATTCACACATGATACTAAACTAGAGTCACTAATACCATTTGGAATCGAAACTGTTAAGTGATGTCTCTCTAAACCCCAGTAAAAATCTCTGAACCTATGATGTAAACTGAACAGTACTAGTTATGTTTAAGATAATCAGAGAATATCTGTATTTCTGACTTAGTCTTCTCGTTATTAATTACAAGTGGAAAATGGCTCATTGGAAATGCTAATTAATGAGCTAGGATTGTGTAATCACAAAAGATGAGGTTCTATTTTTAAAAGATTTTTTGAATACAGAGAAGCCCCTTGCTGACAAAGACTGTTTCTTCTCCTGTGTGAACTTCGTACTCCCTGTAGTAGCCTGGAAGTCTGAAATATGAAGTTGTTTGTTTTATTTTTTATTGTGGCATCATGGTACATATAAAGATTTTGGAAAATGAAGGGTTCTTGATTAGAAGAAAATGATCTTAATTTTGGAGAGAAGCATTTTCTGGCAGTGTGACTGCAGCTATATCCAAATGTTAAAATAGAAGAATGGTTTTATTTCCATTGAAAGCAAAGACTTTTCGATTAGTTTAAACTGTGACTTGCTTAAAAGTATTATCTGTATTTTAAAATCACTTTTTATGTGTCACTTTAACAGTCTGCTTAAAAGCCATAACACATCAATTATGGGAGAAGTTTCATGTACACAACAAAGACAGTATATGACAAACCTGTGGCTGATACGCTCAGTGATGAGAAATGGAAAACTTCCTCTGGAATCAGGAACAGGCTGAGGATGCCCGTTCTCACCACTTCTATTCAGCATATTATCGAAAGTCCGAAGAAGACACTTAGTCAAGAGAAATAAATAAAAAGCATCAAAATAGGAAATAATGGGCTGAAATTTCCTCTGTCTTCTGACAAGATGATCTTATACATTGTAGAAAATCCTAGAGACTATATCAGAGAACTGTTAGAAGTGATCAGTGGACTCAGTGAATTCCAGGATATGAAATCAACTTATACCACTTAGTTGTATAATAACAATAAACAGTTTAGAACAAAATAAATCAGTAAAATATGTAGGAGAATATTTAGCCTAGAAAGTGAAAGATCTATCTACTGAAAACTGTAAAACATTGATGATAACAAAAATAAATGGAAAAATATTTTGGGTTCCCAGATTGTAAGACTCAGCGGAGTAGGATAGCTGACCTAGATATAAACTCACACATGTATGGTCAATTGATTTCTGACAAAAAAACCAAGAACTAAAATTAAAGAAAAGAGAATCCCTTCAATAAATGGTGACAGGAGAGTACTGAGAAGTGACACAATGGTAACACTACTGGACCCACATGGCAAAGGTCCTGGTCACATACCAGGACTTCCCTGGGCATGCCAGGGGCACATACCTGTGATTCGGACCAACTGAAACTGGGAGTGGTCATTATATGAAGACTGTTTGGAGTCTCTCTGTCTCTCTCTTTCTCTCTCCTCTCTCTTCCCTCCTTTGTTTCGTAAGGAAGAAAGAAACTTAAAGTAAAGGTTGTTTGGAAAATTGGATATCCACCCATGGACGAATGAAAATGGACTCCTCCTTTATATAAAAATCAACTTAAAATGGATGAAAGACTTAAATGTAATGGCTGAAACATATAAAATTATTACAAAAGTATACTGAGGAAAAGCTTTGTGACATTATTCTGGCAGAGACTTCTTGGACATGAATTCCAAAGCACAGACAACAAACGCAAGAATAAATAAATTGAATCACATCAAACTAAAAATATTCTGCACATCAAAGAAAAGAAATATAGAGTGAAGAGACAACCCATGGACTTGGAGAAAACATTTTCAAATCATACATTGAAAAAGAGGTAATATAAAAATATTCAAGGAATTCAAACTACTCAATAACAGGAAATGACCCTAATAAGAAATAGGCAAAGGACTTAAATAGACATTTCTTCAAAGAAACATACAGATGGCCAGTAAATACATTTTTTGAATGCTCAATATATCTAATAAGGAGAGAAAAACAAAATGAAATATTACCTCACAACTGTTAACAAAAAGATGAAAAACTGGCAGGGATTGGGAAAATTAGAACCTTTATAGGTTGTTGGTGATATTATTAATTCATATAGCCATTTTGGAAAGTAGATGGTGTTTCCTCAGAAAGCTAACAATAGAATTACCTTGTAATTCAGCTATCCCATTACTGGGTATATACCCAAAGGAATTGAAGTCACTGTGCCAAAGAAATGTCTGCACTCCCATGTTCACTGCAACACTGTTCACAATAATCAAGATGTGGAAAAAGCCTCAGTGTCTATGAACAGACGAATGGATTTAAAACATCATATATACGCAATGAAGCACTCTTCAGTCTAAAAGTAAACCACTCGAGTCTGTCATTTGTGACAACCAGGATCAACCTAGACGACATTATCTTAAGTGAAATAAGCCAGGCACAGAGAGACAAATGCTGTATGACCTCACTTATATGTGGAATCTGAAGTTGAACTCATAAAATCCGGTTCAGGATGGTGACTGCCACTGGCTTGAGGTGGCGGCCAGAAGGTGGCCAAGGAAAGGTGAGACAGCGCAGTGGATACTGTAAGGCAGAATAAATTCTGGTATTCTATTGCCCAGCAAGGTGACTATGCAGGAGGACTTCAAAAAGATCATGGAAAGTGAAATTAAAGTATTAGTTTATTTTCGGGCAAAAAAAATCAGGATCCATGCAGTTTTCTCATAATAAACATTTTTTGTAAAAAAATTATTTTAATTTACCAAAGGGCACATGCTCTCACCAGAGAAAGAGAGACAAGAGAAAGAGGGGGGAGAACACTTCACGTTGAGGTATGGTCATGCTGCAACCTCTTCTCCATTTATCTACCCTGTTGGGATTTGGAACACATGCACACATGCACCTGACATGTTTTTCACGGCTGAGATTTGAACCATGGTCGGCCATGTTGGAGCTGGCTTCCCATAACCACCAGGCTATGCAGCAGCTTGAACTGATCTTTCCTTTTTAACAACTAACTACTGTGAGTACTAACCCCTTCTCATGACAGCAAGAGCACATTGGGTCTCATAAGACATCATTATTCTACTCATGAGACTGTTGCCTCCACGATGCAGTCACTGAACCAATCACCCCACTAGGCCTTACCCAGGAACACCATGAAGGAATTACATTTTCACTAAATACCTTCATAATTCAGTCAGGACACACAAGTTGCAACACGCACATTTCTGGAAAACATATTCAAACCATAGCAAATGGCACTTATTTCATTACTAGGAAATCCTTTCAACATTGTAGATTATTTTACTTTGGAAGGACTCACTGTTTACTAAATAAGGAAAGGGCTCTTCATTTAAAATATCTGTACTTCAGGTGTTCACCCAGTTTATAGAACTGCTCATGTTTGTGATAATGGGACCAGTTTAATAAAAGTAGAACAACTAATAGATTATAATGATGTTTTAAGTCAGTTGTATAGTAAATACGACTTTGAGTTGTTGCAAATATAGTTTACAGAGTAACAGCTGGTCTATATCTTGGGCAAAGAAGGAAGTCAGTTTTATTGCATTTAGGGCAAGACGTTAGAGAAAGTGTTCACCGATGCTGCCGAGTCACATGGTCTCTGGTGAACAAGCGATGTCAGTCAGACTTTTATGAGCAGTCCATTATTTCGGGTAGAATGGGATAAATTTCTGTTTACTGATTGTTCAGTACAAACAACAACTTGAACAAAGTTGGACAACTTATATTTTTAGCTGACTCAGGCACTGTGGAATAGAATTGTCAGTTTATAACCATCTGCTTCTTAGCTATCCTGCTAAGACATGGAAGAAATCATTAAAAGCAGAATTTAGTGGCCTTCTGTGATCTGAAATGTGTTGGGATTTTAAAGTGACTCTTTAGAGAAATATGGGGCTCTATAGCAATGACAATGTAATGAGATTTTGAATTGTTAATGCTCCTCACAGACTCATGTTGAAGAAAAATACCATGTCTTCAGTTGAACCTGCCATAAATATTTTAAATTATTATGGCAAAATTTGGACATGGTTTTGTCCAGAAACAAACAAATCAGAAACAGAACTGATATGAGCAAAGTTTGGAATCACTTAATTATAATAGTTTGTAGTATCTGGACTCTACTTATGGAAATCTCAATAAAATGAGAAGACTCAGTGAAGAGCAGGCCTTCCCTGTACACCAGAATTATAGCCCAAAGGCCAGTGACCTCACCTGCGAAAGTGAGGCTAATCCACAGATCCTGAAAGTGGCTCTGGGATATTGGAAAAACAAAAGGAATTCATTTGCCACGAGAGGAAAATATACAGGCTGATGAGCTAAGAATTTAAGTATATAGACTTCGGAGGAATATGTGAAATGTTTATTTATCTTGGTTTAATCACTCACCAAAGACTGATAAACTCTACGAATTAATGGTTTGAGAACAAAATCTAGTACACATGGTTCTTCTTTGTTTCTCTACCTTTGAAGTTTCTGCTGGGTAAAAAATGTCCCCCACCCCGTGACCATCTGCTCTGCATCTCCACCTTCAGTCAACCCATCTCTCCTCCCTCATACTCCCCACTCTTCCTGAGGGCTGGGCTGTCGCTGCGGGTCTTCCCATCACTGCAGACGGTGAAGCCCAGGCTAAGCCTTATGCCCCTCTCTAAGCCAACCTAGTGGGCTTCTTCAAAAGTCAGCCAAGCTCCAGAATGTATTTTTAGAATGAAGTACTATATGTGTAAGAATTTAGAAACTTTTTTTTTTAAGTTTTATTAATTAGCCTACAGTATCAGATGGAAAATGGTCGATGGGGAGGCATCGTTGTCATTCCTTATTCTTATGCATGAAGAAAATGCGCTTTTGGGGGAACCAGCAGTTAGCGTAATGGCTATGTCGCTGGACTCCCATGTAGTCGACCGCGGTTCGCGTCTCGGACCCGGTGGCTTACAACTCACGCCGGGCGCGTGTGCATGCGTGCCCAAGATCCCGAGAGGAGAATGGAAGAGAAGGGATTGCGGCGTGACCATCCCCCCTGGGGGGTGATTTCTCTCTTTCTGTCTCTATGTCTCTCTCTGTCTGTCTGGCGAGCGCACGCGCCCTATAGCGAAAAACCTCTCCAAAAAAAAAAAAAAAAAAAATGCGCTTTTGCTTTATTTTCAAGATTTACATAGAGAGTGTTACCTTTGATGTGTCACTCCAGAGTTTTGCCATATGCTACTCTGCTACACAGAATTGTACTTTTCTAAGAAACCAAGCCATCTGTAATTGGTGCCAGACTTCTTAAATCTTTGCGGCTGAAAAATGATTTGAATATTTTTATGGCAAAAAGAAAAAACTTTCATTTGAATAAAGACTTTAAAAATACTGAGTATTTTTCTATCTATCTTTTTTTTAATTTACCAGAGGGCACATGCTCTCACCAAAGGGAGAGGGAGAGAGAAAGAGAAAAAGAGAGAGAGAGAGAATTAGAAAGTACTCCCCCCATGGAAAATGGTCATGCCACACTCCTTTTGCCATTTCTCCCACCTTTCTGGATTTCAGATACACCGGCACACACACCTGGCATGTCTCTCAAGCCACCATGTGGATAAACTGCACAATAGACCGTGTGGGACCCAGCTGCCTTAACCAGCACACCACCAGGTGGACTGAGTACATTGCTTATAGTGGGCACTCATCTCAGGAAACAAACAAGAATATGTACCATTTTTAACTTTAAACGTTCTAGGAAAGTTTTGGGTTTTTTTTGTTTGTTTTTTGTTTTTTTTTTTTTTTTGGAGAGGTTTTTTCGCTATAGGGTGCGTGTGCTCGCCAGACAGACAGAGACATAGAGACAGAAAGCAAGAAATCACCCCCCAGAGGGGATGGTCACACTGCAATCCCTTCTCCTCCATTCTCCTCTCAGGATCTTGGGCACGCACGCACACGTGCCCGGTGTGAGTTTTAAGCCACCGGGTCTGGGACGCGAACCACGGTCGACTACATGGGAGTCCAGCAACATAGCCATTACGCTAACTGCTGGTTCCCAATTTTTTAAAATAATATTCAGAATTATAATAGGTCTCAAGAATAATTTATTTTTATCAACTTGTCCCTTATGTATATCCACATTTTTTTGAAAAGTTCATGCCTTTTACTAGGATTTTTATAAAAATACCTTTCAATACTTCTGAACTGGGAAAATTTAAAGTTTAACAGTAAAATATGAGAGTCATTACAAAGGAAAATGCTGAATAGAAGAATAAAATAGAAAAAAATAACACTAAGATCAGAAAGGAGCAATAGCAGATTCACTAGGAAGTCAACTGACTTGGCTATGTTAGGTCTGTTAATCTTCTAGGTAAGTGAAGGGACATGATATTGGGTTGTCAGGGAAGGCGTGATGCATTTTTTTCTATGTTTTCCTATGTAAAAATGTATCATGCCTTTCCTGGCAACCCAATATGTGAAATAGACTTCTTTATCTCAACTTCCATCATTTTCATTTCATTTTCTCATAGATTTTTTAAAAAATTGTATTCATTAAATCACTGTATTTCATTACAGTTTGTAAAATGCATTTTTTCAGCATGAATACACTGTATATTATTAGTCTAGTTAAAGATATTATCATAAACATTATCATCAACAGATAATTTTTCCATCTTTGTGTTCCTTAAAAGTTTTACTTCTTTCTTTTTTTACGTTGATTCCCATTGCCCATCCTCCTCCCAAACTGACTCTAGTATCTGCAGTAGTTCTCCAATTATGTCTCAAATAAGGGACTGGTAACCAGAATATACAGAGAACGCAAGCAGTTTACCTGGAAAATAATGATCAACTCAATTAAAAACTGGGCAAATGAACTTAACAAACAACTCTCTAAGGATGACATATGAACAGCCAAAAAGGCACATGAAAGAATGTTTAACATCCCTTATTATAAGGGAAATGAAAATCTAAACCACACTGAGACACTACCCAAACCCAGTCAGGATGGCTAAGATTAAAAAAATTTAAAAAATGACGGGACCAGCAGTTAGCGTAATGGCTATGTCGCTGGACTCCCACGTAGTTGACCGCAGTTCGAGTCCCGGACCCGGCGGCTTTAACTCACGCCGGGCGCGTGTGCGTGCGTGCCCAAGATCCGGAGAGGAGAATGGAGGAGAAGGGATTGCGGCGTGGCAATCCCCCCTGGGGGGTGATTTCCTGCTTTCTATCTCTCTGTCTCTCTCTGTCTGTCTGGCGAGCGCACGCGCCCTATAGCAAAAAACCTCTCCAAAAAAAAAAGAAAAAAAAAAATTAAAAAATGATAATAGCTGCCAAGGCTATGGTGAAAGGAGAACTCTCCTACACTGTTGGTGGGAACATAAATTAGTCCAGACACTGTGGAAAACAACATGGAGATTGGAGAGTCCTCAACGACCTACAACTATAGCTACCATATGATCCAGCAATTCTACTCCTGGGTATCTACTTAAAGGATAGGAATACACTCAATTGGAAAAGTGCTTGCACATCCATGTTTTCTGTGGCATTAATCATAGTTGCTTAGACCGGAATCAACCCAAATGTCTTCTAAAGTGTGGATTTACCTGAAAATAACCAAAATCATGAGTATAGAGACCTCTTGGGTAAAAGATAGAAAACAGACAAATTCATGTGTGAGGATGATCATTGCAGTGATTTTTACAAAATAGAAAAATTAATAAACTAATTGCCCATAAATTTGTCATTGATATGTAAAACAAAATAATTTGCAACAATTGAAACTGGTAATTCAGAGGCCAGCAGGTGGCATGGTGTCTAAGGCACTAGACTCCCACATGGTGGACCATCGTTCAAGCCTCAGATCTGGTAGTTTGCTCTCATATTCTCTCTCTTTCTCTCAGTTTCTCTCTGTGTCTCTGGTGAATGCATATGCCCTATAGCAAATTAAATAATAATATTAAAAATAAAATTAAATCAAATATTATTTTTTAAAATGGTAACTTAGCTTGTTTAAATGACAAATGAAATGTTGTTTTTTATTATTTTTAAAGGCATCTTAGCTGAGTGCATTCTGAGGGAGATGTTGTTTACATGCTTGGCCATTCAGGCTTCCACATCTATTTGAATGTATTTTGGTCCTTTGGTTGTTCTGGAACATTATACATTTCATCTTGAATTTCAGATTCTTTTGAGTAGTGATATGGGCAAGACCAGGGTTTCTGGCACCAACTGCTTGGGTTTAAATCCTGGTTCTCCACTTATTTGTGAGCTTAGGGAAAAGTTACTTTATTTCCATAATTCTTGGTCTCGACTTCGTTAAAAGGATAATACAGGCAGTACTAAAATTGTTAACCACTTCTCACAGTGACTGATTCTAAGTGCTTTGCCAGTGTTAGTTATTGTATTATTATCATGTATCCTCTTATTTTAACTTTATCTTATTTTTATACTTGTAATATTCTCATGACTAATATTGTATATGTTTATTTTCCTCCATTTTTCTTTTTAAAATATAGGGTGGATAGGAATGTACGTATTTTACTGTCAAGCAAATGCAAGAAAGCAAGCAGTAGGGTTGATGGCTTTGTGTGTGTGGAAGGGGTTATGGTTGGCCGCAGAGTATAACTTGGATAAGGATGGGAGGATATCCAGGTTACAGAGTTTGAAGACATGACAGGGTCAACAATGGATTGAAGATCTTTATCGAGATAGAAAAAAGTGCTAGGGGGTCCAGAAGGGGAGTATGAAGGATAAGGCACTGGACTCCACATGGTTGACCGTTGTTTGATTCCTGGACCCAGCGGCTTATGCGTGTGTGCCCAAAATCCCAAGAGAAGAATGGAGAAGGGATTGTCTTGTGGCCAGACCCCCCCCCGCCCCCCGCAAGGGGGTGACTTTTCATTTTCTCTTTCTCTGTCTCTCTCCAGTGAGTGCATGTGCCCTATGGCAAAAATCAAACCAATCAATAAATAAGTGTGCTGGCATGGTCATATTCGGTATAGGAAACTGGGGAAATAGGAGTTCCTATTTGAGATTGGAATGTATGAAAATAGCTTCAGTGAGAGAAGTGAACTTTGTTTCTTTGGTTATCATCCTTATGGAAAATAGTTAACGCTTCAGTGATAAAAGGTGATGACTTGCACATAGTAGACACACAGAAAGCATAACTTGTTGCTGACTGTGGTGTTTTTTAAAACAGAGAAAATAATCTTAAAGCGTATTTAAAATAATATAGTTAAACATTCATCCTAATACACTTCTTGTGCTTGCTTCTTAAGAGGATTTTATTTTTACCAAGAAATATATTAACCTAATTTTATGACTTTCAAATATTCCAAGTACAGTAACACATTTTGTGTTAACTCCCTCTTTGAAATGGTTTCCCCAGATTCAGATGCCAGAAATACATGTCAACACCAAGTGTATCTACATTGTGCGAAGAAAGATAGCATAGGAAATCCTGTTTGCTTTTCAAAAGAAATCCTTTTTTTTTGTTTATGGTGTTTTCCCAATGTACAGCTTCTAATTGTCTGAAGAGCTCATTGCTGTATTTATATGATTTTCTTCAGCCTCATAAAGAGAGAAAACAGAGGGTAGATAGCTGCATTTAAGTTCAGAGTATGATAACCTTTGTCTCCTGTGAAGTCAAGCTTTGAATTATGAAAGCACATCGCATTAACATTTACAAGATTGATTTGTTTTGATAACTATAATTTCTTGGGCAGAATATATCACAAAGCTGCCTGTAAATATATGCAGCCCAAAGCATTTTTTGTTAGTGTATTACTAGAAATACGATGAAATAGGCGATAGGAGTTTGTATTTCAGTATCCTATTGCCATTTTCTTTAAGCTCTTCTTTTCCTGTCTTTTGATATAGCACTTCTAAGATTATAGCTGTGGTTCCCTAAACTGTACTGTGTGTGTTTATGAATAGTGAGGCAGATGTCAGCAGAAAATTTGATTTAGTACAAGTCCCCATGGACTCCTCAGATAAAGAACTTGCAGATAGGCAATTCTTCTGTCAAGTTGCAGAATGACACAAGAAATAGGGATTCACAGACCTGAATAATTAGTAGTTACAATTACTATTATTATTTTCTAAGGGATACAAATGTGAAAACTTTAAAAAATTACTGATCTGGAATTTTAGGAAAACAAGAATTGAAAGTAGTTTACCTGACTAAGAAGAGAAAAAAAAACAATATTGCCTGTGACCACCACTACCTCCTACCTCTCCTGAATCACAGGAAAGTAAAAAACAAAACAAAATGAAAACACTCAGGGTTGGAATTGCCATTTTACTATAACCTCACTGAATTTTTTTACACCAGAATAATTATTCTGTATGTGAGCACACACATACTAGAGCAAAAAAAATATGAAAAGAAAAGAAAAAAAAAGATAAGTCCCTAATACTTTCTAAATATAGCATGATTTTTGAGAGGTTTTTCGCTATAGGGAGCGTGCGCTCGCCAGACAGACAGAGAGAGACAGAGAGACAGAAAGCGAGAAATCACCCCCCAGGGGGGATGGCCACGCCGCAATCCCTTCTCCTCCATTCTCCTCTCGGGATCTTGGGCACGCACGCACACGCGCCCGGCGTGAGTTGTAAGCCACCGAGTCCGAGACGCGAACCGCGGTCGACTACGTGGGAGTCCAGCGACATAGCCATTACGCTAAGTGCTGGTTCCCTAAATACAGCATGATTTTGTAACTACTTTTATAAAATTTACAAGTAGCACGATGATATTCTATCCCCCTGTAATCTAAAACCAGTTAATAATCTATTGCTTTCTCTTCTGTAATCAGAGAAAATGAAAAAAGTAATGATGATTTCTTTGCTGGAAGTTGTGTGGTTTCACTTATTACAAAGTCTCTCTTTAAACATTTGACCATCATATTTGATCTCTAAACCACAATTAGATGAACAAAGACTTCACCAGGATTGAATTCCATGAAGTATTTCTTTCTTACTCTTCAATTTAAAATGTATTAGCTGATTATTACAATTTTTTTAAATGTAAAAAAATACATTTTTTTTCTTTTTTACATTTTTTGTCACAGGGTTTGTGCACTCACCAGAAAGAGAAGCAGTGAGAGGGGAAGTGAGAAATCTCCCTCTGGGGAGATAACCATGCCACAGTTCCTTCGCTTCTAGTCTCCCCCTGGGATTTTGAGCATGCTTGCACATACACCCCACATAATTTTCAAGCTACCAGGTTAGGGACTCGAGCCACAGTTGGCCATGTAGGAGACCAGCACCTAAACCACAATACAAACTGCTGGCCCCTCCAATACTTTTTTTTTTGGTATTTGCTATTCAGTTTATAAAGAATCCTGGCTACTGAATTGCTTTATGGTTTTAGAAGCCAGTTTCTTCCCAAGTTGTACAAGTAAAACGGTGTTTTGCACATTCTTTCACTTCATGTTGCAGAAGTAACACCTAATCTGATTCATGGTGCCTTTTCTTCCCCTCCGTGCTTTCCAAACATCTTTGAAGGTCAGTGCTATTTAAAAGCTCCTGTCCATCCCACCCTACTGCGAATCACCTATAAATTTTGTGGTTTAAGTATTGCTATCAAAGTCATTGCAATATACTGAAGCCTAAAACACATTCTAACACAACTTCACTGGGCAACTGCAGAGAAGGTCTGAAAATGAGTTCTCTCCTTTTCTTCTAGCAGCTTTTGTGTCCTCATCACGTAGGTAAATGTCCCCAATGCCATTTAAAGGGCTATAAAACAGTGCAGTCGGTGACCTAAGAATGCCGTAAACTTTTTATTAGTGTCAAGACCAAATTAGAATTCATTTTAAGGTCACAAGTTGGAGTTGTTTTATTACATTTTCATGTTTTAAAATCCTACGAGGACCATGTTTTACAGTTGGAGAGTAAGTTTGTTTTATAATTTGTCAGGGAAATACTTAAAATTTGTGACTTGGTCAAGTTCTCAGGTAGTGCATCTTGGGAGAGTGACTCACTTAAATTCACCTTGGTGAAGACTTCTGCTCTTACAGATAAATTGCACTGCAGCCCAGATCCCAGACCCCAGATCCCAGGGCCCAGATCACTGTACCTACTCAGTGTCGCAGTGAGGCTCAGCATTTCTGTTACTGACACTAAATATTTATCTTTGCTCTACAGGTGTAAGATCAAACTTCCACACTCACACATGTAAGTTCAGATTCTAAGACAGAAAAAAGCATTCCAGTCTTCTTAAGTATTTTTGTGGTTATTATTGCAAAGGGTGCATGCACTCACCAGACTGAAGAGAATAAGAGAGAGGGGCAGAAGGCCCTCACCAGTGGGACACGGTCATGCTGCAACCCTTCTCCTCTGTTTCTCCATCCTATTGGGATTTGGGTTGGGAGCGCGCATGCACACACTCTGACAAGTTTTTCAGGGCCAGAATTCAAACTGCACAGTCAGCCATGTAATGGTTAACTCCCTTAACCATTAGACCACAGGGTCAACCCTCAATTTTTTTTCTTTTTTAAAGCAGACATCTCAACCACTTCAGGAGAGGTGCAAATTAATGAACGATTTCCCCCATCAGTAGCAGCGACGGCGACATCCATACCTTTACTACGTGCTTTTTTTGGTCCCGGGAAAGGATTCAGTACTCTCATGAAATATTGAAACACACGAGTCAGGAAATTTGTGCAGTCTGCAATCTGGGGCTCTGGTGTCTGGGATGTCTTACGGTCCCAGGTTAATGTGAACACAGCATCAGCCGCTAATGCCATTATTCCAGCCAGCTTATCATCTTGCAGTGTACACAAGGAGAGCGTGATGTTGTACCATTATTACATAAAAGAAGTTTCACCTGTTCACCACTGTAAGATCGGCAGTAAGGTAGATGTCTTAATGCCACATGGAGGAAACCTTTTCTGATACTTTTCATGTTCATCTCCTCTGAAGTGACACATAATTAATTCTGTTCTTTAATGAACCTGATAAATTATTTTGACCTCTCAGAATCTGCTCAAAAACTTGAGCAATGATGATGTTCAGTTTGGCAGCAAAAATATACTGTATAGATAACGATTTTTTACAAGTTTGGTTAGAATATTAAACAATATATATTGAAACAATGTGAGGAAATGCTCTTAGACTCAGACAAGGCCCCTTTTGAAACCTGTTTATTTTTTATTTCAAAATTTTAACTCATAAATATTATCTCTGTGAAAATAGTTACTGAAAGGGCTAAGTCCATGTTTCATGGGCAGAACTAAGCAGCTATTAAACCAAGACCAACTTTGGCTGCAAGTGTCACTAAGTAACTCAAGTGAAAAGTACGGCTTTGAGTTCCTACTGCCTATCCTTGCAGAAGTCACTACTACACACAAGAAATTATCATCTTTCATGAAAATTCAGTAAATGAAACGTGCTTATATTGTACCCATTTTTAATAGCAATTTGGGTATTTCTAATCATTTCATAAAGACTATCTTATCCAAGGTTATCAGCTGGTGCTATGTCTGCCCAGTGTGTTGGGCAAATGACTATGTTTCTTTCTTTCTTTCTTTTTTGAATTTGCCAGAGCACGTGCACTCACTGGAGAGATGGGGGAGGGGTAAGAAAAGATCCCCTAGGAGTGCAACCCTTTCTCCTCCATTTTTTCCTCCTTTCAGGATTTTGGGCACACAGTAACACACTTCTGGGGTGTGTCTTTAGGCACTGGGTCTGGGACTCCAGCCTCGTAATCACCTATGTGGAATCCAGTCTCTTTTACGTGCTATGGGCTGGCTCAACTTTTGAAACTTTGAAAGACCATTTGATATAACAAAATCCATCAAATGCTATCTTAATTTTGCATTTTTTATAATTTGATAATAAGTTAAAATAAAACTATAGTAAACTTTATAAAATACTTAACATCATGGATAGTAACTTTAAAGTTATTAAAAGTTGATAAGTCAGTGTTTTCATGGATAGAACAAAGTGAATTCTAAGATATGGAGTAAGAAAATATGAACACATCACTACAGCACTTACACACTATGAAATAATACTCAACCATAAAAACAATAAAACCAGGGACCAGCAGTTGGCGTAATGGCTTTGTTGCTGAACTCCCATGTAGTCAACTGTGGTTTGAGTCCCAGACCCGGTGGCTTAAACTCATGTTGGGCACGTGTGCATGCATGCCCAAGAACCCAAGAGGAGAAAGGAGGAGAAGGGATTGCAGCATGGCCATCCCCTCCTGGGGGGTGATTTCTTGCTTTCTGTCTCTCTGTCTCTCTCTGTCTTTCTGGCAAGCACATGTGCCCTATAGAAAAAGAAAAACAAACAAACAAACAAACAAACAAAAAAATAAGACCCAGACATTTGATACAAAGTGTATGAATTTGGAAGATTTAATGTTAAGCAAAACAAGCTAGACCATGAAAGACAGGCTTTGTATGTCTCCCCTTAGAGTTGTTAGAGTTGGTCAAAGGAAAAAAAAAGACCAACCCCATATAAAGATTTATATCCAAGAGACATCGTGCACATACTCAACTTCAGACAAGGCCTGCTGGCATGCCTGTTTCTAAGTAGAAAGATTTATACATGTTCCTCCCCCACCTCTAACACCTGTAAATTCCCACTCAGTCCACCCACACTTGCTTTTGTTGATGATAGTTACCAGAGAGAAAAATATATCCATCAGGCCAGCAGGTGGCATGGTGTTTAAAGGTGTTGGACTCCCACATGACTGACTGTGGTTCTAGTCCCGGACCTGATGACTTGCGCTCGCTCTCTCTCTCTCTCTCTCTCTCTCTCCTCTCCCCTCCACTCTGGTCAAATTAAAACAAACAAATAAATAAACAAAGTTAAATTTAAAAAATTCTTAAATAAAAAATATATCCACCTTTCTACCTTTCTTCCTTTCTTTATTCATCAATTTTTAAAAAACGTATTAAAAGGCGACCATGTAAAGGCTTGAGTCAAGACATTAAGGATACAGCTATGAAGAATCCATTCTGGTGGTGGTGAAGGTGCTAGTTCCCATAGGGCTGCAACCTGCAAATCATGCTGAGTGCATAAACGTGCATGCCCAACACCCTGAAAGGAGAGTGAAAGAGAAATGGTTGTAGTGTGACCATCTCCCTGGGGGCTGATTTCTCACTTTCTATCTATCTCTATGAGTGCACATGCTCTATAGCAAAAAAAAAAAAAAAAAAAAAAAAAAAAAAAAAACTAAAAATTCTAAGAATTCTAGCCAAACAATATATAAGCAACAAAGTATATAATCCAGTGAGAGACAGAAAATGAGCACAACAAATCAGTAAAATGTTTAATAACTGATGAGAAATGCTACCCACAGATTCAAAACAGAACAGTGGTCTACCTAAAGAAAAGTGCACTTTCTCGTATCTTCATGGCAGAAGGTAGTTTTACATTTCAGAGCTAAGAGCTCTTAGCATTAGGCTCCTGGTGTCCTACAACGTCTGAAAGATAGAGCACGTACCCTCTTTGGTATATTTCATGTATTTCACTATATTTCATAAAGGATGGCTCTCAGGTTCTTCTGAAAGACATTGTTAGGTTGTAACACTGGCAAGGGAATTTTGAAAATATTTACATTTCAAAGTCACAATTTCTATGACCAGCTCTTTTTCTATTTATTGATTTTTGTTACTTTTTAAAAATTTATGTTTAATCATCATACATCTGTACAGCATACAAAATTAATTTCTTAGCATGAGTACAAGTGCATATTAGTCAAGTCAAAGATATTACCATATACATTATTATCAACAGATCCTTTTCATTTTTGTGTCTGTTAAATGCTTCTGTTATTTTCTTTTATTCCCCTGACCCACTCCCTCCCACCCACTCCTATACTGCCTCTAGCATCTACAGTTGCCCTTCTTCTCATTATACCCTCCAATCGTTCCGTTTCTACCATAGAGTGTGGACATTCGGTCCTTAATAATGAGGCATGGAATCGACACAAATGTCCAAGAACTGATGAACAGGTTGAAAATTGTGGCACTTACACTGTGGAATACTGCTCAGTCGTAAGAAAAACAAGACCCTGACATTTGATACAAAATGGGTGAATATGAAAGATTTAATGTTAAGCAAAGCAATCTAGACTATGAAAGACAGGGATTGTGTTTCTCCTCTTAACATATGACAATTTTTCTAAAGTAAATGCTCCACGGAAAGAGGAGGTCCTCTATAAAGGCTGCTGGATGAGAGGTCAGCACCTATTGGCAGAAAGAAATTGACTAAAGTATAATCAAAGTGAGGGAAAGCTAAGACTCTTGAGTGGTCACCTCACAGACCTCAGGAAAGTCTTGTGCTTGGTGAGATGGGCAGACGTCAGAGGACGTGGTGCCCCATAACGTCAGGTCCTGATTCAACGACTGGGTGAGAAGGAGACAGAGAAGAACAGATTCGGCAAACTGAATAAACCTAAGGGAGAACAGCGATCATGTTGGCAGCGAAGGAAGAAAATTTTAGGTGGCAACAAAACAAAAGGCAGAGGATACAGCCTCTGAGGACCCCCACAAGGTGCAGGTTGGAGTAGAAACAATGAAAAGCGCTTGCAGATACTTTCCAACTAGGAGTTTGAGTGATGCGCATGGTGCTTTTGAGAGATGTGTCTCTTGTTCAGTGAGATACTTATGTGATGTGTGATGTTTTATAAATAATTTAACTTCCTAAACTTTTCTATAAGCACAACATCGTGGTTGTTTTGTCAATCAAGTATGCATTTGAAGTGACACTGTAAAAGTGGTCATCATAGTAACTTAATGGGATTGATCCTTTTGAGCAGCACTCCTGCAGTGTCGTTATCTACCACTTACATTTATATAAAATGAGGGGCTGTCACTTTCTAAAACTGCATAAAATAGAAAAGGTTCAAAGGCTCATTTTGTCCTTTAAATAAACTTTAAACAGCGTACCAAAAAATGTTGTTTCTTGAAATATTGATCTAATTAATGTTTGATTTTTTTATTTCTCTATAAATAGTATTTGGAGAAATTTGGTTTTTACTAGAATAATGTTTCTCTTCATTATATTCTATAGCCACTCAGTTTTTGCAAGGTTAATATTACAAAGAAAGGGTTGTTGCATGACCCAGCGTTTGTGGCGTGCTGGATTAAACAGCGTCCTCAGGGCATCTACTGTGTTGGGTAAACTTCACCTTGCCAGTAGGGAGAGATGGTGCAGAACGTTTTCTAAACATAGTTTGGATCTTTTTTAGAAATAAATCTCTGCACTTACATGTGAGCAGGAGTTCTGACGAGACACATAGAAATGATGCTGACATTTTATAGTTTGAGAGTGCCGTAGAGCTAGATCTAAGTATAAGGGCCATTCACACTGCGATGTAGGAAGTTACTTGGATGGGTTGAAGTAGGACTTACGTACACTACGGAGTTAAGACTGGAGTAAACTAGGGCTGGTGACAGAATAACGTTCAAGCCACAAACATCAGCGTGAGGTGCCTATCAAAGGAGCCCAGCTTAGCCAAGATGCAGAGGATGCCCGGCCTCTGGATAGAGAGGTGGTCATATAAGAGTGAAACGTGCCTTGGTTCAGTCACGATGCTAAATACCCCAAGGTCCTCGGGCCAGAGAGAATGCTGGGGGGTCTGCCAGTTTGAGGAGCGTGGTTCCTGCCAAATCACCCCTGCAGCTGTTCGGAGAGCATCCAGGCAGCTCCGAAACTATGCAGTGACTTTACTTTCTGGCACTTGTGGCTTGACATTCCTGGAGCCACCCCGAAGATCGTTCTTTACAAAGACAACAGCACATGGCGACGTTTCTGTGATTTGCTGAGAACAAGAGTTCTCATGGAGGTTTGCTGAAGTTTCTAAGAAGATACCAGAATGATTATTCCTTATTTTTTGGATCCTGTGAAATGGCCATACCTTCAGCTTTTTACTGGCAGGCTTCCCATCCACATATTTTATCTAATTAAAAGAGCAGCAGGCTGACAGGCCCTTTTCCCCACATCTTTTTCTCTTCTTGCATCTGTCACTTTGGGGCACAGAGGAATTTGCAATAGAAATCTATGTTCAATTTATTTAGAAGTTAAAAATACTGCTGAGACTTAGCACTGGAACTAGTTAATAAAATAAAAGTCAAGATGAGCAGATGGCATAATGGTTATGTTGCTGGACTCACTTGTAGTCAACCACAGTTCGAGTCCCGGACCTGGAGACTTAAGACTCACACCAGGCACATGTGCTTGCATGCCCCAAATCCCAAGAAGAGACTGGAGGAGAAGGGATTGCAGTGTGACCTCCCCTCTGGGTGGGTGATTGCTCACTTTCTGTCTCTGTCTCTGTCTCTCTGGTGAGCCCACACACCCTATAGCAAAAACCTTTCTTAAAAATAAAATAAAATGAAAGTCAATTTTTATCTCGAATCACAACTTAAAGAGCACTTTCCATCTTGAGAGATTGGTCATTTCTGTTATGAAGGACTGAGCACCAAGGTGTGGACAAGTCACAGGTCTCTGAATACCAGAACCCTTACTCAGGCCACGGTCTTCAATGTGTCTTCTATTCTTCAGCATACATCCAGTGGAAACTGTAATACAGAGCTGACCCTGCACTTAATAGTAAGTGTTCAACAACTCATTCATTCCTAGTGAAACCTATCAGGCAATGCAAGTTTCCTCTGCACACACTAAGTACATACAATAGGTTAGAAAGATGTAATCTAATCGTGTGAAAGGTGGTGTCTCCAAAGTCAACCAGAAAGTAGATGCTGGATTTTTGGATTCCATTTTTTTTTTTTTTTTTTTTTTTTTTTTTTAGTTTTTTGCCATGGGGCATGTATACTCACCAGAAAGAGAGAGAGAGTACACAAGTGAGAAAACACCCCCTGGGGTGGATGGCCACACTGCCATCCATTCTCCTCTTGGTATTCTGTGCATGTAAGCGCACATGGGCAAGGTGTTTTTCAAGCCACTGGGTCTGAGACTTAAACTGAGGAGTCAGCCCTATGGGATTCAGTGCCTTGATCACCATGCAAGTCCATTCCCTGCTCTTTTTATTATACCATACATCCTTGGAGTTTAGAAAAAAAAGTAATTTCCCACCTTGTCACATTTCAATTCCCTTAGAATTTTTTTTAACATTTAGTAGCCTTATGTTAAGGTGCATTTTACCTTAAAACTTTTTCCTGAGTGAGGGGAGCTATATATTTCTTCACTTTCAATCATTCATTATTCATGAAATCAGAACAAAAATAGACTGTCAGAATATAGCCGAGGGGCCAAGTTTAGAGTAAGAAGACTGTTGTTTCTATGTAAAGTGCTATAAAAAAAATTGAAATCATAATAATAGGGATAGGTACATAATTCTTCTTGAGGAAAATGTGCCCCAAGTTTCACAAAGCATTAATCATTATATTCGTTTCTATTTCCAAAGCCCCAGGCATGATTTCGGATGTCTTTGTTCTTGAACGGTCAAATTATACTGACAGCATGTATTGCATCGTCTATAACAAATCTTCATTGAATTCCCACAAAATACTTCTGTGAAATGATTTCAGTATTGCCACTTTTTCATGTTATTTGTAAAAATAAATGTATAGGACTTTTTTTAAGATAGTGTCTTATACTGTTAAAAGCAGTTGCCTTGAGTAACTTTCAATGTTTAGAAATGCAAGTGACTGAGGTAACTCAGCCAGCTGAAGGAGTCAACTCAAATTACTCAATAATCTACATGCAGGATGGAATGTTCTCATTTAATTTTGCTGTTTGTTTTTGCCTTAGGGCACATGTGGTCATCAGAGAGGTGAGGGAAGGGGTGAGAAATCACCCCCCAAGGGGGCAGCTATACCACAATCTCTTCTCTACTCTCTTCTCAGGATTTTGGGCATGTGCACACACACCTTATCTCATTGAATTTAAACGCATTATTAAAAAGAAAATCTCTACTATGTCTACTTTCAAAACAAAAACAAACAAACAAACCCAAAAACAAAGTAAAAACAAAAAACAGCTTTGGCCCAGCATAGGTGGCACAGTCAGTAGTATATGGGACTGCAGAGCTGGGAGCCACAGGTTGGCTGGCTATGGGTTCAGATCCCTGGCTGTTTTGACCACAGATTTGCCAGGTGTGAGTGGGCGTGCCTAAGATCTTGCAGCGCTGGAGGACTAGAAGCATGGAATCATGACAGGCTAAGACCTTGGCAAAGGGGTTTTGCTTTCTCTCACGTACACTCACACACAGTCTCGTTATAAATAATAAATAAAAACTTTAAAAAGAAAACACTTTTTGTCTTTTCATTAGAGCACATTTCACAGTATCTGCACCAACTACAGAAATACACACAAAATGTACACAGTCTGAGAAAACCTGTTTGCTGGTTATCTCTTTAGAGGAGGTTCTCCAAACCTTATTAAACCTTTGGGGAAGACATTTTGCAAACCCAATTGTCTTCTGCAGCTGCCGAATCCCCTAGAGAATTGCAAACCAACTAAATCCTAGCAGTGATTTGAAAGTAGAATTTAAGACATTGACAGCGTGACACGGACTGGCCCCTGGAGACCTTTGATGTTAGGTGTACTGTAATTTACTGCTCCTGACCTGAGACACCAAGGTTTTCACTTCACTGTTCAGCCTCACTGTGGGGAGCTGGGTCATGTTCACTGTGTCCTTCCCCAAACAGACTGACTACACCAGCCCTGCCCTGCAGTGGAGCCTCTGTGATCATGGCTGAAGGAGGACTTCCCCACCATTGCAGTCAGTTGAGCACATCTATAGGGAGAACACATCGCAGATTGTTCAGCTGTGCTTCTGCACAGTGTTACATGCTTGAGACCAGGAATATACCACAAGAAAAAGGAATGATTCACCAACACAACCATCTGACTTGAAAACTGCTAACAATGTGAATGTGCACATTCACCAGGTTATCCAAAAACCAAAGCAATATCCTCAAAATTTCACTTGCCTCTTCCCTGCAAAGACTTCCATTTACAGACTCACTTATTTTCATGTCTAATTCTCTCATCACAACTCACAGACACTTATTCTATTTGTAGATCTTTATGTGAGTTATGTGATGAAACTGTAATTAATTCACTGTATGATTTCAGCATTCAAGTATTAATATATTTTCTTGACCATATGGTTATTAAATAAATGCCATTATCACCAATCCTAAATACTTATCCCTGTATTTAAAGAAGTGCTTACCATTATTGGGTAACTTAAATAAATGCATTTATACTTCTCTTGATGACTGCTATGGTTTAGATAATGGTTTGTTCCTCAAAGATGATGTTTTGGAATTTTGTCCCAAGTGAAGTGGCATTGGAAGGTGGCAAGAATTTGAGAGGTGAGGCTTACTGGGAGGTGTTTGGATCATGAGGACATTACTCTCATTAATGGCTTAATGCTGTCATGCAAGATGAAGCGAGTCTACTTCTCATGAGAAGGGGCTAGTTTCGAACGCTGGGTCATCATAAAAGGAAGGTGGCTGCCCCCAGATCCCTCGTCACAGATGCTCACTGTTCTCTCTGTTTCTATCAACCATGATGTTATGTAGCCCCAGAGGCCCTCCTGATGCAGCTTTATGCCTTTGAACTTTCTAGACACCATACTTATAAAACAAATAAATGTGTATTCTTTGGAAATCACCTAGTTTTAGTTACTTCTATTAGCAACATGATAATAGACGAGAACAATGACTATGCAAATGAAGTGTAATAACTTGCCACCTACTTTATCACCAAAAAAGCAGATTTGGTTCATTTGTCTTAGGAAATGTTGTTTCAGCCAAGTTATAGTTTGACCTTTGACAATGGGAAATCAAATATAATATCTCATGTGATCCACAGTTTGGTTTTCTGGTGTTTGAAGCTTAAGAAATGTTCATGTATTTTCTAGTCTTTAATATAGTTTCCCTATGTGGGAACCAGAGATTCATTTGTCTCTTTTCCTCCTCAAATGGGTTGGCTTGGGACCCAGTTTTTGTTGAATTTTACAAGACAACTGTGCAAGGTTGCGAGATGTTGTCTCATAGAGATGGCCAGCTCAATAATACATCTTTATGTCTGTTTCCCTTATTTGCCTCTCCCTTGGTTCTCATTCTATGACTACTCTCCAATAAAAGAGACCATGTACGCCTTTGTTCGGAGTAGTTTTCAAACTACTTGTGCTGCCGTGAAAGCAGGAATGGCTTCAGACAGTACACCTTTGGGGCAGATTTGGAGAGTTGGATTATTCCCCTCTCTGACAACAATGAGGATTGGATTTCTGGTTGTAAACACATGGTGAAAACTTTCTGTACACAGGGACATCACGATTCCCAAGATTTTTTCTTGTGGTTAGCAGGGATAAGATGCAGATAGAAATAGATATATTGAATCCACGTTAGCTATAGATTTAGACTTCCCTCTCTAGACAGGACAGAGGACAGAGAATGTCACACTTATCTCTAACCACTAAGAAAAATGTACACTACTGGGAATTTCTTTAGATCTTGGAAACAGCATGTATCATATTTCAGAATATTTTCCCATCCCATTTAGTAGTTTACTTGGAAAGGTGCCTGTTCTCAGAGTCTAGAGCAAGAAAAGACTCTTCAATGTGTGTTGGTTGAGAGCTTCCTGTCCCTGGAGCTGTGTAACCTGTAGATCTGATGGTGCTGCTGGGCTTCACAGTGTCCAGAAATGGTGAGCACAGGTCTCTGGAAAACCCCAGTGCAGATACCTAGTGGCCTTTCTGGAGAACTATTCTCCATTTCACAGTAGCCCCTGACATGATCCTGGCTCTACTAGGGAATGCTTTTGGACCAGAGGGTACCAAGAACCCACACGCTGATCCCTTTACAAGCTGGATACTAGTAAATCTACCGAATCTGAGACCAGGCGGACACAACAGCAATTAACTACACAATGGAACTATTTAGGATCAGTCCTGACAGGTATAGATGACACAAGGCATCACAAGAACAAGTGACACAATGCCTTGTCACATCTCCGAATGTCCGGCACCTTAATTTTATCCTCCGTGTGCAGCCTTCGGGGGGATTCCCCGTGAACAACTAAAGAAGGGAGCAATCCACGGCTGGTTCACAAATCAGCGAGTGAGATATGTCAGTGTTAGCCAGAATCCGACTGCGGCCATGTTCAGCCTCCCTCCCAGGTGTCCCTGAAGGAAGACAAGTGTTCTTAGTGACCAAAATTGCTTGCCTGAAGCTCTGTTTCTTGGGCTCACACTGGCATGCCACTTCAAAGATCGGCATACCTTCCCTGCCCATTCTACTGGCTGCTGCCTCGTAAAGCTACTCCAGCCTTCCTTGCTACTGTCGGCGTTTGGCTAAACTCACGATCTGGGCTGCCAGAGGTGCTGTGATTGCATAGCCACGGCTTACTTCATGGCTTACCTGTTTAATGACCGCTTGAACTTAAGTCCTGATTTCCAGAATAGAGAATCCCCTTTCTCAGTTCACATGAGTCTCAGGAAGAGCCCCTTTCTCTGTCTTTGTCTTGTTCTCACAGTTGGTTAGTTAGTATTCACTACATGAGGTGTTCACACTCACACAGGACTACATATTTATAAATTCCTACTTTATTGTGCACCCATCCTAGCAGTCTAAACCATAAAACAACCAGGCTGGATTTATATTATCATGTTGTAGTGTGTCTTGTCACATTCTGGCCCTTATCTAATGCCTGCTTTTTGTGGGGATAGAATTACATTAGTCTAGCATGCTGTCACATGATATCTATTGAAAAAAACATACCCTCTGGCACCACAACACACCATGAGACATCCACCTTTAAATTTCTCCCTTATCCACCAGTTCTCTTAGAGACCTGGTCTGAGAACGGAACTCAGTCATTAAGTGAGGAGAGCCTGTAGTCAGCGTTCCAGTACTGCAAGCCACATACCTGTATGCAAATAAAGTCTGGTTTAATGAAGGTCAAAGCCAGCTGAAAGGCCAAAAAGATTGAAAAGACAAAACACAGTGAAGGTGAGGGTATAATAGGTGACCTGAATTACCTTCAGTAGAGTAGATACTATGGTTATAGTATGATTTTGTATGCTGTAACAATGTTTATAGAACACACATGTATATGTATATGCCCCATAAAAACTCTTCTTAATATCTTGAATGACAGGGCCCCCGCGTCACTCTCGACATTCTGAGTTACTGCTTGAGCCTCCAAAGAGCCCCAAACATGCCCTCCTTCCTGTGGATCCCCAGATCTGCTCATACCCACATTACTCTCGCAATACACTTGTCATTAATCTGCCTAATGACAGCTCGCTGATGATCATTATTTAAAACAGTGTTTTTGGCAAAAAGAGGTCACAGGAAAAATGAATTTTCATGGTCATATGAGTTTAAGAAATACAATGTAATATGTTTCCCCTTTTGAAAATTCATCAGGCACATTAACATATTAAAGGCTTTAAAAAAGAGAGTAAAAAGCAATAAAAAGACACTTTTATCCTTATTTAATTCAGCAATTACCAAACTTATGAGCCAACATAACTCCATTTTATCTTTGTTTTAAACACCATCCCCATTCTGTCCCCCTGGAAATGTTTCATTCTCCTCTTATCTTTCAGGGGAAAAAAAAAAAAGAAAAAGAAAAGTGATCATGTAACTTTGAAGTATCCATGAGGTACATTTGCGTTCACAGGATTTTAGAGTAAAAAGGATCTTAGAGAATATCTCATCTAGTGGGTCACAAACATTTTATTACCATTTTACTTTAATCTCTCTTCATGTATGTATGTTTTGAGAGATGTATTCCACCAGTTACTTAGTGAATGATAATAATAATTTTCCCTTTTTCTTTTTCTAGCCAAGGTTTCTATCACTGCCTTTCAAAGACTTTGATTAATGTCAAGTTATATATTTGTTATTATGCTTTAATAATACTTTCAGCAAAAAAAGACCTTGGCATTTTAGTTAACAAACTTGTTAGTTTTTTATTTAAATGACTTCTTATTGTCATGATCTCTTAAGAACAATAGATCTGTCTTTTACTCACCTTCAGCTACTGACTGATAACATACCTTGAATTTAAAAAGTTGAACGGCTTACCCTAAGCCCAGTGCTGTTTGGTAGGACTCAGAGCTCCTAATTCCCTGATCAATAATCTTCCTATTGCCTTTGATGTTTCTCTAGGCAGGGGGTGGCACACGTTTTCTGTTAAGACCAGATAATAAACATTTCAGTCCTCATGGCTCATGGAGTCTCTGATGAAACTTCAGCTCTGCCACCACGGTGCAGCATCAGTAACAGGCGGGAAGTGAGCAGTGGGTGGGTATGACAGTGTTCCGATAAAACTTTATACACAAAAGCAGGCAGCAGGCTGGACCTACCGGTGATCGATTCAGCAACAGAGCATCCTATCATACTTGCCAGATTTTAATAATTACCTGACCTCTGGGGTGAAATACAGACCCAGTATTTCTTTTCTGTTTCTCACTTAGGATGAACTCCATGAGTCTGTGTTCTTTTTAAATACATCAGGTGATTTTTTCCCCCAAAGGGACAAGTTTGGGAAACATTGATCTAGCATATAGTTATTCTTTGCTTTATAATAGCAGAAAGCTACATAGGTTTATTTTTAATGTTAGCTAATTAGTAGTAACATTTTCAATGTGTGCCAAATAAATTTTAAATCATAAAATCTTAATATTTGGCTTCAGTTTGGTCTAGCAGATTAAATTGAATTGAATGAATGACTTCTAGTTTTGTTTGTTTTTGCTTTATATGTGAGCTCCTAAATGATTTATTCCTGATTCACTTGTTGTTCTTCAAAGTAGATCAAATTACGATCCAGAATTATCCTCTACTGTACCTGATGCCAGTAGATATTACATGTGTATATATATGTACACACGTGTGTGTGTTTATAATCTCCCATGAGATAATGGTTATTTAACATGAGATTTCATAAAACAAACAGTAATCAATTCTAATGTGATGCTGTACAGTTGAAAAGATACATTATTCTCATTGACCATATAATCTTGATAAGCAGGGCTTTGAGAAAGAGGAGAACTTGGCACACTCAGAAGAAGGGATGTCTGTGTACCTGGCAGAGCTGGGTCCTCACCTGCTTCCTGTGTGGGGTCTTCCCAGTTATCCTCTTCACAACTGTCTGCAACCTGTTCAATTGTCTTTTGAATACATATACAGATGCTCATTGTTCTTATAATACCTTTCTTATATCTCCCATACAATGCTGTAGGATGCTAATGAGATGCGTTCTTTCTCGGTCTACCCTCTTCCAGTTAGGGCCTAAGCAGAGCACAGCATCTGATGTATAGAAACATCTGGAAGCAGCAGACTGAAGAGAGGAGGGATGGGAGAAAGGGGTGGAAAGACAGGAGAAAGAGGAGAGAGAAAAGATTGCCGTCAACAGAGCACGAGGTGCATAGCATCATTAATTGGCCGAGGAATATCCATTCTATTATGTCTACCCACTCTATCCCTATTCCTTTCCAATCCCCAAGTTAAGTGAGAGTAGAATTATCTCCCTCCAAATTCCTTTGTCCGTCTCTGATTGGTACAGCTGCATCGTGGTCCTATTACTTGATGTATGGGCCAATTGCCTGTTTCCTCAGGTAACCATGAGTATCTTAAGATAAAGGTCCTTTTCTTAGATATCAATTTCATCAGTTCCCCTTGCTCCAACCTCACTGCTTATTTTGTCACATGTCTAAATGCCAAGTTAGCCTAGAGCATCAGTTCTAATAACAAATAAACAAAGCTGCTGGTGTCTCTACTCACCTACTCACATCTGAACACTGTCCCCTCACGCCCTTCGCTTCCTAGGAAAGACGCAGCCCTCTTGCCTTATACAACTGTATTGCCTATTGCCAATGGGCTGAAAAATTGCAGCTCACAAATGTGTCCAGTATACTCACTCAGCCTGGTCTTCCCCACTCTCTTCTTTGTTAATTCTCTGTCTTCCAAAATAGGTTCTCAAAGTGTTATCTCAGAGAGAATCTCATTGACCTTAAACACCCTTAAAAGTCTTGTTTTCCCATTACATGGTTTTTATCTCATCCTTATCTCATGAGAGGCACAAGTGTGTTTAAAGAGCACTTCAGAGTCAGGAGGAGGCAGACTGCCGCATTCAGCTGTGTCCCCTAGACAGGCTGTGCAGCTGTTGGCCGTCTCTGTTTCCAAGTCTGCAAAATGGCTTCAGAGAGGAGCGTGTTAGTTTGTCTGGCCTGGCTGGCAGCAAGTGGAAAACTGCCCTGCTTGTCACAGAGGCTGAAACATCTCTGAGCTGATGGCAGAAGCCATAGCATCAACTGTGGGAAGAGAGAGGAACAGAGCCCCATGAGTGTAAGGAAAGGGGCCGCTGATCACAGATGGGCATCTGTTTGTGTGGAATCATAACCCTTATTAAACTTTATCAGAGGAACTGCCGGTATATCTTGATTTGATGTTATGGTTAGCAAGACACTAAAAAATATTGTCTTATTTCAAGGCCATATAAAGAAATATCACCAGTCAGCAATCAGTATCTCTTTCCAAATGCTTTCATTACCAGATTTGGGTATTTCTTGCTTACCTGTGGATTCCTTAACTTGTTTCTAACAATCCCCCAGTAATAAGTTAGTATGATGGGACTTCAAAAATGTTTTGAAGGGAACCAGCAGTTAGCATAATGGCTATGTCGCCGGACTCCCACGTAGTCGACTGCGGTTCGCGTCCCAGACCCGGTAGCTTAAAACTCACACCGGGCGCGTGTGTGTGCGTGCCCAAGATCCTGAGAGGAGAATGGAGGAGAAGGGATTGCGGTGTGACCATCTCCCCTGGGGGGTGATTTCTCGCTTTCTGTCTCTATGTCCCTCTCTCTGTCTGTCTGGTGAGCACACGCACCCTATAGCAAACACCTCTCAAAAAAAATGTTTTGAAAAAAATGGAATTAAAGTACAGATTTATTTTTATGCAAACATATTTGAAATCCATGTGTAGTTTTTTTTTATAATACATATTTTCCAGGAACCTGGTGCACACCCCTTGAGTAATAGTGTACTCCCCATTGCCTTCAAGATACATGTTTTCTGCTTTCTTTATAAAAAACCTAATCTAAATGACAAAATAAATATGAGATATTATTTTAATGCCTTCCAAAAAAATTCCATTCAATCATTAACTTGACTGATTACAAAAATATTTAATTGCATTGATTTTTATGTCTGAACAATAGCAATAACACCTTATGCCAGTTGCTAACAAATGTTAGTTGGATGATATTATAGGAAGAATTAAATTAAAAATGTATACTCTGGAGCCACCTCCAGAGTTTTCATTAATTAAGTCTGGAATAGCCTAGGCATTCACATTTTTAAAGAAGGAGATGCGTAAACCCTGACATTAATCCAAGCTTTTTTTTTTTTTTTTTTAACAGCTAACAGAATCATTATTTGATTGGTGAGCTGTATTTGTGCTACCCATACTAATTATATTGCTTGGGAATCTCTGCAATGAGGTTGCTGCTCCAAAATGATGATTTTGGTTGGTTGGTTGGTTGGTTGGTTTTATTAAACATTTTTTTGCAATAGGGTGCATGCCCTCACTGGAGAGACAGACAGACAGACAGAAAGTAAGAAAACACACCTTGGGGGATAGCCATGCTCCAATCCCTTATCCATTCTCTTCTCGGGATTTTGGGCATGTATGCACACGCACCTGGCAGGAATTTTAAGCCACTTGGTCTGGACTTGAACCACAGTCTACTCCATGGGAGTCCAGCAACATAACCATTATGCCACTTGCTGGTCCCATGATGATATTTTAAAACTTGGTCCCTTGACTTGAATTTTCAGTCAGCTCCTTAAAGATAACAGTGTCTAATGACAGCGAATCCAGAATCCCCAACCAATCAGCACCGCAGCCGTCTTTCCGAGCACAAGCAGTGCCATGGAAAGCACAAAAGTCTTCTACAGAATGATTACTCCAGAGGAGAAATGCTTGTTCCTTTCTTCTTCCTCTCTAGGTGTCTCAATTTGGTTGCTGGGAGCAAAGATGCCAGTGGGTTTTTATTTCTGTAGGGGCATTTATTAACCTCTGAGTATTTTGATTTTGAAAATTTATAAACTTTCAGAAAATTTGAATGCCTTTGAACCCAACAGTAAATAATGTGCTGTATTTCTCTCCCTGTTCCTTGTCCCTATCATCTTATCTGTACTATCTTACTGAATCTTTGGAATCTAAGTTGTAGACACCATGATACCCACTCTGTATATTTCAGTGTATAACTTCTAATTAAAAAACCATGCAGGGAACCAGCAGTTAGCATAATGGCTATGTCGCTGGACTGCCACGTAGTCAACTGCGGTTCGCGTCCTGGACCCAGTGGCTTAAAACTCACGCAGGGCGTGTGTGCGTGCATTCCCAAGATCCCGAAAGGAGAATGGAGGAGAAGGGATTATGGCGTGGCCATCCCCCCTGGGGGGTGATTTCCTGCTTTCTGTCTCTCTGTCTCTCTCTGTCTGTCTGGCAAGCGCACACGCCCTATAGCGAAAACCTCTCAAAAAAAAAAAAGAACCATGCAATCCTGTTATTGCATCTAAGATATTTAATATTGATAAACAATACAGGACATATTCAATATTTTCTTCTCCCAAAAGTAACCTACAATTATTATTTGTTTATTTATTTATTTTATCAGATTTCAGTCAAGAATCATTCATTGTATTTGGTTGTCATCTCTCTTTAGTCTAGTAATTAAGATCAATCTATCTACTTGCTTTTATTTTCTTTTAACATATTGACATTTTGGAAGAAATGTATCTTTTACAATATCCCCCAACTTGGATTCGTCAAATTCCTCCTTAATTAAATATCTTTTCCAAGGATATCTGCATATTACGTATTTCTTTTTTTTTTTCTTTTTTTTTTTTTCTTTTTTTGGAGAGGTTTTTGCTATAGGGCGCGTGCGCTCGCCAGACAGACAGAGAGAGACAGAGAGACAGAAAGCAGGAAATCACCCCCCAGGGGGGATGGCCACGCCGCAATCCCTTCTCCTCCATTCTCCTCTCGGGATCTTGGGCACGCACGCACAGGCGCCCGGCGTGAGTTTAAGCCGCCGGGTCCGGGACTCGAACCGCGGTCGACTACGTGGGAGTCCAGCGACATAGCCATTACGCTAACTGCTGGTCCCCATATTACGTATTTCTCACAGCCTGATTTTAGGTGGTACACAATGGTAATTTGTTCCCTCATAGGTGATAATAGCCTTAGTCATTTGGATATGGGAGGTTTTGCCAGATTTCCCTTTTGTAAAAGTAACTATTCCTAAGGACCAGCAGGTGGCATGGTTTAATACGCTGGAGTTCCATATGGCCAACTGTGCGGTTTCAGTCCTGAACTCAGTGGCTTGAAAATTATACTGGACAAGTTATGACACTGGAGATAGTGCGGAGGGAGGGTGTGAGAAGGAATAATATAGGGAAGGAAACTAGGGAGAAAAATACAGAGGCAAGACATCTGTGGGAGACAGAAATGGATTATTGCCAGTTGATGATAACGTGTATAGTTTTCTCAACTGGACTGGTTTGAGGTGTATTACATGTTGGGTAAATTGTCTTTACAAGCCAAATGATGTATCACAATCGAATGTTTAAAAAAATAAGAAAAATAAAATAATTAATTAATTAATAATTTTTAAAAAGAAAATTATACACAGCAAGTATACATATATACCCAAAATTCCATGGAGGAGAAGGGATTGTGGCCATCCCCTTGGGGGCGGGGCATGATTTCTCGCTTTCTCTCTCTTTGTCCTTCTCTTTCTTTCTCTGTTTTGAGCACAAATACTCTGTGGCAAAAATCTGAAAAATAAAATAGTAGCTATTTCTCTTTGTAGTTAATACTCTTTCCCACACAAATTTAAAAATAAACATCAATCCAATAAACTAAATTTCTACTGATGATCTTTGCCTAATTTAAATCTCACATTGATGATTGCTAAATAGAAATTCTGTTATTAGTTCTATATGTTTGGATGGCCTTCCTATGTAATGAAGAGCTTATCCTCATTACGAGTAAATTTTTGTATTATTCCTTTTTAACCTTAGAAATGTATAAACTCGTGTGTATTTTTTATATTAACTGTGTAATAAACTATTATTATTATTCCTATTTTAGTAAAGAAGTTTATGGAAATAACTGTATATCCATATGCAGTTGTAAGAAATGAGGGACACACAATGGCAACATTTTGCAAAATATAATATAACACCATCATAGACCCAGGCTGGAGACACAATCAGTAGCAAACAACTGAGGTGCTGGAAGCTGCATGGCTGACCTCGGGTTCAGATCCCTAGGTTGCCTTGAAAAAACACACCAGGAGTGCAAGCATGCATGGGAGAGCCTGCGGAGCTGGAAGGCAGGGTCAAGGAGATCAGAATATGAGATGTGGGGTGCACTTCTCTGGCTCTCCCTCTTCCTCTCTCTCTCACAAACATGCTCTATCATGACTAAATAAATTAACTTTAAAAAAATGTATTTAGTCATTTATTTTCCATCATATAAACAAGTCCTTTTGTATTTATGAATGTGTTTACATGATTATGTCATACTGTGCATAGGTCCATGTAAGTATTTGGTATTACCATTAAAATATATTTCATACTGAGGAGCAAAGTTTAAAGAGTCTGTCATTGGGGAACCAGCAGTTAGCGTAACGGCTATGTCGCTGGACTCCCACGTAGTCAACTGCAGTTCGCGTCCCAGACCCGGTGGCTTAAACTCACGCCGGGTGCGTGTGCGTGCGTGCCCAAGATCCCGAGAGGAGAATGGAGGAGAAGGGATTGCGGCGTGACCATCCCCCCTGGGGGGTGATTTCTCGCTTTCTATCTCTCTGTCTCTCTCTGTCTGTCTGGCGAGCACATGCGCCCTATAACGAAAACCTCTCCAAAAAAAAAAAGTCTGTCATTCACTGCTTTCAACTTGTTTTTCTTTTGGAATACTCTCAAAATATAGTGTGTGCAAAATTTGATATAAATAAACTTAAAAAATACTAATAACTGGCCAGCCTATGTCCCCATGTTTAAGGTGGCTGGATCCCACATGGCCAAACATGTGATTCGAGTTCTGGACCTGGCAGCGTGAAAAACACAAGGGGCTTTTGTACCTGCCTGTCCAAGATCCCAAAAAGAGAGAAAGATGGAGGAGAATTGATTGTAGCATTTTCAGTCTGTTGGGGGTTGCTTTCTCACCCCCTCCCCCTCATGAGCACAGGCTTCCTCTGGCAAATTTTAACAAAACAACAACAAAATATTAATATCATCAGAACCAGGACATTGGCATTAATAAAATCCACTAATCTTTTTTCAGATTTTTCCAGTTTTGTCTTCAGTAATTTGCGAGTGTATGTGTGTGTGTAGTTACAGACATTTTTATCACCTGGGTAGGTGTGTGTATGCAACAGCACAGCCATGATCCTGATCAGCTCCAAGGCACAATGATTCCCTGTGTTCCCTTTTATAACCATACCCACTTCCATCCCACCCCACCCCGACCTTTGGCATATGACCCCCATTTCCAAAATCTTATCTCAACGTTAAATAATTGAATCATGTAGTATGCAGCTTTTGGGGATTGACGTTTTTCTTTCCACATGATTCCTCTGAGATAGACCCATGTGTGGAGCAGTACTCTGTTACTTTTTGTTGCTGAGTTTGTGTAAGGAGGTCTGACTGTACCCAGTGCATTTTACCAGTTACCTGCTGAGGACATGAGCATCGTTTCCATTTTGGGCTCTTACAAATAAAGCTACTACAGATATTCATGTGCAGGTTTTTGTGTGGACCTGAGTCTTCACTAGATAAATGATCCAAAAATCAATTGCTACCAATATAGCAGAAGCATAGGCACACACACACACACACACACACACACACACACACTTGTTATAGGGCATATGCACTTGCCAAAGAGAGACAGAAAGCAAGAACCACCCCCGCCCCCCCCCCGTCCCCAGTGGAAATGGCCATATCGTACGTAGTCTTGTGCTTCTCCATTCTCCTCTCGGAATTTTGGGCACGCACACACATGCACCCAGCATAAGTTTTAAGCTGTAGAGTCTGGGACTTGAACGCAGTCAACTACATGAGAGTCCAGCAGCATAACTATTACACCATCTGCTGGTCCTGATGCACGTTTGATTTTACTCTTTTTTTTATTTTTATTTTTTGAGAGGTTTTCGCTATAGGGCGCATGCGCTCGCTAGACAGACAGAGAGAGACAGAGAGACAGAAAGCAAGAAATCACCCCCCAGGGGGGATGGCCATGCCGCAATCCCTTCTCTTCCATTCTCCTCTCGGAATCTTGGGCACACAAGCACACGCGCCCGGCATGAGTTTTAAGCCACCCGGTCTGGGACGCTAACCACAGTCAACTACGTGGGAGTCCAGCGACATGGCCATTACGCTAACTGCTGGTCCCATGCACATTTGATTTTATAAGAAAGTGCCAATATGCTTTCCAAAGTGCCTGTGTAATTTAGCAAGTCCACCAGCAATTTATAAGTAATCCAGTTTTCCATGTCTTCACCAGCATTTAGTGGTGTCACTATTTTTTTCATTTTTGTTTTAGTCATTGCAATAGACGTGTGGTGATATTTCATCATGGTTTTAATTTGTATTTCTTATTGACAAGTGATATTGAACATACTCTCTTTTTCTTACTTGCCATGTATATATTCTCTTCATTGAAATGTTTGTTCATGCCTTTTGCCCATTTTCTAATTGGATTTTTTTGGTCTTCTCTACTGTTGACTTTTGGGAGTATTTTTCTTTTTTATAATATTCTAGATATTAGTGCTTTGTCAGATGCATGGTTTGCAATATTTTCTCCCAGTCTATAGCTTGTATTTCCAATTCTTGTACTTTTCATCTGAGATTTACGAAACCAAAGTTTTTATTTTTTATGAGATCTAGTTTATTAGTTTCTCCTTTCAATTTTTTTTGTCTATTGGACATGTGTGCTCACCAGAGAGAGACAGAAAAGAAAAAGAGAGAAAGGGAAAATGAAAAAGCAGCCCCTTATGAGGGATGATCACACTGCAATCCCTTCTCCATTGCTTCTTTCTGGGGTTTGGGCACATGTGCACATGCACCCAGCATGTTTTTCAAGCTGCCAAATGTAGGACCTGAAACATGCACCTAGCTGTGTGTGATCCAGTGCCTTAACTACCATGCCACTGGCTGGCCCTAGTTATAGTTAAATACTGAATTATCAAATATACATAGAAAAATTCAAGATGTAAAGTAGTTTCATTTGTGCAGGGCTTTGTCGTGGGGGCCCATTTAGTGGCCTAGGGGGTGACAGCTAGAGGGCTGCCACTTTATTTCTCTTTGCCTCTTTAAGAACATCACTTGCCATCACTTACTTCTTCCTTTTCCTTTGCCACCAGACCTCTAAGGGATGCTTCCCTCTACCCTAGAGACAATGTTTTCACAGATTGGCCTCCAATCCTGCACCCCTTTAGGACCCTTCCTTTTGGTTTTCCAGTAGCCAGGGCTATGTCCATCACATCTGAAACCCATTATCTCTGCCTTTGCCCAGGGCAGGTACACCTCTTTCTGGAAATGAATTGTTCAATGTCCCACCCTTTCATTTTTCCACACAGTTCTGTCTACCTATTACAGTATCGCTCTGTCTTGTATTCATCCATCCTTCTATCTTCCCATCTATCTACCATAGTCTTACCTATCAATCTCTTCTCTCTGTTACGGGTCACCAGGTGGTCATCTAGGTACAGACTTTTTTTTTTCTTTATGTACTTGTAAAGCAAAGTTAATAGTATTTGGTATCTCATGATTCTGCTAGAAGCATGGATTACGGAGGCTGTTATTTGCTGTCCTGGTTGAGGAGTATGATGTTAGAGAACATGTGAAAATATGAGACTCTCATTATTTTATAGAACACCAGAAATCCCAAAGCTGCCATATTCTAAACTGCTAGTTCAAAGAACATCACTTCCAGTAGGTGACTCCGTGAAAATGTGGACAGAGAGAGTCATGAGATTTGAAAGTAGGCAAGTATCATCAGGCAAAATGAGATGTCTAAGATGTTCCAGAGCGGTCATGGTTTTGGGGCTGAGTGTGTGTGTGTGTGTGTGTGTGACATGCTATGTCTTGTTCTTTCACATCCCATGTCCCACTCTAAGCACTCCCCACTCTCTGTACTCCACATAAGCTTTTGGGCAAAATATCAGAAAAGGAGAAGTGAAAAGTATTTGAGAAGTTTCAGTGATGTGAAAACTAATTTCATAAGACTTTTCTGAAAATGGATGGTCGGTCATCTCTCTGTGGTCCCAGTGGGAGCAAACGACAGGGATGGTGAGGTAGACTGGATGAGAAACCAGAGAAACATTGTTCTCTGCAGGGACGTGTCAAGCAGGACCTTGCTGGCGGTGCCCCAGGCAGTCGCAATGAATGCACCTTTATCTGTCTGTTTACCCCTTTATTTTAGACATGCTTACAGTGATTAAGAAGCTAGAAAATACATGTTTTATTCTAAGAATAATTATGAAGCTTGGCACATTCTTTTTTCTCTTTTTCTTACTGAAAAGTACTTTCAAATTTACCTTTTGCTTTTTGCTTCACATGTCTAGAAAGTGAAACTGTGGTCACATAAATAATTTAGTACCTTGCCGTTATTTGCTGTGATAGTTGAAATGACTATTAAAAAGGAAGAAATTCAAAATGTTATTGTGGTGAGTTCAGAATATTTATAAGTTGGGTATAAACCAAGGTTACAATTTGTTTGCACCTGACCAAAAGCAAAATAAACAAAACCAAAGCACATTTCCTTTTTCTTTTGATTTCAAAAGATGTACCCACCATCCCACTACTGAGAGTTAATGTAAATGACATTTTACCAGGGAACTTAAAAGTTGCAATAATTGGGGTTGATCCCGTGGCCTAGTGGAGAGTTAGATCCTACCTGGCTGAGCACATGGTTTGAACCTCTCAGCCTGGTGGCTTGAAAAACATGCAGACATAGGCCAATGTGTGGCATGGTGGTTATGGCAGCTGGCTCCCCCATAGTTGACCGCACAATTTGGACTAGAGACCTGAAAAACATGCCAAGCACATGTGTGTGTGAGCCCAAAATCCCAAGAGAGGAAGAGAGAAGGAATTACAGTCTCCACTGTACACACACAACCTATAACAAATTTTACTTTAAAAAATCAAAAAAGAAAAAGAAAAACATGAAGGACACATATGTAGATGCCCCAAATCCCAGTAAAATGGAGAAATAAAGGAGAATGGATTGTGATATGATCATGCCCCATTGTGTGGTGGGGTGGGGGTGCTTTCCCTTTCTGTCTGACTCTCTACCAAGTGCCTACATCCTCTGGAAATAATAAAATTAAGATAAAATAAAATCACAACAAATAGTTTATTAATATCTCCAGAATTAGGACAAGGAATTGGAGGACAAGAAAGTACAAAACGTGTGTACTGAACATCCCCTATTGACTGGTCAGGGTCCAGCATCTTGAACACTCAGGCTTCCTTTGGCTTCCTACCAATACATGCCAACCTGCTTATCCCAAGATGGAGTCTGTAGCGAATGATCAGAACAGCTCCCTCTTCCAATCAGCAGTAGAAGAGCTGTTCACGTGACTTGGAACAAGGGTCAATTCTTTTGTATTTCCTGGTTCCTATACAGAAGGTCAAATCCCTGGCCAGTTTCTGATGTATATTTTTTTTAAAAAATCTAGAAATTAAGAGCAAGAACATGAGCTGAATCTTGCACTATAAGAGAGACATGTGTTGTACTACTAAGCACATAATCCCACTGGATATGATATTATTAGAGCATAACTTCCAGATGGCATGTTCTCGAGTCCTGATTGTTTCTGGCAAGGAGGTTTTCTCTGACTTCTCTTCCTCTCCACCCAAGTTCTCCCTGCAAGGGGCTGTGGATACGTCATTCTCATCCCCCCAAAATGCTTACAAATCCCAGGGACAAGAGGGACACTAGATTTTGTTTTGTTTGTTTGTTTCGTTTTGTTTGACTCGTCACTAATAAGATTTAAAAGGCTCATCTAATTAAAAGTAAATGAATAAGGCTATATTCATTTTTCAAACACTCACATAAGGCATTCCTCAAAGCCATTTATTATACAATAAAAACTTTCTCTCTTGGAGAAATAACGTATGACTGTACAAACCAAGTTCCCCAGTCAGAGGTGTGAAAAATGATGTCCTTCCTGTGTGGACTGCATTTCCACAAGTTATTCTAACATGTCAGATATATCAAGTCTCTCTATACATCAATTCATGAAATGTAACCCTGATAATTAGGATGTTTTTATTAACATTTAAAATGTGACCCACTGATCCTAAAATAGATCTCTCATGAACCCCCAAGCCCCTGGGTAGAGTCCCCTACATGAGATGCCCAGAAGCCCATCGGGTGACTTTTCTCTCCAAGGATAGGTACAGAGGGTTAATGCTCTATGCCTCTTGCCCAGTGCTCTTAGGCATTGCAGACTTGTCTGATAAGCAGCAAATCTGACAAGAATTTGTAAAAGTTCTAGGATTTATGCAGATTCCTTCTACCAACTGTCCACACTCTATGGTAGAGATGGAAAAGCTGGAGAACATAAAAGTATCAAAAATTGTAATGGAAAGTAGAGACAAAGTGGAAAGAGAGTGTGGGAGGGGAACAGCATAGGAAATTTGGGGGGAAAATGGAGAGGTAAGACACTTGTGGGACACAGATAAGGTTTATTATCTGTTGACAAGGATGTGTATAATAGTCTCAACTAGGCTGGCCTGAGGTGTGTATCATGCTGGGTAAAGTCTCTTCACGATCTAAATGATGGATAGCGATTTAATTATGAATAATAATAAGAAATAAAAGTAAAGTAATTTTAAAAAAAGAAATGCAGTCCCAGACGGTCTGTATAGTACAAGCTCGTTTCTTACCAGAACAACAAGCACTAGACATTATCACAAAAGATGATTTTTATTCACTAAATTTTCTGATCCCCCAAAGAGGGTTCTCTTTTCTCTCCTGAGCTCTGTCACTTAAATCTGCCACTAGTAGCTCTCTGTATTCCTCCATTATCTCATCAAAGGAAACAAATTGTTTTCTAGTGTCTTTTTTATTATTCCATAATACAACACAAGCTGATATAAAGAGACTCAAAATGCTTTGTTTTTCATTATGTAGCTTTCTTTTTCCAATAAGAAGAAAACAGGTAATTGTCAACTGGTGTCCCACTCATTCATCCTCTCACAATTACTGGTCAAAGCCTTGGGACCAGCAGTTAGCATAATGGCTACGTCGCTGGACTCCCATGTAGTCAACCGCGGTTCGCGTCCCAGACCTGGTGGCTTAAAACTCATGCCGGGCACGTGTGCGTGCATGCCCAAGATCCCGAGAGGAGAATGGAGGAGAAGGGATTGCGGCTGACCATCCCCCCTGGGGGGTGATTTCTCGCTTTCTGTCTCTCTGTCTCTCTCTGTCTGTCTGGTGAGTGCACATGCCCGATAGCAAAAACCTCTCCAAAAAAAAAAAAGAAAGAAAGAAAACAATTACTGGTCAAAGCCTGGAACCCTAGTACAGCTGTAGAAGTGAACCTTCAGGTGATAATTGCACACTATCTGCTCTTACCATACTAAAGACTGTCCCTTCAGCGTTCCTAGACAATTTTGTCTAGTTCCCTTAAGGATGTTTTGTTTTAAACTTTGGACATTTGCAAATGTGTTAAAACCAAATGCACACAGTTTTAAAACTTTTTCCAGACTCTGCACTTAGATAATAAAACCATGTAAAACATTTCATTGTCACATCTGACTTTGCTGCCGCCAAATCCCTGAGATGACAGGGGATCTGTCACCCTGAGGTCCATGTTCTCTGCTGCTGCATCATTTATCCTCTTGTCCATGGGAATGTGTGTCTGCGTTCCAGCCTGTTCAGGAGAAGCAAGTAATCTCGGCCTTACTAACTATATAAGAGAAAGTCACTACTACTCACATACACATGTGATCTTCCAACGGATTCACAGTCAAAGCATCAAAACAACATCGCTTGTCAGGAAACAAAAGCTGACCATGAAAGCACTAAGAGGAAGGTGACACACTGTCATTTTGCAAAAGTAAGAAGGTAATCACATAATAGTATATCATATATTTCTACACAATGTACTTATTTTTTTATTTGGGAATTGATCCTCAGAGAAATTGGACAGTGTTCATATTTGCTGCCTGAATCTGGCTAATTAAGCAGTCTGAGATAAAGGCAGAAGCACTACAGACACAAGGGAACGGGTGGTTAATGCGATGGCCAGAGTGGAGGAGCTGGGCGGGGAGGATGCACATGGACTGGGGTTTTACAGCCATAGTGCCTCATAAGGACTTAATCTGAATAGATTTGGGATTATTTGCTAGGACATTATGTGTCTAAACATTGAATAAATGCTAGATTTTAAATATTTTTAGATGGACAATCTGAAATCTTCATGTTCCATGATGAGCAGTCAATCATAAAACTGCTCATTCTATTGATACAAAGGCTTTAGGGGTGTCCTGGCTTTGCAATAAGAGGGGGTGCCTCTGCGTACCATCTGCTCTACTTTATGTGCATCATCGGGCCTGTTGGGGAGGCTGCGGTGCATGTCGGAAGCAAACAATTACGTCCCTCGCTGACAGGGCCCAACTTCTTTCCTTCCTGAAGGCCAGTTTTTATTATTTTCAACCTACTTTTTGTATTTCTGAAATAAATTTGTCCATGGAAGCTGCAATGTGTATCTATTGTTAATATTTGGGAGCTCATATATTAATGAATTACTAAAAGTACATTTTTTAAATGAGAAGCAGGAGAGGCAAGATGCAAGTGTCTTTATATTTGTTCAGAAAACTGTAAAACTTCCAGTAACTTGTACATTTTGATTCTGATACACAAATCTCACAGAAACTGTCCACCTTCTCTCATGGTTTTATAACGATATTTGCTAGTGCATGCTATTGACTTGTTTAGATTGGTCTTAACAACATCATTAAAATACTTTTGTGTTTCCACCTCAAATGATACATTTTAGACTAAAATTTTATGAGGAATACTTTTGTAACCTAAATTGACTAAATTTTAGAGGTTTCACATTGACCCTGAAGAATACACTCTATTTCCTACTCATTATGGCAACATCTATTCACCTATACCTGACATTTCTTACACTTGAGTGACAGATTGAACCAAAGAGAGAGCAGATGCAGAAAGTTAAAGAGAGAGGAATGGGGCCAGCAGATGGTGTGGTGGTTAAGGTACTGACTCCCACATAGCTGACCATGGTTCGAGTACCTGACCTGGAGGCCTGCTTTCTCACTTTTCCTTTTCTCTCTCTCTCTTTCTGCCTTTATCTTTCTGGAAAAAATTAAAAATAACAATAATAAATAAAATTAAGCAAATTATTAAAAGCTTTTTTAGAAAGAAGTAGGAATCATGATTCAAAATTCATCAAATGTATGTGCTGTCTTAGTCCACTTAAGTTGCTATAACAAAAATACCATAGACTGGATACTTACAAACAACAGATACTTATTTCTCACCATTCTGGAGACTGGTAAATCCAAGGTAAAGTCACTAACAGATTCAGTATCTGGAGAGAGTCCACATTCTGGTTCATAGAAATCTGTCTTCTCACTATGTCACCATATGATTTAAGGAGAAAGGAATCTCTCTTGAGATGCCATCCATGAAGGCTCCACCCTGCTAACCTAATCACTGCCCAAAGGTCCTACCTCCTGATACCACACTGGAGATTAGATTTCAATGTTTGAATATGGGGAGGGCCTAATATTGCAGTCTACAGATGTGCCTAAGTACTTATGGGGCAAAAAGACAAAACCACTGGCAGGCCAGCCAGTGATGTGGTGGTTAATGAAGACGGATCCCACATGACTAACTGTATGGTTCAAGTCTAGGATCCAGTTGCTTAAAAAACATTCTGGGCACATGTGTGCCCAAAATCCAAGAGGATAATGGAAAAAATGGTATTATTGTGTAGTGTCTATCCCTCCTGTGGGTTGGTGATTTCTCACTTTTCCTCTCTCTCTCTCTCTCTGTCTCTGCCCCTTTCTGGTGAGCCCACTGTTTGGCAAAATTACAAAAATTAATAATAGATTTTTTTTTAAATAAAGAATAAACCACAGGCATCTTCTAAATAAAAAATTGAAATTCAACTACTCCAGGACCTGGTAAGCATCATTCTAATCTCTACTTCTATGAGATCAAGTTTTTAAGATTCCACATATGAGTGAGATTGTGCTGTATTTGTTTTTCTGTCCACGGCTTATTTTACTCAATGTAAAGTCATCCAGATTCATTCATGTTGTTCTAAATGACAAGATTTCCATCTTTTGTTATGACTTAGTGTATTTCTCTCTGTATATACAATATTTTCTTCCCCCATTCATCAGTTGAGGGTTTGATTGGTGGTAGGGAGTTCGGGAGATGTTGGCTGAAAGATAAAAAATTTCAACTTGGAGTAATAAGTTCAAGAGATCTATTATAGAGCATAGAGACTATAGTTATTTATATATAGTATTCTTGAAAAATGCTTAAAAAGTAGATGCACAGCCAGCCCATGGCCTGGTGATAATGGACGTTAGATCCCACATGGCTGACCACATGGTTCAAGTACTGAATCTCATGGCTTGAGAAACACCGTTGTTACATGTGTATTCCAGCCCAAAATCCCAACAGAAGAAGGAATGAAAAAGAGATTGCAATGTGTTCTTCTCTCAAGGGGGGTACTTTCTCACTTTCTCGCTATTTCTCTCTGGTGAGTACATGTACCCTTTGAAAAAAATTTTAAAAGATGAGTGAACATAGTGTTCTCACCACAAAAATAAATATGTGAGGTAATGTATATTTTAATTAGCTAGATTTACTCATTCTAAAATGTATATATATGCTTCAAATCATCATGTTGTACTTGGTAAATACAGGCAATTTATCTGCCCATTTTAAAACATTCATTTAAAAAAGGAAAAATTTGAAATTGAGAAAGCTGAAGTAACTTACTCAGGAGAATGTGTGTGAGTCACGAGAGAGCTCTTTTTCTTTCATACTCCGTAGTAACAACTCAAGGTTCCTTTAGGGCCGCTCTCTGAAATAATCGTTTAAATAATCACTTTACATTTATATCCTTCTTCTCAGAGAACATAAAATGTGACATGATTCATGATCATCTAGTCAACTTTGGTTTTCCTACTTAAAATACGTTTTTAAAAATACAACTTTACTGGTTGTTAAAACTGAATAAAAACAAGAATGTGGTATAAAGAAAACTAAAAATTTTACATAAAATATGTCACATGGACTGTCACTAATCACCCCCAAGCGTAAATACACATTAAAAATGTTTTCTTTTCTGTCCGAAGCAGAAACCTGTGTGGCAGCTTCTTGTATCCACTCTGAGGGGTGGATACCGAGCTTAGTGCAGAAACAAACATATTTTCCATCTTTTTTCTTCCAGATAAACCCAAAATTTAATCTCCCCATCAATACTTGATTCAGAACCACAGGAGCTAATGTCTATTTCTTCTAAATCTCCTTTCTTGTTTCTACCAGAGTTCTGTCTTAATGCTCTTACATTTTAATCAGGATGCACATTTCTCACAGCTATTTTTAGAAAATTTGCTCCTAATGTAATTTATTTCTATCTTTAGCTCCATTTTTAGTAAATAGAGCTCTTTCTTTGAAAATGATTTCCTTCTACCCTAACTATATTCTCAGTTTAATCACACCTACTACAAATTCTAGGCTCTTTTCCCCTCCTGTTTATCTTAGTTTCTTTCTTCTTCTTTTTGTTTTTAATCTTAAGACTTTGTTAATGTTAAGACTGTTGTTAGGTGGATGTTGCCTTTGAACGAATAAAAGTATTTGAACAGTTTTGCATTGATTCACTTTAACAATCAAAGCAGATTTTGTTTGAGGGTGCAGTAATAGATTTCCAGTGAGAATTTTTACAGTTTGAAAATCTGTACTTACTTCAGGAAAAGCAAACTGATCCATAAATAAGTAAAATGAGGATGACTTGAAGATTAATTTCTTGTGCCATGCCAATACAACACTGTTCTGTTGCCAACTCTATCACAGTATTTAGCCAATCTAGACTTCCTTCTATATAACTGATCTTCAAGCCAAGTTTAAATTGCTGCTCTCATAGAAATACTTTCTAGGGACTAACAAATTTAAACAGTAAGATGTGTTCTGTCTTCAAGGTGACATTCATTCATCTTAGCTACAAAGTCCATGAAGAAAACCGAAGGATACTCTTCCTTTTTTTCCTATTTTTATTTATTTATTATTTCTATTTATACATTCAATTGCTATACATCATTTAGATTGTAAAGAGACTTTACCAAGCATGATGTACATACACCTCAGTCTAGCCCATTTGAGAATACTGTTCACATCCTCCTTTACAGATAATAAACCATATCTGTGTCCCGCAAGTGTCTTACCTCTCTATTTTTTCTCATATTTCCTTTCCTATGCTCTTCCCCTCCCACACTATCTTTATCCTTTGTCTCTAGTGTCCATTACAATTTTTAATGCTTTTATGTTCTCCAGTGTTTCAGTCTCTACCATAGAGTGCGGACAGTCAGTATATATTAAGTGGAGACATGCAATGTCTCTCTTTCATAGCCTGACCTGCTTCACTCAGCAACAAATCTTCCATATTATCCACTTTCTATCAAATTCCGGGACCTTGTTGTTTTTTATGGCTAAATTGTATTCCATGGAGTATATGTGCCAGTTTTTCAGTCCATTCATTTGTCTGTGGACATTTGGGTTGCTTCCATACTCTTCTTGAACCATTGCTAGGCCTTTCGGAAATTATTTCAGGTCATGTTCTTGGAAAAGTGTATCAATTCTCAAGTCCCTCAAAGGATAATGGAGCTATTAGCAGAGCCATGGGTGCAAAGGCAATGCACAGGTGCATTGGTTCTGACAGATGATATGCATTGGTTCGGCCAGATGATATGATAAAGTTAACCACTGGAATGGACCAGGCTAATTCCTTTGGTCCTAGGGAAATTCCTAAAAGATTCTATGCTCTGGAGCAATCTTGCAGACACTCTTGCTTAGCTCCAGGATCATGACTTATATATGTTTATTTCATATCTTCCCAGAGAAAATAGAAATTGTAAGTTTCAGGCAGGCCAACTTGAGGTTTAGCAGGACTGCAGCCATCTTGAAAGTAAGAAAATTCTCTAATTAGAACAAACTGACCAAATGCTGAGTCATGGTGTGGTCTGTCTGAGCAATGGTCAGATGAGAACTAGAAATGGATATTTGAGGCAAATCATAAATAAGGATAATTACTCAAGAGAAAGCAATTGACTCTGATAGATTGTAGTGAGGAATGATTTGGATGTGCATATACCTTGTACCTGTAAACACTGAGAACATGTAGAGGTTTCTGAGACAGTTTGGGGGTGCTTGCAGACTATTTCCCTGTAACCTGGTTGCAGTAATAAACTCCCTTCTTCTCTAGCCTCAGTCTCTCATTTCATGAACAGTGATAAGCAGTTAATGAAATTGGCCAGTAATGAGTTGAGTACAGGAAATTCTTGAGGCCTAACATCTAAGTGAAATGTAAAAATGGGTGTCCGTGAGGAATAATAATTAGTCTAGTGTTGCTCATGATAGTAAAACACATTGTAGAACACTGCTAATTAAAAAAATTTGTAAGAACTTCTGGGGATATATAGTTCTAAGAAGAATGAAGGATTCTTGCTGTTCTTTCTTCCCCCAAAACAGCTCTGTGTTTTGCATTGGCCACAGTGATACTTTCAGTAAAATAATGCGTTAGTACTGGATGATATTTTCTAGACATTTTTATTTGGTAAATTATTTTTATATGTAATCTCTTAAACCTCTTAGTAATGAAAAAATCATCTTATGTTTGTATAATATATGTTTGGTAAATTATTTTAAACAAGAACATTTAATTTTTGACCAAAATGTAACTAAAGAATATTGAAATCAGAATAGTGAAGAGTCTGCATTTATTGCGATTGGTATTTTATCACCAATTGCTGCCTTCAGCCGTGCCTTGTCAAGTTGCCTTTTTCTTCTTCTGAACCAAGTCGTGATTACCTGTTTACTTTCTGACCTTACAATCCAAACCTGTAAAATTAAGAATCGAATCTCAGATCCAATTTGGAGTTCTCTTCCAGCCCCTGACTCAGGCTTGAGGGCTCATGACGGAGGGTGAGGCAGACTCTCTTCCTGAGCTCTTCACTCCCAGAATTCTAGCATCTCCGCAGTTTTGAGTCCTGAGAAAGGGCAGAGAAAAGGGCACCAACACCTCTGTGGCTAGCTAATTGTAACCTCACTCCTGGATGCCCACAGTGTCCATGTCCAGCTTCTCTTCTCGTGGGAAACATGAGCTCTTGACAAGTCAAGAAAAGTGGCCTCCTCGCTGCACAGTCCTCGGTGTGAGCGAAGATGTGCTTCCACTCCCTAACTCCTGCTAATCTCTGCTGACTTTTTCTTCTGTTTTCCCTCAAATGTCAGAGGGTGCTATTCACACCAAAGACAGAAAGTCAGAGAGACAGACAGGTAGAGAAAGAGAGCACCCCCAAATAAGGCATCTTCACACAGCTAGCCCTTCCTCTACCCCATTTCTCCATCCTGCTGGGATTTGGGGCACACAGGTAAATGGGCCCAGTGTGTCTCTAAAGCCACTGGGGCTCCAGTTTTAGCCACAGTGGTCCAAATGGGATCCAGCTCCCTCAACCATTAGGCCATGATTTTTGCTAATTTCTACCCAGTTCCACCACCATGATCAATCCGGAGCTTTCTATTGTTGTAGTCTCCTCTCCAGCTGCCGCCCAGCAGGCAGCCTCTTGGGCCTCAGCAGCATGCACTTGTCGTGCTCTAAATTCTTTTATTTTTGCCATCCAATGCATGAGGATGCAGGCCTTCCTACCAATGCCACGTCTCGGTGTCTTTCCAGTTCCATCCCCACTCTCATCAAATGGACAAGAATGCAGAACAGCAAGTGCACAGCATAAGCTGATCCCCGTCCAGGAGCAAAAGCAGCAACCCTTCTTACAGATAAGACCAGTTTCTGGGAGGAGTTTTCTTCTCCCTTCACTTTAAACATACCCTCCCTTGGCTTGAGGGATGGAGAGGGAATTTCATGCCTTGCTTTGAACAGTAGAGATGAGAAAGGCCATAGTACTCTCCAAATCTCTACTAGATCATGGCCTCGTACTTCATTTATTGCTGTTGTTTCTTCAGCATATCCATGCACGTAAGAAGAAATTGCAACTAGTGAAGGCTACTGGTCTGGTCTCAAATTGAACTGTAGACACTGTGAGCCTGGCAGCTCTCATTAGGTTCTCAGAATCTGAGGATATTTAGTCCCCATCATTTTAGGTGGTAAGCTTTAGCTGGATCCAAGCACTAGAGGGTAAATCCCATTCAACTATTTAATAAAGTTTAATAAAATTTCTCTCATTTGGAGATACATTATTAATTTATATCATTTCATAAACTGCTTATTTAAAAGATGACCAGTCAACAAGTAATTTCTAAATAAAATGTTACGTAATGTATGGTTGAAGGCACAAAGGTAACGTAAAACACTGAAATTTAAAATGTGTTAATTCATCAATAATTGTGCTAATTTTAAAATCTAATATTTGGAAGTCTTGTAGTGGTTTCATCTTTAAAAAATCAATTGGTTTAGTTCCATGTTTTCTTTGCAAATAATTACTAAGCATTAATTTTTTGACCTATTTTAAGTCCTTTTCTATGAAGATCTATTATCTTTATTTCTAGTAAATGAATTGATATGAATATAATGTTTATTATATGTTCTCATTTGACACCGGCTTTTGAAAAGCCTTCTTTATGAGCTGTCAGCACTTATAATCGTATAAATAGAACACACAAATCCCAATTGTCATCTTTATGCAAATTATCAGAAAAATTATAATTTTGTGTAACTCTTTGCTTATTTATATTTCAACATCAGTGGTCCTTTCGCTTTCTTCTTGTATGGATGTCTAACTAGAATGAAAGGAGAATTCCAGGTTGTATGGTGGTCAAACCCACAGTGGTGCGCTTCTCAGAGATAAAGGCACTCATCACATCCATCCCATGTACGAATACAGCAGCTGTTCACCCTGAAGGCACTCAGCATTTCTCAAACCATGTGTAATTAAGAGGAACATGTGTAGAAAATATTTTACAATGTTTTATTCAGTCAAAAGATATTCACTGGTGGCCCTTAATGTGTCAGGCACCTGCCTCTAAAGGGGATAAAATGCCATCATACTGTGTGCCTGGAAGAAACACATACACTGTGCAAAGGATCTCACCAGCCATGTTTCTGGTCCTCAGACATCATTCAGTTTCTTCTTAAAAACAAAACAAAAGTAACTCCTTCCCAAGGGACAATGTCTCACCCAGTCCTGATGTCCGGATTCTGGACGATGCTTGGTTGTGCCAACAGTAAGTTCAGATGTGGCTCTTTCAGACTGAACAAAGAACCCCACACCCAGTGCACACCTGTGGGATGAGACGGGGTCAACGCTGTTGCAGAACCCTCTCCCACCATCTGAACTGGGGCCTATTACTTGATTAGGTGCTTACTTTGTACCCTGGAAGAGGGTCACCAGTCCAGGTTATCTCAAATGCATGATCTATTTTTCTAGAGATTTGTTTATTTTCTATTATTTGTCTTAACTTGACATCAGGAGGGAGCAAGGGGACCAGCAGTTGGCGTAATGGCTATGTCACTGGACTCCCACTTAGTCTACCACGGTTCGTGTCCCAGACCCAGTGGCTTAAAACTCACGCCGGGCTCATGTGCGTGCATGCCCAAGATCCCGAGAGGAGAATGGAGGATAAGGGATTGCGATGTGACCATCCCCCTGGGGGGTGATTTCTCGCTTTCTGTCTCTCTGTCTCTGTCTGTCTGGCGAGCGCACGCGCCCTATAGCAAAAACCTCTCCAAAAAAAAAGGAGGGAGCAAGAGTGTGTAGACCTTCCTGAGGAGCTGAGAAAATGTCTCAGTCTGCTTTCTCCCTGTGAGCTCAACAGTGGTTTTACAAGCTCTAAAAGCACTGACTTAAAACAAAACAAAATAAACAAACAAACAAAAAACAAACAAACAAACAAAAACACTTTCAGATTTTTTTGGCAACATAACTCTTTAAAAACTATTAGTTTTATCATTGACTTGATTTTACTTAGTTTTGTGTCAATATTTATTCCCATAATTCTTTTCTAGCAGTCCTTCTCTTGAGCTCTGGGCATCCTGTTCTTTTGCTGTTAACCTTGAGACCCCAGGTTTTAGTGGAAGAACCACCTCCTTGGTTTCTTCTCGCTGAGCCCTTTCTCCTGTTTAAAGGTACAGCCCATCCCGGTGGAGTTTTACTCAGAGACACCGTCAGCCATTCAGAGGTTTTAAGAAAGGAATGTAGCTGGAAGTCTTGGCATTTTTATTATGTAGGCATTGACTTGAGGTTAAGAAGCAGTTGTCTTTTTCAACTTCAAAAGGCTCCCATTTTTTAAACACTCTATTTCCTTTTAATCCTATGTGTAAACATACCAATTCTTTCTTTTTTCTTAAATAGCTTGCCAAATGTAGCTTGTAGCAACTAACAATGCTGTTAATATGCTAATATTCTATTTTCTACCTCCCTTTCTTAGTTCTTATTTTCTAACCCATTCCCTAGGGACACTTTAACCAAGTATTTCCCCACAGTATAAATCTTTGTAGTGTCTAATTATAATTTTCTATCCCTCGCTGACTAACCTGCAAGACAATGACACATATTGTAAGTTTTCTGTGATAGCCTCGCCACACGTCTTTCTGGCCATGTAGCAATAACAATCCCCAAATCACAGCGCTTCAACACAATCCTTTTTTTCTCAATTACACTGTGAGTCAGCAGAACGGTTCTGTTCATTGACAGTCAGTATCAGGAACCCAGACTAATGCAGGCACCTTTTTGTTAGTTGCCATTATATTATCACATCAATGATGTTTTGCACATAATTAGACTCCACAGATATTTATTGAATGGAGTCAATGATATGACATGGAAGGCACTGGATGAGTTAGATGAAAGAAGTCAAACATGTCCCCAAGTTTTGTTAGATGGATTCATCTCCAGCAGATGGCATGAACATTAAGGTGACTGGATTCCACACAGTCAATTGCATGACTTGAATCTCCACCTGGTATCTTGAAAAAACATACCAGGTGCTTATGCATGCATACTCAAAATCTTGGGAGGAGACCGGAGAAGAAGAGTTTGCTGCATGACCGTCTTTATTTAAAGTAAGTAAGCAAAAAGAAAGAGAACGAAGGAAAAGAAATAACTACCTGCTGACAACCCAGTGTCTCCTCCAACAATGCAAGAGAAGGACACCTGTCTGCCGGTTGCCATCAGCAGGGATTACTAGATTATGCTGCACTCAACATGAGACCACCCAGTGACACATTTGTCAGCTCCTGAGGAGATGTCTCCCTGGCTTGGGAATGAGTCTGCCATGGGTAGGCTTCAGCTCTGTCAGCAGTAGCCCCCAGGAGCACTGTGTTTACCCTCTCTCCTGTTCCCACTGTATTGCCATACTCTCAGCAGAGGGCTCTCAGGACTAATCTCAGCATGCCCTCCATTTCCATTCCTGTCAGTGACCACAGAAGCTCATACTCTGGCCATCTTTCATCTCCAGAATCTAACCTCTATGCAGCTCTGTAAATGATTTTTACTAAAGCCTCCTGCCTTCACACAAATCTTGATATCCTATTATTATACCACTAACTCGTTATGAAACAAGTTATCAAAAAAAATAAAAAATAAAAGGAAAAATTTTCCACCTGTGTTCCCCCAGTAGCTATTTGTCAGATATCTCTCCTCTTCCCTTCATGAAAAGAAAACAAATAAGTAACTCTGGATAAAGCTATCGATACGTACCTACATTCATTGACTCATTTTTGTCTCTCTTTTCTCCTTTGCCCATTCAAGTAGTCTTTTGCTCCTACTAGTCTAACAAATAACAAAATCTCTCCTTAAGGTAACTAAAGTTCTCCATTCTGAAAAATGTCATAGTCAATTTTTGGACCTCATTTTACTTGAGTTTTGCCGACATTTAAAACACTCAGTCGCTTCCCCCTCTTTGAAATCTTTTTGTTCTTGACTTCCAGTATACTATTTTCTTTCAGGTTTCTTTTTCCTCAAAGTCTGTTCCCTCTCAGCTGCCTTTCCTATTCAAGTTCCAGAACTCTAACGATGGGAGTGCCTCACCCCTCAATGTCTTATATTTTTCTATTGGCTTAGACTACTTTGTGATCTCATTTGCTTACATGGTTTTAAATGGAATCTACATGCTGTTGACTCTTACATTTAAACCAATTTGAGCCTTTCTTGAACATCAGTCTTGTACGAAGCCTAAAATGTGTCCATCAAATATTTTTTTTGGCATCTATTAAGAATTTTACAGATTAGGAAGTATCCCATCACAGAAATCCACTTATTCTCGAGGTGAGCTTCTTGATTATTGCAAAAGATCCTTTTAAATATTGTTTTAACATTCTGTTCCCATCTCTACAACACACCTGTGCACTCACACGCATACACTAACTACATCATTTTCAGACCATTTATAGCTGTTGATTTCCATTCATTTTAATTTTCTCTCAATTATTTTAAGCTCTTGTGTCATTTCTTAACCTCCATATTAAAGCATTTTGTAAGGAATTCTTGTCATTGCAATCAAAAGAGCAGTACTTTTTTTTTTTTTTTTTTTTTTTTTTGAGAGGTTTTTCGCTATAGGGCGCGTGCGCTCGTAGAGACAGAAAGCATCACCCCCCAGGGGGGATGGTCACGCCGCAATCCCTTCTCCTCCATTCTTCTCTTGGGATCTTGGGCACGCACGCACACGCGCCCGGCGTTTGTAAGCACCGGGTTCGACTACGTGGGAGTCCAGCGACATAGCCATTACGCTAACTGCTGGTTCCCAAGAGCAGTACTTTTGATTATTCTGTCCATTGCTGTTATTTGTCACTTGTTACTGTGGAAAGTAGGCTAGGGCAGTTTTCTACTTGGGCCAGATCTGAAAGCCTTACCTCACTCCCTTATTTCACAAAAGAATAGGAGTAGCAGAATGAGGTTTTCTATATTAGATTTAAAAATTTGATAGATTTACCAGCTGTTAAATCAAAGAAAATAAGTTATGACTTCCTTCATAAAAGATGGAATACAGGAAGTTACTCATTTCCTTGACTCTAAGTTGACCTCTCTAAGATTCCACTACCATATCTATATAAGAAATAAAAATTGGGGACCAGCAGATGGTATAATGGCTACATTGCTGGACTCACATGAGTCGACCGTGGTTCAAGTCCCGGACCCAGTGGCTTAAATTCACACCAGGCACATGTGCATGCGTGCCCAAGATCCCGAGAGGAGAATGGAGGAGAAAGGATTGTGGTGTGGCCCTCCCTCTGGGTGGTGATTTCTCTCTTTCTGTATCTCTGTCTCTCTCTGTCTTTCTGGTGAGTGCATGGGCCCAATAGCTTAAACCTCTCAAAAAAAAGAATTTGATCCAGTGTTTATCACATATAGAGTCAAAATAAATTTACACAAGACTTCCATGTTGGCATAAATATTCCCAATGAGGTTAAAGAAAAAGATAACTAGTAAAATAAGACCAAAAATAGTTTCCCACACTACTGAAAACTAGACCTCTGAGATCAGGGTATTGGCGGTTTGTTCTTTCTGAGGGATATGACTGAAAGATCTGTCCCAATTCTCTCTTCTTAGCTTACATTGCCACCTTTTCCCCCTCTCCTCACACATGTGTCTCTCTTTATGTGTCTATCCAAAATTTCTCTTCTTATGAGACATCAGTCATATTGGGTCAGGGCCCATTCTAATGATGTTTTTAGACCAGTCTTCAAATCTTGTCAAGAAACTTTTAGATAGAGTTATTGATATCTGGTCACATTCTGAGTTCCAACTTTGTAACATCAACAGATAAATATTGGGAGACTCACCATAGGCCCATAGCACTACCATAAACAAAAGCAGAATACAATCATTTAGGAAGTTTTATACCATAGCCTTTTTTACCCATATATAATAAATTATCAATAATAATAATAGTAAAAAATAATCTCTAAAGTTTCCAGGTCATTTGGGAGAGAAGAAAACTGATTTTGCTTAACAATATTTCAAAAGTTGCTCTTAAATCATCGCATCCTGGCATTTTTCTCATGTCAAAACCTTTTCAAACAGGTGATAGTTTAAAATGACTAGAGTGCAGTAGAGAGCCATGGTGGGTATTCCTCTGTTTCTCTTCCTTGTCAAAGATCTCCTTTTTCTAGGGCCACAGTGAATAGCAAAATTATAAGCTTTAGTTAAATGGAGATCCACAAAGACAACAACACATCCAGCAAAAAATTACTCCCCAAATTATTTCCATTTGGTTCTAGAAGTGGTCTTCAGTTTCAGGTAATTAACTGCAAATTCCATTCACTTACTTGTTCCACATTTGTTTATTGGCTTTCAGATCCAGGGGCAGTTCTAGTCCCCAGAGTAACTAAATCAAGTCTCCTGCACTTTAATTTATTAAAGTATATTGGCAGGGAAAAGCAGAAAAAATATCACAGTGATATATAGTGGCTTTGGTAAAATTATGTACAGAATATTATAGCAATTTCAGAAAGATGTTGTATCTAAACATGGGTCTGAGAAACTGAATTAGGAAATTTGTATCTGAGCCATAGGGTTTTTTTGTTTTGTTTTTAAGATACAGAGTGCAAGCATGCACTGAGAGAAGAGGAGAGAGAGAGACAGAGACCTCACGAGGCCCTTTCATGCCGAGGGTGATTCTCTTTACCCTGACCCTAGAGTTCCTCAAGATCTTGTGTGCCTAGCTGTACACCCAGTGTGTTTCCACTAGGGGACCTGAGCCCAGGTGGCCTCCAGCACTGCTATCCAGTATGCTGCAGGCTATGCCCTCCATGTCACCCCTGGACCATGTTTTTAAGGACAATTAGGTGTGAGCAAATTTTGTGGAAGGGATCAAATGAGGGTCACGCTGTGGAAAGGAAATAAATGCACTTCTTAATTAGAAGAGAAAACTAACTGCTCCTTATCTCTAAACTGATCAGTCCTACAAATCCGACTTTAATGGAGAAAGCTCTTTCCTGTGGGCTAAACAGCATTATATTCTTTCAATCTTTGCTGAAGCAAGTATTTAGATTTTACCTGGTTTCTCGTCCTCTTGTTACAGAAAAGGTGAAGGAAAAAAAAAGTCCATAAAGTATCAGCAAGGTCAGTTAAGTAGCAAGTCGTTGGCAATTTTCAAGAATGAAAGCATCATCAAGATGTCTTATACTCTAATTGCTCCATAAATTTTAAATGACAATAAAATAAATGTTTATATTCTCTAAGCAGTAATCTATGGGGTAACATTTTTTCCACTTTACAGTAAAGCATGCATCTAATACTTTAATAAATATGAACACAATTTTTATCACCGAGCTATAGCAAATCTACACCAAAGATAAGAATTAGATATAATTAAGAATTACTGATTATGAAGGTTATTTTAGTTTTGTTATTCTAAGATTAATACTATAAGCTGAATGCAACAAAGACCCAATACAACGACTTGTCATTTCCACCAAAATCTGGCCCTGCCTGCATCTTATGATAAAGTACTACAAAACGACGCAGTGCTATTTTTAATTCTGCTATGTACTTTTGACTAAGAGCATATTTTCTGTGTATGTGATGAACACTTCTAGACTCTGCTTTCAAATAGAGCTCATTTTGGATCACTTAACTTTAATGTCATTATCCTAAGGCCTAAATTTAGTGAAAGCAATGAAGCTTGAATCTAATCATTTAGTCAATAGGCATTTATGAAGGACCTTCTATGTGAAGACCTCTTTTCTGATTCAAAGAGAATCTAGCCATGCTGTCCCCAGAATTCTGTGAGGAGAGGTGGAAATCCAGACCTTGGCAGTAATCCCCTTCCTTCCCGCTTCAGTTTTGTACCAACTTCATTTTCCCTCCCATCAATAAACCCATTTGTCAAATAACTCAACTTAATGTTTTGTCTCATTTGTTTTATTATTCCCAAAGTACTGAATTTCTTCACCTAATTTTATACACAATGAAAACATAGAGTTTTTGTTCTAGGGAAAAAATTATTTACCTGTATTAAGAATTCAAGCATAGCTGCAAGCTATCTGAAAAGGGCATCTTAATGAAAAAGCAGTTCCATCCTAAAGAGAAGAGCAGAACACTTTCTAGAACATTTTAATATCTTTATGCCTTCACAAAGAAATTTAATTATTAATATGCCAAGTGTACACCAAAAAGTTTGAAAGATAAAACAAATATCAGAAAGCACTGAGTCTTCAATAAGAAATATTTTAAATGCAATAAGTTCAAATTATTGCATTTATATTTACTCTCAGTTCTGTAAAAAGTATATAATCAGGGAAAAATGTCAGTCAGAGAAAAATACTAGTTAAATAACAATAAGGCAACTCAACATACAATAAAAGATTAAAATAAGTTATTGCATAGAATTTCCCTAAGAACAAATAAAAAGTATAGCTGTAATTATTTGAAAGGTAACTATAAAAGGCAAATTTTAAAAAACGAACCTTGCATAACACTGAAACAAATTTGTCTTACATGCAGCAAATCTATTAGATTAAGGATGCATGATACAAAAGTTAATATTTTTAAGATGAATGTTTAAGTTTGCTCTGATTGGGCTGGATTCACAGTCTGGGTGAAGGCAATTGGATCCTACATGACTGACTACATACTTTAAGTCCCAGACCCGACAGCTTGAGAAACATGCCAACTCATGTGTGTGCATGGGCACCCAAAATCCTGAAAGAAGAAATAAAGAAGAAATTATAGCATTATCATGCCCCCATGGTGGGGGGTGCTTTCTCCTCTTTCTTTTTCTCTCAATTGCATGCACTCTCTATGACAAAGGAAGGATGGATCTAATTTAAACAGAATACTAGAAAATCAGAAGAAGGATGAACCCGGAGTTTCTCACATTATTCTATGTAAACTCAGAGCTTCCCTCGGTCTTATAGGATGTTGCTCTGACTACTCTGCAAAATTCTGCCATATCTGCCTCCAGCTAACTTCCTCCATCCTCCCTGGCTTCTCTGAAACACACAGAGAAACATACACTCACACACACAAGGGCATACCAATACACACTGAACCATTCTCACACACACACAAACATGCAGACTTACACGATGTCACACTCACTCGTGCACACGGAGTAACACATACACACACCCTCATCTTCTTCCCGTGGGTCCCGTCAGACTCTGTTCTGATACCTTCCACTCTGCCGAGCCCTCACTGCATTGCCTCAGTTCCCAGCAGGCTAGCCTCGCAGCCTGTAGGAGCACCTCACACCAAACTCACCTGTGCCTCCCACTAGACTCTGAGATCATTGAGAGCAAAAATGATGTGTTCTTCAAATAACCTCCTAGCATAGTGCCTGAAATGCACTGAGTTTGCAGTAAATGTGTGATATGTGTAAAAAGAAGAAGAATAATGAATCCTAGATGATGCCTGAATTGCATGGATCTCTCTCTTTTATTCTCTGTCTCTGAAGCAGCTTTCAGTTCAGCCTTCAATGTGTCTATCTGTACTATATTTTTATTTACTACTCTTCCTATTTCTATTCTTAGATGCTACTTCACCACCAAAATGTTGAGGCAGTATGATTCTTTTAGAATTATTTATTTTATTTTGTTTGCAATCATTATTATTTTTATTATTATTATTAATTTTGCTACAGAGCACGTGCACTCACTGGAGAGAGATGGAGAGAAAGTGAGAAAGCAAACCACCAAGTCTGGGACTTAAACTGCAGTTGGCCACGTGGGAGACCAGCCTTTATCCCCATGCCACCTGTGATTCTTTTTTTTTTTTTTTTTTTTTTTGAGAGGTTTTTCACTATAGGGTGCGTGCGCTCGCCAGACAGACAGAGAGAAACAGAGAGACAGAAAGTGAGAAATCACCCCCCAGAGGGGATGGCCATGCCACAATCCCTTCTCCTCCATTCTCCTCTTGGGATCTTGGGCAGGCACGCACACGCGCCCGGCGTGGGTTTTAAGCCACTGGGTCTGGGACGCGAACCGCGGTTGACTACATGGGAGTCCAGCGACATAGCCATTACGCTAACTGCTGATTCCCCCCACCTGTGATTCTTAACACTGGCAGCAGAGTCTTTTACCTGCGGGCATAACCCATGAATACCTCTCTCTGCTGTAATGGGAAATCTGCCTGATTTTGGGTCTTCGCAGAAATCCCACATTAGTCCTTGATAGAGTCAGCCCCAGTTTCACAGAAGCTCTTTACCATATGACTGCTTTTTTGTCTGAGTCCTTGGACAAAAGAGTTAATAAAAATTATATTTTCTTAACCTCTGGCCATACACTGACTTACTGCACCAAGGGAACTTTGACGCCAAGTGCTTTGGCATATCTACCCCAACAGCATATTAGCTATTGCCCTCTCCATTCCATAAAGAACTAGAAATACAATGATGTAGAATAATGGAGAAGTGATGTTAATTGCGTGTCATTTTACTTATGCTTCTGCATTGTGGACTTCGGAGAAAAATTTAAAATATTAAAATGAAAATAAAAAATGTAATTACATTGTTTTCTTTAGCTGAACTTTCAAAGATTTCTAGATATACAGCATAAATATTGTCTTAATCTGTAAGATATGGGTTTGTTATTACAAAGATTTCAAAACTTCATAAATGTGTGGGCAGCAGGTGGCGTGGTGGTTAAGAATGCTGGACTCCCACATGGCCGACTGCAGTTTGAGTCCCAGACCTGGCAGCTTGCTTTCTCACTTTCCCTCTCTCTCTTTCTTGCTCTGTCCCTCCTGGTCAAATTAAAAATAAATAAAATAAATAAATAAACTTAAATAAAATAATTCTTTTTTTTTTTTTGAGAGGATTTTGCTATAGGGTGCGAGTGCTCACCAGACAGAGAGAGACAGAGAGACAGAAAGCGAGAAATCACCCCCCAGAAGGGATGGCCACACCGCAATCCCTTCTCCTCCATTCTCCTCTCGAGATCTTGGGCACGCATGCACACGCGCCTGGCATGAGTTTTAAACCACCGGGTCTGGGACGCGAACCACTTTCAACTACATGGGAGTTCAGCGACATAGCCATTATGCTAACTGCTGGTCCCAATAAAATAATTCTTTAAAAATTCATAAATGTTCTACATTAAAACTAATATATAATGAAAATTATTTTCAACTTACTGTGCTACTGTTCCTATAAATTTTTTCTATGAAGTCTGGTGTTCCTTCCCTGGAATGCAAAAGATATTTTTGTTTGTTTGTTTTGGGAGAGCCACGAGGCTCAGTCAGTGAATGGGCATTTATTATATTATAAGCCTTGTAGTTGGAAAGGATGATTTTCTGGCTCCCCGAGAATTTACCCCCAGATAATGCCAGGCTTTGACTTCCCTGAATAAGGGAGTAAGGCTACCATGAGAATCAACTGATCCTTGCCTTGCCTGATGTTTGACTTGCAGCACTGAGGGATGCTCTCTGAAATATACAAACTGTGCCTTTTGTAAATAAAATGCCTTTCCTGATGGGAACATTGGGACCATGGTTTTTATTAGAGTAGTGTTCTGGAGGGAAATGATGTTTTTGTTTCCAACAATGTATTTTGGTCTTGATAAAACTGTAAATAAATGACAAATTTGTCTTGACACCCCATTGATCAAACCTATTTTTGATGCTAAAGCAGTGTGACTAAGCTCAAGAAGAAACATTACCCAGGTTTGATGGTGTTGACTGTTGAGGAGAGCAGTTGGTATTCAAATCCCTGGGGCTGAAGAAACCTGTCACAGATAACTTTTTATGAGGAATTTAAAATGCCAAGTCAAAGTCTGGAATGTCATCCACAGAGAGCAACAAGAGATTTGAGGGAAATCTGTATTAAACTGTTCTAGTAGATTTGCACCACATGGAAAAGTCAGAAACTTCTCTGGGCAAGTGTCAATGAGAAGTCGTAATCCAATTTCTGTACAGTCTTACTGGAGATGGCCCAAAATAGTAAACCTCATCCCCTTTCCTAAACTCTGCATAGTAATAGAGCTGGAAGAGCCGGGTTGCTGTTCTGTCATGGCGCTGACCAATGACATAATGTGGGACACAGGTGTGAGTCTAACCCTTAGCCACCTCACCCACACGGAGCTTATGTTAGAGTCAAATTTCATTTATGTTTACGAAGCTGAGGAAGACTTTAGATAGTACAAGATTCTATGTGGATTAAAAACATTCTACTGCTTCAGAAAGAAAAGAACTTATTACTATAAAGAAGTCAAGAGGTAATTATAGTACAAAGGGCAATGTCTCCGGTTATCAGAATTTTCCAAAGGGGAAAAATACTTTTAATAACACTATAGTAATTTTTTAAAAAATAAAGGTAGCCCACTGTTTGGTGTTTACAGAAGAAAAGCACCCACCTTCTTGGGGTGATCTGTGATCCATTACAACTCAGAATAACAGGGGATCAGATCCTCTACCCTCACAAGTCTGACACATTCAGGAAAATATTCAGTGGCTTAATCTAATCTGATCATCTTCAAGTATTCATTTGTATATTCAAATGTATACATTTTTCTAAGTAATTTTCCTCCACAAATTAAAGCAACCTAAAATATACTGGATAGGATACAAATCTTCTCAAACTATTATTTGTACACAAGGCAAAGTACAGTAGATTTACAAGATTACTTGAAAATACAATGCCATCAATGGGAAGTAAGCACAGCATGGTTTTTACTTCCTGATATAGACTCTTTTTATTTGTTTGCTTTTCTTTTTTTTTTAAATTAATTTATTTTTACATTTTTCCACAAACATCTACTTTACATATCAAAAGGGTTGTTAACTCTTTAAGAGTCCCCTAGGAAATGGTTCAGGAAGCATGCTTCAGGTACCATTCCACAGGGAGCGATGCCCGACCTGACTGATGGTGTGTGGTCCTTTTCAGAGCTGGAGGCCGAGGAGTGGTGCAAGCACCTGTGCATGGAGTGTCTGGGGACCCGGCTCAATGACATCAGCCTTGGGGAGCCCGACCTTCTGGCAGCAGGAGTGCAGCGAGAGCAGAACGGTATGTGCGGGCCGACATTTAAATGTACACTAGTTGCAGAACTTTGAAACTGGAAAGAGCTTTAGAAAGGTTTGAAGCCAATCTTTCTTTTTTTTTTCCATTTTATGAAAATAAACTAAAATATCTGCATTATTGAAGGACTTTCCCAAGATGGTATAACAACTAGAGAAAATGCCAAGGGACAGCCTCGGTGTCCTGGCTTTTTGTCTGTGACATTGCTATTTTTCCAAATAATGAAGAGGTTCACTCATTGTACATGAGGCTTTTGCAATTACAGCATCCCTGTAAGTTCTGCTTTCAGAGTTGTCATAGATTTAGCTTATATTTACAAATTGGGCATCAGAGTTATCGATTACTCTTAAGGTATTTAGCTAATACTAAGAACTGGGAAGCACAGTAGATGAAATCTCAGGGAATCACTAAATTTAGGTTTCTGTGTCCAACATGGTTTACTTACTACATTTTTCTCCAACTGAACAGGCATTTCTGCTCGCTGACTGCTGCATGTTCTTGACTAACGATGCCACATGATGAAATGAGAGCAGTGTGTGTGTGGTTCAGGGCGTTAATATTAGTTCCATGCTCATTTTTTTTCCCATTTAAAAATTATCACCACCACTAGCTGATCTAATAGCATAGAAATTGAAACTTTTTAGTATTTCTAATTTTCTATAGTATTTGGAAAGTTTGAGGGATATTGCTAAAACTTAACAGTAATTTTTAAAAAGAAATTCTGGGGTCAGTCCTGTAGCCTAATGGTTAAGGGAATCAGATTCCATATAGCTGACTGCAGTTTGAGTTCTGGCCCTGGCAGCTTGAGAAATATGCAAAGTACCTGTGCATGCAAGTCCCTAAATCCCAACAGGATGGAGAAATTGAGAAGGGATTGTGTGTGATCATGCCTCACGAAGAAGGGGGTATATTCTTCCCCTCTCAAACTGCCTGGTTAAAGATTTCTTTTAACCCATGTCCCCTTGCCTTGGCCAATGCCTCTTCCCTAGACAGTCACTCCCTTACTTTACTTAAAATGTGTAGGGAGCTCTTTATCACCCTTGTCCTAAGGGACCAGCAGTTGGCGTAATGGCTATGTCACTGGACTCCCATGTAGTCAACCACGGTTTGAGTCCCTGGTGGCTTAAACTCACGCTGAGGGCATGTGCATGTGTGCCCAAGATCCCAAGAGGAGAATGGAGGAGAAGGGATTGCAGCATGGCCATCCCCTCTGGGGGGTGATTTCTTTATTAGAGGTTTTGGGACTTAGCGTAATGGCTATGTCGCTGGACTCCCACGTAGTCGACCGCGGTTCGAGTCCCGGACCCGGCGGCTTAAACTCACGCCGGGCGCGTGTGCGTGCGTGCCCAAGATCCCGAGAGGAGAATGGAGGAGAAGGGATTGCGGCGTGGCCATCCCCCCTGGGGGGTGAAAGTCTCTAAAAAAAGAAAAAGAAAGAAAGTCTAAAAACTGTTGTCTTTAAAGCTGTCCTTTCTTTGGCCCGTACTTACAATTCCAGATTTATCAGGGTGACACCTTTTAAAACAACAGTATTAACTTTCTTGTGTATGTTTGAAGTCATTAGTGTACAGATAGAAATTATTCTTTTAATGAAATATTTGTCATTATAGATTCAGGTTTTTTTTTTTTCCTTAAGGTATTTGTGTATAAAATTATGTAATTTAGTCGTTATCAGAAACATTATTATCTTGTCAACAATGTGGTTAGATTTTGTTTAAACTTTTTCTCCTAAGAGATAAGACACATGTGTGGGCAGAACTGATGTGATGAATTACACTGTTGGGGCTTGTGGTGATCCTGAGGTCTTCTGTCATCAAGGAAGTCACAATGCACAGTCTTGACCACAGCATTTTTGTTTTGACATTCAAACTTGCTACCTCCCCTCTTGTGTTTTCTTGCCTCTTTAGAGAGCTCAGTCCTGTTGACTCTGAGACTCATTAAGAACAGATATATATGCAGATAATTTGTAAAGGTGAGCGATAATGTGTGTTGCTGAGATAAAGCTGGTTTATTGATTAAATTCTTTGCTATAATCATCTGCGTTATCTACCACTGTCAGCTGCTTTCATATTGCTGCAGAACCCCACACAGTATAAGGGACAGTTAATCAAACAGGTTCACACCCACCCATAGACAGACACATAAACACTCATTCTTAAACTTCAGATGGCAGTACCACAGGAAAGTGTATGTTAAATGGACTTTACTGTTTTTTGTTTTTTGTTTTTTGTTTTTTTTTTTTTTTGAGAGAGATTCCTGTATAGGGCACAAGTGCTTGCCGGAGAGACAGAGAGAAAAAAGAGTAAGAAATCACCCTCTTGCTCAGGGGAATAACCACTCCTCAACCCCTTCTCCTCCATCCTCTTCTTTGGATTTTGGTAACACATGCACATGTGCCTGGCATGAGTTTTGTTTTTTTGTTTGTTTGTTTGTTTTTTGAGAGGTTTTGCTATAGGGCGCATGCGTTTGCCAGACAGACAGAGAGAGACAGAGAGTCAGAAAGCGAGAAATCACCCCCCAGGGGGGATAGCAATGCCGCAATCCCTTCTCCTCCATTCTCCTCTCGGGATCTTGGGCACGCACGCACACGCACCCGGCGTGAGTTTAAGCCACCGAGTCCGGGACACAAACCGCGGTCAACTACATATGAGTCCAGCGACATAGCCATTACGCTAACTGCTGGTCCCTGTCTGGCATGAGTTTTAAGCCACCCAGTCTGGGACTTGAACCATGGTCAACTATGTGGGAGTTCAGAGACATAACCATTATGGTATCTGCTGGTCCCTAAATGGACATTTTAAACTTAAAATCCTTACTATTTCCAAGCTCTCCAGGTCTTTCTGTAGTTTTAAGATAGGCTTAACTGACCTTAAAAATATAAATGTGTAATGCTATAGTCATAGTTACTTATAAAGGATTTAGAACCTGTAATAGCAATTTGGGAAAGCAATTTTCCATCTTAATCATTAATAAAAAAGTAAGCATCATGAACAAGAGACAACTCACTTGTAGGAAATCTCAAAGTTGCTATTGGAAGTAGATACAAAGGATATTTCCAACTTGCTATCGATACAAGAGGATCTCTATTTGAACAACAACAACAGCAACAAAAAGAAGTGGAAAATTAATCTCAGACATCATCTGGTTAACTCACAGTCAGAGCTGAGGATTTGGTTTGCCGGGGACCCAGTGGTTCTATCAGTGGACTAGAATCTGTATGATCTCCCTACTATTAAACCAAACGCATGTATAACCTTTTTCAGGAGCCAAAAATGTATACTTGTCTCTGAATTTTTTACCTGGATTGTCACAGTAAACCTGCTCCCTGCACTGAACTCTGACACTATTAATTATCATCTATTCATTCATTATTCACCTGTCAAACATTTTTAAGGATCTGCATGCAGTACATAAGAACTAAGCTGAGGAAATTCAGAATTAAAGTACCGTCATTGCTTGTAAGAAGTTCCCAAAGTAACGAGAGACAAATCTAAAAACAAGGTGTGGTGATGAATGCTTTGTAAAGTACTGTTGGTGCTGCCGGTCACCATGAAGTCTCAGCACAGCTATCAGCATGTCTTTATTGTTCATGCATCGGTGGAGTGGCTAAAGTTTGGCTATGTAGACAGCGTCCTGGTGAGAGTAACTCCAAGCCACTGATGGTGTCCATGTCTGCTCCTTCTGTCTCTCATCCTCCTTACACTTGCAGATACCCATAGCATGTTCTCAAAACAAAAATAACATTAATGCAAGAAAGCAAGCCAAACTTGTAAGACACTTTAAGCCTCTGTATAGTTCATGCTCACTAACATTCCATTGGCCAAAGCAAGTTCCAGTGGCCAAACCCAAAGTCAAGAAACACAGAGACACACTCCACCTGCAAAGCTACATTTTGAATATATAATCTAATATAGACAGGAAGCAAAGAATTAAGAAAAAAAAAGATATGAACTACTGGGGACCAGCAGATGGCATAATGGTATGTCAATAGACTCCCACATAGTCAACCACAGTTTAAGTCCCAGACTCCGCAGTTTAAAGTGATTGCAGCGTGGCCATGCCCACTTGGGGGTGATTTATTGCTTTCTGTCTCTTTGTCTGTCTCTGTCTCTCTGAAAAGCACACACACCCTATAGCAAAAATCTCTTTAAAAACATATGATATATTATTTGAGATATAATAAAATTCATGCCAAAAATAAAAGTATTATAGTATTGGTATGATTGATTCTAATTAAAGTAGCCTACTCTCTTTTTTAAAAAAGGTCCCCACTTAATATATACCGAGTGTCCGCACTCTGTGACTGAAACTAACTAAAGAATATAGAAACACAGTATATAGATGTAAATACCAGATATAGTGTGTGTGTGGAAAAGGAGGGTCTGAGGAAGGACATTTAGAAGAAAAATAGGGAGGCAAAGCATTAATGGCACAAAGAAATGTGGTATTATCTGTTGAAGATATTTTGTAGTTTTATCAACTGTACTAGGGAGAAATGTTCAGCTGTTGAAATATCCATTTTATAAGCCAAATAATAATATGATTGAATGTGTAAAAGAAAATGAAATAAAAAAATAAAAGAATACAAAATAAATAAATAAATAAATAAAATGCTGAGTGAAAAAGCAAAAAAAAAATAAAAAGGTATTTTCTATGCTCTTAAATAAACTTTCTCAATCAGGCAAGACTGAAATTCTAAATATCCATCCAGGATCAAAACCAAGATTAGCAGGATCTTACTCATGTGAAAAATGACCAGTAAATGGTAAAGCAATGACAATAGTAACAGTAAACTTCCCTCAAGTTTAAGGATTTCCCCTATTTCCCAGAAACAATCTAGAGTAAACCATATTTACTGGTACAGATAGTCTTCATAGCTGGTAAATAAAGATTCTTCTAGGTTTATTGTTTTGTCCGTAGCATGACACTGAACAAAATCAACCTTGAAAGGGTAAAAGACTCTAAGCACCCCCAAATCTGAGTTTCTTAAATGCCATTCATATTTCCCATGGCGAGTTCCAGGAAATATTACCTGTGAAGGCCATGATGACCTAATCTTAGATGTGAGAGAATCAATCAAGTGAGCTTAATACTACATGGCACTACTATAGGTTTAACTGCACTCCACAAAAAAAGAATTACATGCTATAATTTTATCCTTCAGTACAGTACAGTGGTCCCCCCCCTTGGAAGATGCAATCCAAGACCCCCAGTGGCGGCCTAAAATCATCTCTTGGTAGTATTGAAACTGTATTGAACCCTATAGAAGGGGGTTTAAAAAGTTTTGTGAAAAATTAAATTTAAATATGAGGGATGTTTTGGCAAAATAAATTTGAAATCCATGCATAATTTTTCCATAATACATATTTTTTCATACATTTTTGAAGATCCCTCATATATACTATTATTTTTCTACACGTACATACTTATGATGCTTAATTTATAAGTCAGGCACACTAAGAAATCAACATATTGGGGCCAGCAGTTGGTACGTGGTTAAGACACTGGACTCCCACATGGTTTACCATGGTTTGAGTCTCAGACCTGGCATGTGTGTATGTGTGTACCCATAACCCCAGGAGGAGAAGGGACTGAAGCATGGCCATCACCCCTGGGAGGTGATTTCTTACTTTTCCTCTCACTGCCTTTCCCTCTCCAGTAAGTACATACACCCTATGGCAAAAACCTTAAAAGAAAATAAAAGAGAAATCAATAGTATTAATGACAATGGATGCAGCACAAAATCTTTAACGCACCACAGCTATTTTGACAGCTCTGTGTTGTGTTGCTTTACTTTCACTATTTGAAATTATATATATATATATATATATATATAGAGAGAGAGAGAGAGAGAGAGAGAGAGACCCTGCACATAACTTGAAAATAAATGAAGACACCACTTTTTCACTTGGTCTTCAGTATGCACTACAATGGAATAAAGGTCAATGCCATATATATCTCTGGAAAGCCAAAGATGTTTTGTAGTGCTTTTGTAACCACAGTGACAAATTTAAATGATCCATTTGTCTAAGTCTGACTGTGCTGTACTGTTACAAAGTGAGATGTATACTTGAAAAAATATCTTGAGGCTCCAACAGACAAATCCTGTTTCTTTTGCCCTGGGAACATCTACTACATAAACAGTAAGGTAAAATATAGTATTTAAAGTCTTTCATAGCTATGTGAAGAGAACAGCTTTTGGGACCGGCAGTTAGTGTAATGGCTATGTCACTGGACTCCCACGTAGTCGACCTCGGTTCGAGTCTCGGACCCGGTTGCTTAAACTCATGCTGGGCACGTGTGCGTGCATGCCCAAGATCCCAAGAGGAGAATGGAGGAGAAGGGATTACGGCGTGGCCATCCCCCCTGGGGGGTGATTTCCTGCTTTCTGTCTCTATATCTCTCTCTGTCTGTCTGGCAAGCGCACGTGCCCTATAACAAAAACCTCTCAAAAAAAAAGAGAACAGCTTTTGTGGAGAATACAAATCCAGTTACTGGCTTCTTTGAGCCATAGCCAAGAAGAGAGTACTTTTGAAGAGGTGTGTAGAAAGTACAAGGTAGATTCGTGCTCTTCTTCCTATGGAAAGCTGATTGGGAAGTAATATAGTATATTACCTCACATAAATTAATGATTTCTTGAAAAAGAAAAGACTAGAATTTAATTTTTCTTATTGGGTTTGATGACAGGTAAAGAATAAATAGCAGAGAATGTTACTAGAACTCAGCAATGGAAGAAGATAATGATAGCCTCAATTGCCTCAAAATTAAGATGATAGCTATGTTTACTTCCCTAATTTGATCATTATACATTGTATACGTGCTTTGGAAAACCACACTGTACTGCACAAAGATAAACAACTACTATATGTGAATTAGACATTATAATAAAATTATCATTAGAAAACTAAGTATGGCGTGGAGGGAGTGCCTACAGAATTGAATTCTCTAACCTCTGCTTTCTACTCTGTACAATGACCGTGATTATGATAGTCCTTATCCCACAGGATTGTTTTGAAAATAATGATACTACATAGTAAGCACGTAGCACAATGCACAACAGGAAAAATCAATATTTTTCTGGGATATCTGAGAATACTTCCATCACATTTGCATTAGAAGTGGGCCAAACTAGAGACCTCTGGGAGGCATGTACACCTACAAAATGCATATCTCTGGAAAATGGGGCACAAGCATTTATATTTTAAAGCATTGATTTTACTATACACTAAAGTGTGAAAACTCAAGAGTGATTGACGTGATTGACCAACTGTCAGTTGTACTTATTTTTAAGAATCTAGGGAATCAGCAGTTAGCGTAATGGCTATGTCGCTGGACTCCCACGTAGTCGACCGCGGTTCACGTCCCGGACCCAGTGGCTTAAAACTCACGCCGGGCGCATGTGTGTGCGTGCCCAAGATCCTGAGAGGAGAATGGAGGAGAAGGGATTGCGGCGTGACCATCCCCCCTGGGGGGTGATTTCTCGCTTTCTGTCTCTATGTCTCTCTCTGTCTGTCTGGCGAGCGCATGCGCCCTATAGCGAAAAAAAAACCTCTCCAAAAAAAAGAATCTATCAGGAATTATACATATATATATATTTATGTGTGTGTGTGTGTGTGTGTGTGTGTGTGTGTATCTTGGAGGTGTCCATTACAGCTCAGTTTTCTAGTTTCTCGACTATAACACCGATAGTATTCTCTCATCAATTTTTATTTTTGTATTTCTGAGATATTTATTGTAATATTACCAAATTCATTACTGATTTTATCTATCTGGTTCCTTTCGCTTTTTTTCTTTATAAGTCTAATTAATGGTTTCACAATTTTGTTTGCCCACTCAAATAAACAACTTTCGTTCCATTGATTTTTTTTTTTTTTGGTATGGTTCTTTATTCTCTATTTCATTTATTTCAGCTCTAGTCCTTACTGTTTCTTTTCTTCTCTTATTTTGTGGGATTTTTTTTTGTTGTTGCTTTTTCAGTTCTTTGAAATGCAATATTATTTATTTGCCATCTTTCTATGTTTTTTCTTGTGAGCACTAGTGACTATGAATTTCCCTCTTATAACTGCATTTGCTATGTCCCAAAATTTATGGAGAGTGATGTGTTAATTATTATTGGTTTCAATAAATCTTTTTATTTCAGTCCCTATTTCTTCGATACTTTGAAAATCATTCAGGAGTAGGTTGTTTACTTCCCATGTTTTTGTGCATTTTAGAGGGCTCTTTCTGTGGTTGATCTCAGGTTTAATTTCCTTGTAGTCGGAGAAGATTCTGGATAAAGTTCTTATATTTTTTATCTTATAGAGGCTTATTTTTGCCTTATTATGTGATTAGTCTTTGAAAATGTTCCATATGGAGGTGAGAAGAAAGTGTATTTTGTAGTTGCTGGGTGGCATGTGCTCTATATGTCTAGCAGGTTAATTAGATTTATTATATCGACTAGCTCCTGTATATCATCAATTTGTGTCCAGATGACCTGTTCAGTGGTGACAGTGGGATGTTGAAATTCACAACAATTAGTGCATTGTAGTATATATCTCCCTTTAGATCTAACAGTCTTTCATCTATGTATTTGGGTGTCCTGGCATGGGTACTTAAGTATTTATTATTGTTATATATTCCTGGTGAATTAATTCTCTCAGAAATACATGGTGTCCTTCTTTATAACTTTTTACCCTTTCTATACTAAAGTCTATTTTGTCTGATATCAATATCACTACCCCTGCCTTTTTTCATTTCTGTTTGCATGAAATGGCTTTTTTCCAGCCCTTCCTTCTATTTCGGCCTATGTATATCTTTGTCAGGGGTACGTTTTTCGTAAGCAACATATAATGTGTTCCTGTTTTATCATCCATTGAAGAATCTATGTATCTTTTATTTGGGAATTTAACCTGTTAACATTTAATATTATTATCACTGTGTGTGTACTTAGCCCAGTCATTTAGTTATCCTTTTTGTTTTTCTATTCATTTGTGTTCCTTGCTTCTATTATCTTCTTTTAGTTTTCCAGGTATAGTATTCCCTTAAGTATTTCCTGAAGAGCAGGCGTACATTTGGTGAATTCTTTCAGCTTGTGTTTATATGGAAATGATTTTATTTCTCCTTTCCATTTGAAGGATAATTTTGCCGAGTATAGAATTCTCAGCTGAATTTTTTTTCTTGAAAAGTTTTAAATATGTCTTCCCCCCATTTTTTTTTTTTTTTGCCTCAATTGTTTTGATTGAGATGTCCAGTGTTAATCTAATAGGATAAACTTCGCAAGTAACTTGGCTTTTCTCTCTTGTATTTTTTTTCTTTTCTTTCTTTTTCTTTTTCTTTCTCTTTCTTTCTTTCTTCCTTCCTTCCTTCCTTTTTCTTTTTTATGTCATATGACATTTGCACTCACCAAAGAGAGGAAGAAAGAGAGGAGAAATGTAGGTGGATGCCTCAGGGTAGATGCCCATGCCACAATCCCTTCTCTTCCATTGTCCCCCATGGATTTGGGGCATCCATGCACACACACAAGGCATATATTTTAGGTGTTGGGTCTGAGACTCAAACCATGGCCATGTGGGATCCAGCACCTTAACCATCATGCTACCTACTGATCCTTCTCTTTGTAATTTTTAGAACATTATCTTTGTCTTTGATTTCTACTGGTTTGACTCTGATGTACATTGTAGAGATTCTTCTTGTGTTAAATCTATTTTGTTTGTATTTCCTGGATTTAGATTTTCATATGCCTTTGTAAATTTGGAAAAATTTCAGTTTTTACATCATGAAAAAGGTTTTTCTATGCCTTTACCTGTCTCTTTATCTTCTGGAACACCTATTATGTGCTATTTGTCCATTAAATGGTTTCTAGGATTTCCTGTATGTTGTCCTCATTTTTAGTAGACATTCTTACATTTTCTCAGTTGCTTGGACTAACTCAGAAGTTCTGACTTCAAGATCAGAGATTCTTCTGCATGGTCTAATCAACTGTTAATACTTTCAAGGAGGTTTTAGTTTCCTGTATCATATTCTTTATCACCATAAGTTATGTTTGATTATTTTCAGAGTATCTTTCTCTTTATGGAGTTTCTCCTTTAAATCATAGAAAGATTTTCTTGTATCCTCTGGAATTAGTTATCTATTTTTTCTTGCATCTCATTGACTTTAGTTACAATAAATATTCTGAATTCTTCCTCTGACATTTCTGTAATTTCTTGTGTCTTATTTATTGTTCTGGAGGTGTTATAGTGTTCCTTTTGAGGGGGAGTATTTCCTGATTTTATCAAATTTTTTGAAGCTTTGCTGTGATTTTTAGATACCTATTGAACTTACTTCTTGCTACTGCATTGGAGTAGATTTCTGAAGATTTCTGTAGCTGTGTGCATCTTGCATCCTTTTGATGTGAATTAGCTTGTGCCAGTTTTTATTTTCTACTGTGGGTGACAGTATGGTATTCACAGTGGGAGTCTGGGGTTCAGATTTACAGAGAGGGGATTCTTTTCTTTCTCTCTGGGGTGATTATGGGCAAAGAATTCCTGCAGAGACTCACAATGTTCAAATGTTTGTCTCCTATATACCCAAACCTCTCTGGTCACTATGTGGCTAGGGGCTGAACTGAGAAGCTAGGACATAAGGTGTTGTATGAAATCACGTGTTATGCAGAGCCTGTCCTTCCTCTCCAAGACTTGGCAGGCAGCTTTGTTGATGAACTGAAGTCAACTGGCCCTGTTTTCCCTCTCCTTCTTCTAACTCTGCAACTGCAAGATACCAAGGATCTTATTAATTTGTCTGTTTCTTGCAAAGTTTCCAGATTATTGTTATAAATTTAATCATACTATCCTTACATTGTCTTTCTTTTTTTCTTTTTTCTTTTTTTTTTTTTTTTTTTTTTTTTTTTTTTGTCATAGGGTGTGTGCATTCACCAGAGAGAGAAAGATAGAGAGAGGGAAAGTCAGAAATCACTTCCCTGGAGAGTGGGGATGGCCATGCCAAAGTCTTTTCTCCTCCATTCTTCTCTTGGGATTTTGGGCACCCATACATACATGCCCAGCATGTATTTCAATCCACTAGGTCCAAGACTTGAATCACAATGTTGGCCATGTGGTATCTGGCATCTTAACCACAACACCACCTTTGCTCCCTTGTGTTATCTTTTCAATTCTGGTTTATACTATAGTGTTATGCTTTTCTTTGTTTTTTGTTTTTTTTTGGTTAGTTATGGATTTTGTTTTTGTCTGTGTCACTAGAGATTTGTCTACTTGTTAAATCTTGTTTTAGTCTATTCTGTTACCAATAACAGAAATACTTGAGTCTGAGGGCCAGCAGATGATGTAGTTGTTAAGGTGCTGGACTCCCACATGGACAATGATGGTTGCGTCCCAGATCCGGTGGCTTGAAACTCATGCTGGGTGCACGTGTGTGTGTGTGTGTGTGTGTGTGCCCAAAATCCCAAGAGAAGAAGTATTGCAGCATAGTCATCCTCTCTGGAGGGTGAGAGTGTGCCCAAAATCCCAAGAGGAGAAGTATTGCAGTATAGCCATCCTCCCTGGAGGGCAGGAGTGTGATTTCTCACTTTCTGTCTGGCTCTCTCTGTCTCTCTGGCAAGTGCACACATCCTATAGCAAAAAAGACTTTAAAAAAGTAAATGAAAGTTATGCATGGATTTTAAAATTCTTTGTGCCAAAATAAACCCATACTTTATTCAGCTATTGCATGACTATTTCTTTTTTTTGTCTACACATGCTCTTCAGCAATAAAAAATAAGTTTTCATATTTATTAGAATAAATATGATTTACCTGGAAATATAAAAATGCAGTCAATAGTCTATTTTTATAAAGAAAAAATGAAATTGCAGGTGATTTTTAAAACTTGCTAGGGATATTTTTTATACATTGCTGATTGATTCAAGAATGACAAGTGGTCCAGTGTAGAGTGGCCATGTGCATTTAGCAGATGGCACCTGACAACTAAATTTATTCTATTGTCACATTATAATAAAATTAATTCTGACAAATTTTAGTTCTATGTGGAAATGGAGTCACAGTTTCTGAAGAGTTCTACAAATTATGACAAATGTGTATCATTTGTTTCATTGATGGTTTAGTTGCATTGTACAGATCTTAGGATGTGCCTAGATGTGAAACATCTGCTTATTCATTATGGTTTAGCTTCTAAAGAAATTAAAGGGTGGCCACTTTAATATCTCATACTATAGAAATTTTGGAGATAAAAATAATATCAAGAACAAAATGATCTTTAAATGTCTCATTAATAATGAGATTTGTAGTATCTGGCTGTATTTAATTTCTTTAATACTTCATGTAATTGCTAAAAAATGAAGCAGAGTGTCTCAAACAATTGGGTGAACCTAGATTCAAAAGTGAGATGAATACTCAGTAATAAACCTTAAGTATATGTTCAGTTTTTTTTTAATTCCAGATTCTAATGGACTTGTTCATCAATGGTCTTTTGCTTAAATAACATTTATTAAACTTAACTTTTTTTTTTTTACTAAAATGTCATGCTCTGCATTGTCTGTAACTATTATTAAATGGAGAGTGCAGAATGGGGCTCTTTTTTTGTCATCTCAGAATTGATCCACAGCCCAAGAACTGTGGAGAATGGATGAAGAGCATCTGTATATCCTAAAGAGCAAACTGAGGGATAATTGAAGAGGATGAAGATGATGCTTTGAAGGTCTTTTGTGAGAGAAGAGGAGACAAGAGGAGCACTTCTCCCTTATTAGTTGGATAAAGAAAGAGGGGTAAGGGAACCACTCATGGAATTGTAGCTATTTTTTAGAATAAGAGATCAAACTTGCCCACTCAAGCTGGTGGAACTGCAGAATCATCAGTACTTCCTAGGCTCATACCAGAGCAGTGTGGGAGTAAGTTCTGGGGAGAACCTGAGTTTGGGGCTGTTAGTAGTTCCTGTTCTTAGGATCTCAGGATGATGTGTCTAAGTTCTGGTTACAGAATGAGACTGAAACTATTGACATCCAGGTGAGGAGACATGGTCGGAACAAGGCTCACTCCCACATTGGTGGGACAGGACATATGAGTTTCCTGTGCACCAAGTGGATACTTCATAGTTAGCTCAGCTTCCACCATCTTGAGAAGACCACACCGGGACAACTGCCACCAGGGAGAGAGACCTCCACCAGAAAGTGGATGGAAGTATCATGCAGGAAATGGAAGTTCAGGGCTGTAATTCTGCGTGCAATTTGCACACCTCCCTGCATGGAGTAAGGTAGTGTGGACACCTGCAGTGTTAGGGTGTTTTTCAGGAATACACTATACACCAAAGACCAGCCTTTGACTGCCAGCCTCACCACTGGGAATCCAGTAACCAAGAGGAAACTTCTAATAGTACCAGCTAATTAGAAAGATTTTATCCCCTTTTTTCTCAATCTTCTCACCCTGGAGAAACTAAAAATGAAAATAGAGAAAGTTGTGAGGGAAAGAAGTAATGAAACAAAAGAAAAGAACCACAGACTGCCTTTCCTGTCCTCACTGCTGGGTCTTGAGCAATGGGCCTGACCTGGAAGAAGAAAAGAATCTTCAGTTTGAATGAGACATTAATGTTCTAAGTTACATTAGTCAACTAATCTGAAATACGAAGATGTCAAACAGCCTTAAGACTAAAAGTGAATGAAGCACTAAGGCATCTACTTGAGACTACTAACTAGAGGAAGAAAAGGAAATGAAACAGTCACTGGAGAACATTGGTAGATGGAAAAATAAACCTTCTTCCTAAATTGCACCTTACTAAGTCTGGGTCTTTTAATAACTAACTCAAGTAGCAAATTTAACTTGAATGACATCTTTCATAAATATTAGATATTCTGATTGCTCAACATTTTAAAAACAATTTGTTTGATCAGTCTTGCCATCAGACAATCTCAGTTAAATCATTGAAGTTATTTTTGATCAACAAGTTGTCTATAGAGTATGTTATACTTTCTGTAATTACTAGTTAACAGAAACAACTAAATACTATTCAAAACTGTAAATAAATTATCCTCTTTCAGCTTTTACTAATCATTACATAACCATATGTATACATATTTAAACATGTTTTTGTTGGTTATTTAACTTAATAATGCCCAATATTTTTATTAATTAATCTTTAACAGATATGTAAGCTTCTACTCTATGAAAGATTCTAAAATTAAAATTTAATCATAGAAAAAGGAGGATACAAATAAAATCTTACACAAGAAGTTGTTCAAAGTTTAAATCATTGTATCACACATGAGCTAAAGAATACCTTTCTTTTTATGTGGATTCTACCTTTGAGCCATGCTTGGAATTTAAGAGGAAAACTATGTGAAAGTGCGAGGGCTTCACACTCATCCACTTAGCCAAAGTTTTTGCTGGATGTACCCCTCCACATAGAAAACTTGATGGGTGTGAGTTTTTATGTATCTCTAAGATTCCAGAAGTTTAGCTGTGATACTTAGATCCATGTACCATTCTTTTCTTTTGACCTAACCTTAAAATCATGTCTACTGCAGTAGAGGCAGAAATGGAGTAGAATGCATAAGTACTCAGCAATCAGCTCACAACTGAACTAATCAGTACTCTTCTTTGAAAAAAGAATGTATTAACTTTCCATACACATCTCTCAAATTTCTCCTAAAGAGGCAAATGAATACACAAAAATGCATTTTTGCATGCATGGAGTCTTAGTCACTGAATGTTCAAAGGTGCTAGATGTATGAAATTATCTAATACAGTAATTCCAAAGGTTTATTTTTGTAAATATTTCTTTTTCTTTTTTAAAGGTTTTTGCTATAGGGTGCGTGCGCTTGCTAGACAGAGAGAGAGAGACAGAGAGAAAGAAAGCGAGAAATCACCCCCCAGGGGGGGATGGCCACGCTGCAATCCCTACTCCTCCATTCTCCTTCTGGGATCTTGGGCATGCACGCACACGCACCCGGCATGAGTTTAAGCCACCAGGTCCAGGACGCGAACCACGGTCAACTACGTGGGAGTCCAGCGACATAGCCATTATGCCAACTGCTGGTCCCTATTTTTTTAAATAATTCTATTTATTACAAGGAAAACTTAGCTGAGCAGATGTGTCTGTTTTCTTACATGGCTCTCCTTTAAAAACAATTTTCCATTTGTACTCTTACAAAATGGGAATGATCTGGAAGCAGTGTGAAGGGCCCATTACCCCTCTGCTTACTTCCACCCATGGAGAATATGTTGCCTGATATCACAACTCCCATCTCTGATCCTCTCACTTCAGCTACATTCTACTTCCTCCACTCACTAGGCTCAGACTAAGCTACACTTGAGTTAGTTCCTACCCTAAATTAGGTCTACTCAGAAAACCGTATTTGATCATTCCCAATTCCATACATGTTAAAAAATAAATCACTGTCCACTGTCCCCAACAAATGTGTGCAATTATTATGTAAATTATAAATTTACAAGTTAAGGGGTCAGAGTAGGTGGTGTGGTGGTTAAGGTGCTGGAGCTCACTTGTCTGGCTCCACGGTTCAAGTCTCAGACCTGACAGCTTGAGGAACATGTAGGGTTGGGACCAGCAGATGGTGTAATGGTTATGTCGTTGGACTCCCATGTAGTCAACCGCAGTTCAAATTCTGAACCCAGTGGCTTAAAACTCAGGCTGAGTGCATGTGGGTGCATGCCCAAGATCCTGGGAGAATGGAAGAGAAGGAATTGTAGCATGGCCATCCCCCAGGGAGTGATTTCTTGTTTTCTATTTCTCTGCCTCTCTCATGAGTGCACGTGCCCTATAGCAAAAAATTCTCCAAAGTAAAAATAAGAAAGAAAAGAAAGAGAAAGAAAGAGAAAGAGAAAAAGAGAAAGGAAAACATGCAGGGCATGTGTGTGTGGGTGACCCAAATCCCACGATATGGATGGAGGAAACTAATAAGGGCATTGATAATTCATTCCATGAACTCTTGGAAGAAAACTTTCCAAATCTAGAGAAGCATTCAAATATCCAGACCCAGGAAATACAAAGGACCCCTAATAGAATCAACCCAGGAAGATCTTCTCCAAGGCACATCATAGCCAGACTAGCCAAATCTATAGACAAAGACAAGGTATTAAAATAAGGTATATAAAGGTTACCCAATCAGGCTAACCTCAGACCTCTCATCAGAAATAATGTGAGCAAGGAAATAACGGGAAAATATATTCAAAGTGTTAAGTGAAAAACAGTTTCAACCAAGAATACTATATCCGGCAAGATTATCTTTCATATGGAAAGATAACTTGTAACTAGATTTGAGCTTTGTCCATAGTTTTAGTTTAAGTATTTTTGAATCAATAAAATGTGGGGGAAAATGTTTTAAAAAATAATTAAATTAAATTTAAAAAAGTAAAAAAAAAAGGATAAAAATATTCTTTTTTTTTTTTTTTTTGGAGAGGTTTCTTTTCTTTTTTTCTTTTTTTCTTTTTTTTTTTTTTTTTTTTTTTTGCTATAGGGCACATGCAGTCGCCAGAAAGACAGAGACAGAGAGACAGAAAGCGAGAAATCACCCCCCCCCCGGGGGGATAGCCATGCCATAATCCCTTCTCCTCAATTTTCCTCTTGGGATCTTGGGTATGCACGCACATGCGCCCTGCGTGAGTTTAAGTCACAGGGTCCGGGACTCGAACCGCAGTCAACTACATGGGAGTTCAGCAACATAGCCATTATGCTAACTGCTGATCCCAAAGGATAAAAACATTTTCAGATAAACAAGACCTGAAAGTATTTGCCAATAGCAGACTCTCTTCAAGAAGCTCTGAAAGGAGTGCTCTACCAGGAAAACTAAAGATCAGAGGAGAGTGGAGGAGAAGGGATTGCGGCGTGACCATACTCGCTTTCTATCTCTCTGAGCGCAATAGCGAGAAGCTCTGAAAGGAGTGCAAGGAAAACTAAAGACACACATACAGAAATAAGAAAACAAAAGACGATCAAGAAAATGAGCAATTTAATGCTAGGGACAAAAAATATCAATAATAACATTGAATGTTAACGTCCAGGATTTAAACGGAAAGATTGGACCACAGTAACAGTGCATATTCAACAGAAGAGAATTTAAACATAAGACTGAACTGGCGAGATAGAATTTTATGACTTTTGAGTGAAACATTACTTATATTGTTGGGTTTTTTTTTTAAACTATGCTTTGTTTTCCCAATTTAAGCATTTTACTTTCTTTTGAGTTGTTGATAGGTTCAGCAATTTGTTAAAATATTTTTCTTGTTTGTTTCTTTAAATGGAAACACAAACTTTTCTTCCTTCCTGATCCCTCTGGAATTGGAAAATATTTGGGAGTATTCTTATTTTTGGGTTATTTGCATAAGTTCAATAATGCTTGTAGCATTGAATCAGAAATTAGAAATACTCATTATTGGACAGGGCTTTGAATGGAATGTCATACCTGAAGATTAATCAGAAAACTATGGGACTAAGATGGATCTCAAGTAAGCTAACAGAAGCTCTTAGAAAGATGGCCTGGCACCATAAATAGTTCTACCTAAGGATTAGAGAAGATATAAGAAAGAATTTATAACATAAAATAACCTGGACTTTTCCAGCCCAGTATTGTATTCAGTAGAGATTGCAAAAGAGCTACCACACCAGATGATTATCTTGAAAAAGACTTGGAAGGAAGAAAAAGAGACTGATCTTTGCCAGCAGATGGTATATCACAGAATACTTGGTAGGCAGGGTTGAATTGAGAAGGTTTATGTATGACTCAGGGGCTGGGCATTTGCTTTTTGACAATTTGAGTAGTTGGCATGTAAATATATTCTCAAAAATATTTAAAACCATACTGTCTCTGCTGTTATAGAGTCGCAACAAAATTATAAAAAATATTTTGAACATTATCTTTAAAATTCAATATTTTGAAATTTTGAAAGTTGTTTATTAGCTGTCAAGAACTATGGAGTATGAACAAAAAAATTTTGATATGCAAAGTAAATGTTTGTGGAAAAATGTAAAAGTAAATAAATAAATAAATGGAAAAAAAATTTTTTTTAAAAAAGGGCTTGCGGTGTGTCCATTCCCACAGGGGGTGATTCCTCACTTTTGTCTCTCACTGTCTTTCTCTACTGAATGCATAGACCCTATAGCAAAAATATGAAAAAAGAAGTTACAAAACAAAACAAAAACTCAGGAGATGAGAAAGGAAGCTTTTTGTCCTTCTTAGGCTGATGACCTGGCCCATTTAATCTCCTCACTCTCCATCTGGCGCCTCTCTCCCCATTCTCCTTGGACACTTTTCCAGAAGGCCAGACCTGGAACTATTCAATTCAAGTGAGCTTTGTTTTGTAGTACCTTCCGGATTGCTCCTATGGTTGCAACCTTCACCCTGTGTCCCAGGCCTTCTTGGGCCATAGTCTATTCCTTTGGATCTTTCAGTCTAGCCCTAGTGCAAATGTAACTGCAGGTGCAATGCTATTTAGCAAGTATCTTTGTTGGACATAATATTTAGTTTGCTAGATGTTTTTCATGTCTGTCTTTATTAATGGTTTTGGTCATTTACAATAAAATTGTATATAGCCAGCATTGGACCTTACATTTTACCAAAATAAAGATTTATAGGCTCTTTGGGACTCTTTAAACTCTATAATTTTATAGGTTATTTATGTGATCACATTTGAAACTATTTTTTACATGACCTTTTCAAAAATGTGTTTCTTTATACATTCAGCAGTCTTCACATGATTAGTAGAACTTGTTTTCATATTTCAGGATTAATAACTCCTTAGACAATTAGTCTTCCTTCCAGTTCTTGGATACTTAGGAAAGTAGATTTTTTAGCCCTCCTTAATAGTGTTTTCACTGTTGTTGTTACTGTCTTTAGAAGAATAAATTGCTGGCATATACAGACACTGGTAAAGTATAAACTATCTTTTCTAGACCTTCTTTCTTTGTCCTTCTTTTGTTCCAACTGGCATTAGAACTCTTTCTTGCCAAATCAGCATTGTTTTTCAAAAGCATTTCTCATGATTTCTCCATTGTTTCTACCTCTCTGGCAATATTTTAAAATAAGTTTCACAAATCAGCAGTTCCCATAGTATGATCTTTAAGATAGTAGCATCAACATCCTCTGAGAATAAGGGAAAATGTAGATTACTCAGTTCTACTGCACCAGAAATGGTGAGAGTGGAGGACGTCTTGCATCCTTGGTCAAAACAAGCCCTCCAGGTACCTGAATACTGAAGAAAAGACTGGAAAGAGGTACTCTAGGCAGTAAAAAGCAAATGTAGGGCCTTCCCTTTTTGCTTCTAAGTAACGTAATCAGAGTGATTTAAAATGTCTACCTGATAACATTTTTTCAGAAAGGTAATCATTTGTAAAACTTACTTTAGTATGCCAGCTTTAACCGCTATATATTGAAATAGTCTTTCCAATGAGAATCTTAACAAAATTTAGCAAAACAGTGTCTTCTATGTTACTAAGAGAATAAAATAATTTACTCATAGCAAAAAGAGAAAGCTTCCTTCCTCATTACAATAGAATTCAGGGAAGTAATGACAGCCCACTTGATGTGCTGCTCTCAGGATTATGTGCCTAGTTTTCCTCTGGATTAAATTAGTCCCTTTTTAATTGAATCTGAAATCCTTGGAAGTGAGCCACTAGAGGATAATGGATTTTGAATATTTGAAAACTTCAAATTATGTTTCCTAGGATCATTCTTTTCAAAGTTACAAGAAAGGCCAGACCCATAGCCTGGTGGCTAAGGGAGCCAGATACCACATGGCTGGTCATGTGATTCAAGTCCCAGCCCCAGCAGCTTGAAAAACACACCAGGTGCACTTACCTGTGTGCCCTAAATCCACATGAAATGTAGAGATGGAATAGAAAGGGTGGCAGCATGACCACACTCCATGGGAAGTGCTTTCTCCCTCTCCATCTCTCTTCATTTCTCTGTCTCTTTCTGGGGAGTGTTTGTACTCTCTAACAATTCATTTTTTAAGAGATTTTTGCCATAGGGCACGTGTGTTTGCCAGAGAGACAGAGGAAGACAGACAATGAGAAATCACCCCATGGGGGGATGGCCATGCCACAATCCTTTCCCCTCCACTCTCCTCTTGGGATTTTGGGCACACATGCACATGTGCCCTGCATGAATTTTAAGCCACTAGGTCCAAGACTTGAACCACAGTTGACTACATGGGAGTTCAGGGGTGTAATCATTATGTCATCTGCTGGTCCCACTCTCTGATATTTTAAAAAATGTATTAAAAAGAAAAAAACCTTGTGGAATGGGGGGAGTGAAGAGAAGAGGATAGAGAAAGATAGCAAGAGAACAAATAGAGAGGCAGGATGTTGGTGAGAAACAGATATGGCTTATTACCTGTTGATGATGACACGTATAGTATTCTCAACTGGATTGGTCTGAGAAGTATTTCATGATGGGTCAAGCCTTTTTACAAGCAAAATGAGAAATAGTGATGGATTGTTTTAAAAAATAATTAGAATAATAATAATGATGATTGGGGAAAACATAGGAAAGATATTGAATGATGAAGTGGGGAGATTAATGTCTCTGTATTGACTGACATGCATGACATTCCCTTTTGAAAAAGCAATGTAATACACTGTAAAGTTATGTATAATCCAATGTAATATCAAGAAGATTATGATGATAATAAAAATTAAAAATTAAAAAAACACTTAAAATTTGCAAGAAATAGCATCAAAATGAAGACTGTAGGGTTCTAACCCATATCAAGAGGTGTTAACTTGAATAACTAGGTCAAAAAGTATGTTAAGATGGGGGAGGAGAAAGATGGCAAGAGAGAAGGGGCCCAAGGGTAAATTCCACCTACCTTGTATTGCTGACAGCTAACCCTGGACATCCCTTTAAGTCAAGTTACCCTGTCACTTTCTGCTGGTTTGTACATGTGCCCTAATGATTTTGATATCTAGAGCCCTGAATCATGTGGATCTTATTAAATTCACTTACTCATTATTTTCCAGTTTTCCCCAGTGCCCACTGTGAGGCTGTACTCGTCCCCTGTTTATTAGTATAGAGTTTTATCTGCTTATATTTGAACATGCAGACACTGCACTGCAAAGCAGAAAATAAAGGAGGCAAGTTTTCTTAAAGTGATTTTAAATTGTGGTACAGTTTTAACTTGATATGAAGGAATATGTCTTAATTCTTTTGTCCTGAGAAGCATGTAACATTAATGTTACATTGTGTGTGTGTGTGTGTGTGTGTGTGTGTATATCATATATAAATATATGCACTATGTATATTATATATTAATATTGGTATTTTTACTTACTCTTTAAGGTGTAATTAATAGCTAAGTTTATTTTTCCTTTTCCTTTTCCTTTTCTTTAATAAATAGTTTCTTCTTGCCTTGAAATCTAAGTCCTCAAACTATAAAACTGTTCCTAGAAAACACTGGGGAAACTCTGCAACACATTGGAGTTGGGAAAGACTTCTTATATAAGACCCCCAAAGCACAGTTGATAATTCCCAAAATAGACAAGTGGGATTACATCAGACTAAGAATTTTCTGCATGGCAAAAGACACAGTAGTTAGTGTGAATTGACAGCTCTGAGAATGGGAAAATATTTTTGTAAACTATGCATCAGATAAGGGACTGATAACCAGAATACACAAGGAACTCAAGCAACTGTTCCAAAAAAAGATGATCAACTCTATTAAAAGATGGGAGAATTAGTTGAAAAAAACACTCTCTAAGGATGGCATACAAATAGACAAAAGGCATATGAAAAAAATGTTCAACATTCCTCATTGTAAGGGAAATGCAGATCAAAACCACAATGAGATACCACCTAACCCCAGTCAGAATGACTAAGATTAAAAAAAAAAAAAAAAAAAAAAAAAAAAAAAAAAAAGTGCTGGTGGGGATGTGGTGAAAAGGAATTCTCTTTCACTGCTGGTGGGAATGTAAATTGCTCCAACCACTGTGGAGAACACTTTGGATATTCCTCAAAAATCTACAAATAGAACTACCATATGATCCTTCAATTCCACTCCTTGGTATCTACCCAAAGGACAGAAAAACTCTTAATTGGAAAAGTTCTTGCACATCAATGTTTATTGTGGCACAATTCACAAATGCTAAGTCATGGAAACAACTCAAATGTTCATGAACAGATGATTAGATAAAAAAAACTGTGGCACATATACTCTATGGAATACTATTCAGCCATATAAAAAAGCAAAGCCCTGGTTTTTGACAGAATGTGAAGAATATGGAAGATTTCCTGCTGAGTAAAGCAAGTTAGGCTATGAAAGAGAGACACTGTATGTCCCCACTTAATATATATCGAGTGTCTGCACTCTATGAATGAAACTGATTGTCTAAAGGATATAGAAACATAGTAAATGGATGTAAATAACAGATATAGTGTGTGTGAAAGAGAAGGGTCTGAGGAAGGACATTTAGAAAAAAATAGAGAGGCAAAGCATTAATGGGACAAAGAAATGTGATATTATCTATTGAAGATATTTTATAGTTTTATCAACTGGACTAGGGAGAAATGTTCACCTGCTGAAATATTCACTTTGTAAGCTAAATAATGTGATTGAATGTATGAAAGAAAATAAAGTTTTAAAAAATAATTTTTTTAAAAAAATAGACAGTTTTCCTGTGTTCTCTGTTACATGTAATGTTTCCTGTACCTTCCATTTTAAGGACATGTCATGTGAAATTTTTTTTCACACATTCTGGGTTTTTTATTTCCTTATTTTAAAAGAAGTATTGTTATTTCTTGTGATTTGGTCAAAGATGCTTTGGTTACTGTCTTCAGACTCTGGAATTGATGAAAAGAAAAGAATGTAGAGAAATGTTTTACTTTCCACTGGTTTAACGTTATTTTCCATGTGCACAGCATATACCACCGACCTATGAATAATTCCAAATTTGGGAGCTGAACTTTATCAAAAGGGTCTTGATCAGAGAAAAGAAGACTGCTGTTCAGGCACTATTTATATTCCTCAGTTAACTAGTTGACTCCAAGTTTCACTTACAGTCTTATATGAGATCATGCCCTTTAATTTACTAGTTCTAATCCCACTGGAGTAGGTCTCATAGTAGGAATGTGAGTGATGTATGTAATGCTAAATATTGATACTTCATTTAGTTGCATGCAAGAATCAAGACATATGGAATGTGCATATGTTTGTACTTTTTCATTGCAGATAATTAATGGGACCGTCTTCTTTCTTCATTGTTCAGCTACAGAACAGATCTCTATTTGTCTTTCTTTAGAAAATGAATGTGTTGTCAATACATACACTACTTCCACAGGTCTATAACTTAAGCAAAGAAAACTAAATCATTAGATTATCTTTTCTCCAAAAATATTTAGACATGTAAGTGTAAATATTATCCATAAAGCTACTAAACTTTAGGTTGTCATGTTTACATTAATTTAACCCATTTGGAATCTGAATATTGTAAAAGAACAATGTCAGAGATCCTTACTGGTTAAAATACTTTCAGAGAAAATATTCTGTTACACAGACAATTCCATCCAACATTCAGCATTTAAGATGGTGGCCTTATAATGCATAATAGCACACTCCTAAACACATCAGTCCTTTTCCAACTATAACCACAATGTTACGCCTTCTAGAATAATCAGTTTAAAGTACTGCCAGTAAAGCACAATTCACAATTAAATTCTAACTCATAGAGATATGTTTACCAGTAAATCTTAGACTCTTTGTTTTTAAGACTCATTATTTTTTGGTAATTCCTCAATTCTTACATTTCATATTCATCATGACACATTTCTTTCATTCATACAGTTAACCAATATTCATTTATCGTTTACTACAAACCAAGGATATGGTGCTAGAAAGAGATATTTTATGGAGCACTTTATAAGGCTTACCAAGTTCTTCCTGGAGCTTACACGCTAACCTTAGTTTGCAAAATAAAGTGCATTTAATGCATTTAAATGGGAATCAAGGGCTGCAGAATTTTGCAGTAGCCTTTAAGATTCACAGAAAGTTGCAAACCAAGGTTTGGAATCATTGCCTACTAATCAGATTTTCAACCATAGACTATCCAGTAATACAAGAAGTGTGGCACTTTTATTTTGTTCACCATGTATTCAGTCCTGCAGAAGTCAGTAATGAATATCTGCAATTATCATATGCTGAATTTGACCATGACTGTAATGTATTTTGAGATACAAACTAAATTGTTTTTGCAGTACTTAAGTAGCTAATGAGTTGGTCTGAGTGTGCATTTAATAATTCAAGTCACAAAGGTAGAACTGAAAAGTTCTTGCTTAAACTGGGTGAATAAGACATGCCTCAGGGAAACTGACTCTGTGCTACCCACTTAGATTGTATGAAGAAGCGGACAGTAAGCACTACTTGGGCAAAGGTCCCACTTAGTTATCACCCATATTTCCCATTGTATAGTTTAACTATCTAATCCTCACCATGGAGAATGCATACAATGAAAAGTAGTAGAATGGGAAAGTGAATGAGTGAATGATTAAAAACACTTTAATGACTATTTCCCAAACATACAATGGAAAGAGGTAGGGCCTTGCAAAAGTTGCCAAGGGTCACGCTAATGTTTTCCAAAGCCTAGAGTATATAAATTAATAAAGTGCGTAAATAGTCACACCTCTTTTCACTTAAGTTTCTCCACTCTTTGTTTCTTTGCAGAACGATTCAATGTGTATCTCATGCCCACACCAAATCTGGATATTTATGGCGAATGCACGATGCAGATCACTCACGAGAATATCTATCTCTGGGATATCCACAACGCCAAGGTCAAATTGGTGATGTGGCCTCTCAGCTCTCTGAGGAGATATGGAAGGGACTCCACATGGTTCACGTTTGAGTCAGGAAGGTAAGCGGAAACCCAGTGACCAGTGCAGAAGCTGGACTCAGCCAGCCCCTTAGGAAAGAGTCTGTCCACTGCTGCCTGGCTAGCTGCTGTTTTTAAAAAGAATAGCAGTTAGCAAATACATCATTTCTCCAGATGCATGTTGATAATCTGAAAAAACTGTGTTAATTCTATGACAGGTTAGTTATCCCATTCAAAATAACTTCAGTCAGCCAATTTGGTAATTATTTTAGTAATGCAATCTATTTTGCAAAATTATTCTAATTCTATATTTTTGGTGTATTCTCATGCACAGGAGTCCCATAAAATTAAACATGCTCTTGTTTGCAAGTTTTTAATAAGCACACAATACTAAATGAAGTTTTACATAAATTATTTAAATATTGCTTTGTAGGTTTGAGATAAGTTACACACCACTCATTCATCCAGATGTTCATGTTAATAACATTAGCTAAGAATAACATTAATTCAGAATGATTGAAGAAATGCTGGTAAACCTGTAATTTATGAAATCTGTAGCTCAGGTCTTAAACCTAGTGTGCTTGGGCAAATATGTTGGTTTCTTAATCACGGCATAAGGTTAGAATCCACAAGTGTCTGAAATGAATGCTTGCTTTACAATCATTATTCAGAGATATGGATTTAGACTTGAGCTACAACCAGCTGAATCTGTGTCTTTATGCTGTGACCCCTTTGCAATATTGTTGTCACATGCCCAAGATAAGACAGGCTTGGGTATTCTATGTAAAGAAGAGATGTTTAATGCATCGGTTTTCACGTAGAGGACATGATTCATCATATTCTTAAAATGAATCCAAAGTCTTATTATAAGATAATTATAATGAGGCTCCATTGCATTTGATATAGCAATTTTAAGTTCATAAATTTCTTCTTACAAAACTGTTAAATATTTATCCAAGGTCGGATTTTAATAATAGTCATCTAGGTGAGGTCTTATGTCCCTTAAAATTTTAAAGAGAAAAAAAAAATAATAACCTGAATGGAGTCATTTTACCAGTCTAGAGCCCTTTTGTTCTAAAGTGATGTTAATAACGTCTTTGCCACTCTGATTTCTCCAAAGACCATTGGGTCCTGTGTTTAATTAGTAACTCTGAGCTTGTTCAACTATCTATTCCTATCTGCCTCAAGATTGAGAGTGTAATAGTAATCATGTCTCGATAACTATTGAGAAATAAAATTTCTCATATTCAATTCAGATATGTACACTGTTTTAAGCATTATGTAATTATGAAAAGGGGTAAGAAGTTTTAGAGGTTCGCTGACTTAAATTCTGACACTTTTTTTTTTTTTTTACTGGCCTTAACAGTTAATGTTATGAGGCACTGACAAAGTGTTTAAGGTGGCTGGATCCAATATGGCCCACTATGTGGTCAAGTCCTGGACCCAGCAGTTTGAAAAACATGCTGGACATGTGTGTGTGTGTGTGTGTGTGTGTGTGCGCGCGCACAAAATCCAGAGTGGAGAAAGGAGAAAGGATTGCCATGTAGTTATCCCCTTGGGAGCACAATCACTTTTTTTCTCTCTCCCCTTCCCTCCCTTTTTTTTTTTAAGTTAATGTTATGTATTGAAAAGAACTAGATGTTTTAGTTTTCATAAACTAAGCAATACTACCTCCAAGATACCCTCCCTTGGACCTTTCTCCTGGGAACACCTATTTCCCTTTTTGTATACAGAAAAATTTATCTTGTCCATCATTTCAATACTCTTCCACTCAGGATTTTAAATAACAAGTAGTTTTCTTTCTTGTTCAATGATTATTCAGAATTTTCCCTCCATTTTTTTCTTCCACATAATTTTTGGCAATTTCTTATTCCTTGAAAGTCTTTAAGGGGGATGAACCAGTTCTCCACAGGCTTTACAAATGCATATCTAAACCAAAATAACAAACTACTTGATATACTATTTGGCTTATTTGACTATCAATATGAATTGGTCTTCTTGCTGGACTCAAACCAAGTTCACGCACCCAAGTGCTGCAAACCAAACTGTAGGTACAAGGTGTAGTGAATGGAAGTACAGCTTTATTTATTGGGCAGAGGAGAGAGCAGACAGCTCATGCTAAAAAATAGTCAGCCTCTTTGAGGAGTTGACAACATACACTTCTAAGAACAAAATTAAAGTTAGGGTTTCCAGTTGCAGGATCAGTTCAATGATTGTTTCACAAAAGCAGTGAAAATAGTTATGGACACAAGAGACAGTGTGGAAGGAAGGTAGAGTATGGAAGGAAGGTAGAAGAGGGAAAGATGCATTTGGAATTGTTGAAGTCCTAGAATAGCTGAAACAATTTTTTTAAAGAGAGATTTTTGCTGCAGGGTGTGTGCACTCACCAGAGCAATAGAAAGCAAAAAAAAAAAAAAAAAAAAAAAAAAAAATCACCCCCCCAGGGGAGATGGCTACTCTGCAATCCCTTCTCCTCCATTCTCTTCTCAGGATCATGGGCTCGCACGTACATGCACTTGGTGTGAGTCTTAAGCCACTGGGTCTGGGACTGGAACCATGGCCAACTAAGTGGGAGTCCAGCAAAATAAGCATTACGCCATCTGCTGGTTGCGCTAAGACAATTTTGAAAAGAAGAGAATAGTTGCAGTTCCACTAACTGATTTTAAGACTCATTACAAGCTAAAATAATCAAGACAGTATAGTATGAGCAAAAAGATGGTCTTAACAATCAATGGGAAAGAATGACTAATTCAAAAATAGGCTTCAATATTTCTTGCCAGTTTATTTTTTTTTTAAATATATGCTTATGTAGTTCAATGTGGAGAGGAAATCAATGATCCTGGGACAACTGGATACCCCTATGGGAGAAATATGAACCTCAGCTTTTACCCCACTGCTTAGGACTAAACTGTGTCTTCCAAAAATCTTTTCTGTAGAAGCCTTAACCCACAGTGTCACGATATTTGGAGAGGAGGTCTTTGGAAGATAATGCAGCTTAGATGAGATTATAAAGACGGGGATCCCATGAGTGGATTAGTATCCTTTTAGGAGACGTCAGAGAGCTTGCTCTCTTACTTCCTCAGTCACATGAGGACACAAAAACATAGTCATCTGTAAGTGAGGAAGAGAGAGTCCTCACCAGGGACTGACCCTGCTGACACTCTAATCTTCCAGCCTCCACGATGGTAGATAATACATTTTTATTGTTTATTCAGTCTGTCTATGAATATTTTTATGGCAACCAACTGACCAATACAACTCGCCATACCCAAAAATTAATCTCAAGTGCACAAGACCTAAAGGTAAAAGCTAAAATTATAAAGCAATAGAAGAAAATATAGAAAAATATCTATAAGCTTGAAATAGGTAAATATTTCTTAGATACTACAACAAATCTATAGAAAAAATATAGAGAAGCCAAGCATCATCGAAATCAAAACTTCAGCTCTTTGAAAAACCTTCTAAAGAAAATAAAAGATAAATCACAGCAAGGGAAAAAATAGTCGTAAAATATTTTTCTGACAACTTGCTTATATTCAAAACCCATAAAGAAAAACCCAAGTTCCAGTCCCAATAGTGCATGCTGGTTGATATTGCTACTACACAAGCTGAGGCCATTTACGAGGCCCAAGTCTGATTACTGGCTCACCCTCTCCTTGTCGCTCTTTCTCTGGTGGGTGCATGTACCCTATGACAAAAACTTTGAAAAAAATAAAAACTTGATATAAATTTTTGAGGGAGAAGTGGGAAAGAAGGACTTAAGCTCATTCATAATATCTTTATCTTGAGATAACTACTTTTAGCATTTGGTGTACTTCTGTACAATGTATTTTAAAATGAATGTAAATAAAGGTATTTCTCCTTTTTTTCACTTGATATTATATTCAGGAGTAATTCCCAAACTTCTGTAAAATCAAGGCCCTAATGGCTATATGATATCTGAACATATGGCTAAACTATCATTAATTTAACATTAAGATGTTTCCAAAATGAACTATAATAAAGGGGACCACACTGACCATCTGTGAAAAGACATGCAAATCTCTGACGATGTCCTTATTATGTTTTCTGAGCCTTTTTAAAGAAAATTACTGGATCAAAGGATCTGAATGTTTTAAAGACTCTAATGATATATCAAATTGCTTTCAAGGAAAGTAGTGTCTGTTTATACATCTCTACTGATGCAAAGACCGTTCCCTCTTATGCCTATAGATCTAAATATTAAAATGATCATTTAAGATATTCCTCTTTTGATAGAGGAATTTGTTATGTCATCAATATTTTTTTTCTTCTTTCCTCTTTTGTCTTTTTGACTTCAAGATCAGAGGTTTTTCCTTTTGTACATAGTTCATTTGTGTTTTTTTTTCCTTCTCTGAATTTTGACAGTCCTTTGCCCTTCTATAATCCTAATATTGACCATTATTTTGTGCATCTTATTTGTAAATTCTAGATAATTTCACTCTTAAGAAATGGAATCAAGGGCAGAAGATTTTGTTCCTACTGATCCAGAGAAATAAAAATGGGACATGTGTCTTCTGGATCTGTGTTGGTGGGGATACTGGTGATGAGCTGGGGCAATGTAAATTGTAGGGAGAGCAATGGACAGTCATTCCAGCAAACCTGAGCTGAACACATACATTTTGGGTGTTTTATTTTACTAGCTCAGTGCACGTGGCATATGTGGTTTAGAATCTTAGCTACTTCTTTATATTACTGTATATGGAAAGTGATAAATTTGAATATATCAAAGTATGTTTTTCTCACAGACTTTTTCATATGCATTGTTAAATTCTACTGTAGCATTAAAATATAAAAGTAAGCAGTAGGAATGAACCTATGCCATTTATTCTGGAGAAACATACCTCATTCGCCCTCATAAATTGTAGTCATACACCAGCAGCCTGAGGCAGCTCAAACCGATGTGAGCACAGAAAAACAAGCAGGGCTAGGAATCTGTTGTGGGCATCGTCCTCACGGTGGCATGGCGCTTGGGAGAGGAATCCATCATAGACTGGCTCACAACAATTACTGTTTTACCTTAATCACTGTAACTTTGGATTTTATGAGTAAAAAGCCACGAATTTTCCATGTAAGCCCATTTACTCAAAATAAAAAGAAAAAAATTATTCATGATATATCTGAGACTTGCAGAGAAAATCATAGGCTTCATGATTATGTGCAATTTCATACCATGAAATATAAAACTTACTTTTTAAACTGCTGATGTAGCACTTTCCTTTTATATAACCTCATAAATATTGTAAGCAAAAATCAAGATGAGCTCAAATGCCTGTATGACAAAGTCTAAGTGTCCCAAATCCTTTTCTATAAACTTATTGTTCAAAACAGAACTTCCTATATTCAGCACAATGCTTAATATAAGAAGATTGGTGTTTAAAGTATATAGCTTATTAACTTTAGTAATATTGCCTCTAGTTAGATGCCTGGAGAAAATCTGGCTACATATTTTTCATAATTAGAAATGCAAAATAATATTTAAATACTGCAATACAGTTCCTATGGGAAACTAACTAATGGAAGCTGAAGCTTTATATGGTGTAGTTGAGGACTTTGTGACATCATCAGTAGGCCTAATTTGTCTGCAATCCTTTTTTAGTCAAAGATGCAAAGAGAAACACTCCCTTCTCTAATGCATGACCAAGAAGTTAAAAGGAAAGGTACCTATTCTGCAAGTGTTATGCTGGTTGGTACATGCCAGAAACTGTCCATTAAAGGTCTTCAGACAATAACCAGAACTCAAGCTTTCTCAAGTGGTCCCAAAATGTTTCTTGATTGAAACATTGAAAAACTGGGGCCAGCAAATGATATGCTGGTTAAAGGCACTGGACTCCCACATAGTTGACTGAGGTTCAAGTCTGAGACCTGGTGGTTTGCCTTCTCACCTTCTCTCTCTCTCTCTCTCTCTCTCTCTCTCTCTCTCTCTCTCTCTCTCTCTTTGGTCAAATTACAATAATAATGACAATAATAAATAAAGTTAAATAAATTAATCCCTTTAAAAAAGAACATTGAATAACTTTATTAATTAGTTAGATATATAATTAACCTGAAGAAGAAAAGCACCAATACCACACTGAACTTCAACTTCAATCAAAATGAGGAGCACTGGGCCTGTGCAGTGGGCAGCGGCAGCTACGTCTGTACTGTAACTGGCAGCGACCCCGCTGGATGATACTGTCAACATCGAATGTCATAACTAGGAATGCAACATGTCCCACTTTCAGAAACGCTAAGGTGTAAAAATATATGCACCTGTCGAATGAATTAATTAATCAATGAATTGTTCCATTATTCTCAAGAAGCCAGCAGGGAGTGGTCTCCTGGGAGAGAGAGTCTAGCATGGAGGTAGGGGCCCTCCACCATGCTGGGGAGGAGATTAAACCAGACTTCGCCTACCTCTCCACTGATTTATCCCCTTGATTCCAGAAATCATTCCTTGATTTGATGACTATTAATAAAGTTTAGCAACTTTCTGAAGGAGAATAAAAAGGCCTAAAAAGAAGACCGAAACTGTCATTGTGGTCCCTGTAGACCAATTAGTGAAAAGCAATTCATGTTAAAGTATGTGTGGGTTCAATGAAAATGTATCGAACTTTAAAGTTAATGGAGCAAAAACTAAGATCAGAGTCTCCATTTCTTGATAAGAATAGTTTCCTAAGTCATTTAATTAATGCTTTATCCTAGGGGAAAAAATGAGTCCTAGCATTATTGTAGCAAGAGATTTAGCAAATTAGACACAGGGAAAAAAAAAGCACAAGTAAAAAGCTTTGCCTTAGCATAATTTCTTTGGAATTAAAGGAAGGACTTATATAGACCTATAATTTTTTAATATCACATCTATCCCTGATACAAAATTTCATGGAGGCCTTTCTTCTGGCCTGTACTATGTAGTCACAACTCAAGTAGGCATTATGATTTAAATCTTTTTTTTTGACATCAAAAACCCAGTTTATTCTCTGGGCTGCTTTTATTCATTTGTCAAAACACTATGATAAGAATTTGAGAAATAAAAGTAGGTAAAATGGAATCCTTACCCTTGAGAGCTTCTAGGGCATTTGCAGAAATAGATCAAACAATGATTACAACATAATGTAGGGATTAAATAAAAGATAACACAGGAGAGTAATGTATTAGTAAAATTGGTTAAGTTATGCTATATGAATTTTTAAATAAAAATGTCAATCCCAGGGACCAGCAGATGGCATAGTCATTCATCACTGAACTCCCACATGGCTAACTATGGTTAGAGTCCCAGACCCTGTAGCTTGAAACTCATGCTGGGCATATGTGCATACATGCCCAAAATCCTGAGAGGATAATAGAGAAGGGGTTGCAGCATGGCTATCCCCCTAGGGAAAGGGGGATATGATTTCTTATTTTCTGTATCTCCAGCGAGCACATACACCCTATAGCAAAAATGTCTCTAAAAAATATTTTTAATGCCAATACAAATCTCTCAATTGTTAAATACAACAAAAATTCACTTCTCACTCAAGCTATGTCTGAAGCAGACCTGGAAAAATTATCAGGGACCCTGGATTCAGAAACTGAGGCTGCTGCAATCCCATTAATCAGACACCTGAATATTAGACCACCTCAATTGCTACCACAGGGGAAGAGAGTTCAGCAATGATTTGGGATGAATTTCATCTTCCCAAAGTTCACATGTAGCTATAGTTGGAGTCAGAGCCTTTATGGAAGTATTAAAAATAATTGGGATCAGACAGTGAAGTCCTAATCTTATAGGACTGGTGGCTTTTTAAGAGGAGGAACAAAGAGATTTTTTTTCTACCCCTTATCCCGTATCCACAAAAAGCCATGGAAGCACACAGCATGAAGGTGGCCATCATTATTCACGATTGCTAAGACATAGAACCAACACAAATGTCCATGAGCAGATGAATGAATTGAAAAAGAATGACATATATACTCTGTGAAAAACTATTCAACCATAAAAAAATGAGACCTTGGCAATTGATAGAAAGTGGACAAATATGGAAGATTTATTGCTGAGTGAAGCAAGTCAGGCTATGAAAGAGAGTCATTGTATATCTCCACTTAACATATACTGACTGTCCACACTATAGTAGAAACTGAATGATTAGGGCATAAAAGAGTTAAAAATAGCTATGGACACTGGAGACAATAGGGAATGAGGGTGGGTGAGGTGAAGAGTGTAAAGAAGGAAATTTGGAAAAAAATAGAGAGGCAAGTCATATGTGAGACTCGGAAATGGTTTATTACCTGTTGTTGACAACGTGTATAGTACTTCATTTGGACTGGTCTGAGATGTATTACAAGTTAAATGATGTACAGAGATTTAATGTATAAGTAATAATAAATTTAAAAAATGTTAAAAAGGAGATGGCTATCAGCAAGTCAGGAAGAATCCAGCCCTATTAGCACCTTGTTCTCTGAATTCTAACATCTAAAACTGTGGAAAATAAATGTCCATGTTTAAGTCACTCAGTCTACAGTGCTTGTTATGACAGCCTGGACTGACTAGTACACAGCATTTCAATACTTGGGCACAGAGGCGATGCATGTTGCTGCCATTGCCAGCCTAAGGTAGAAAGCATGGTCTCACACAGCCCCATTTAATTGCAAGGGCAGGTGACTGCAGAGGAATACATGGGATATTTGGTAAGCAGTACTACCTGCCACAGTCATCTCTCTGATCAGCAAAAGTCCTCTTTCTCCCCTCTTGTTACATAATCCTACCCTGAGAGACATAACCCCAAAGCAATCTATCAGCCATGGATTCTAGCTCAGAGTCTAGAGTCTATCGGTGATTCCTAGCTGTGTCTACATCATATCCAGAAATTACTTCTCTTGTTTCTAAAAGGATGACTAAATAGATATTTATCCTGCCTCTACCCACCCTGTCTGACACAGTGAACAGTGGTTGCAGAGGGACAGAAAGCCTACTGCTGGTCCAAAGAGAACTGGGAGATGAGCAGCCAGCAGGCACTGGACCTGGTGGTACCTGAAAGCTGCTTCTAGAGGTCCTGAGGATGTTCACACGCTCCTTGACTGGCTCCTATTTCTGCTCTTTGGGAGGAACTTGCTTATTCTTTGTGCTTTTTGGGCGAGGCCCTCTGCCTCTGGAAGGATTTTCCTTTCTCATTATCCTTGGCCATAACTACATTGGACATTGGAAACATGTTCCCTTTTAGGTGTTGCAAGTATTTCAGCCCAAATTGTGGCCTGAGAGGTTTATGTTAGAATATGAGAATTAGCAAGTGTTAAAAAGTCTAAAACATTTATGTTTAAGAAATTTTCCCTCCTATACAACTTTGTCAAAATATTACTAGATTGCTTATATTTTATGGGTTCTGGTTCCTGACTTCATTGTAGGAAGGAATTCAAGCATGGGTCAGATAAGAAAGCAAAGAAAGTTTATTGAGCAAAAATAAGAGTACACTCCTCGGGCAGGACAGGCTGGTCCATGGGAGACAGGGCCTTTGGGGACCTCCTTTTAAGGGCAATTACATACATGTTCATCAAGAGGTTGGGCTTTTAGGGCTTCAGGGTGGTCTTGAGGGCCCTTTTTAAGGGTACTCATTTGTGACATGCTCTCTAGTTGAACAGGCTTGGGCATAGGATCAATTAGCACCTGAAATGAATTGTCATTAGTACCTAAGATCTCCTCCTTGGGGTATATTTCCTGCCTGCTAATGAAACAAAGGTTGACTCCAGGTTATCTGGGTGCTTGTGGGCCCGCTTGACCATGTATAACCATGAAGCTGCTACAAATCATGGTCGACAGAATCTTTATGGTTTATTTTTCCCTGTGAAGTTTTGTTGTCAGGGTTGGCCTGGTCCTGGCTTTCCTCCCCCCATTTCTTGTCTCAACCTCCTTCTCTGTGAACCTTGTTCTCCAGGTTGGCCTGGTTTTCTGTCTCCTGCTTCTTATTCTCTGTCTCAGTTCTAGTCATTCACCTGTGCTAAGGGTAGTACTCACTATTTGGGGAATATACTTAGAAACATAATTCTCAGATTTTCCCTGATCATTTGTTTCTTCTTTCCGCAAAACTCCCTCTTTAGATTTGAAAGGGGCTGCTTTCACTTTATCAGACTTCTGTAGGAAAGCACAAGCAGTCAATTCTCTGCCCAAGGCCATTTTTATCTAATTAAAGATGATACTGGATACCACACCCTCCAGCTACTTTTTACCTTGACACATATTCATCACTTGAGAGATTTAGCTAAAGGTTTGCAGATCATGCACTTAATCTGCTCTTTTCCCTGAGGCTGTTTTAATTTGCTTTTGCCACTTAAAGGCTTTCTTAATTTTATCCCCTACTCTTTGGTATCTCAACACAGTTATCTTTTCCAAAGTTGCAAGGTTTTAAATATTTCAAATCCCATTCATTTTTTTTTTCTTATTTTTCTTATTTTTTTTAAATCCCATTCATTTTTTATTGCAAATTATCAGTTTTTTTTCCTGATATCTTTCTTTGTACCTTCCCAGTCAACTAATATTGTTACCATTTTGTTATCTAACCTCTTATCTTAGATATTTTGGGGGAAATATCATTAAAAACAAAATCTCCCAACACAAAAGTCCCCTCTGCAGAAGTAGTGAAAAAGAAAACCCTCTTATTTAATATTATTTACACTGAATATGAAGTGTATATGGTGTATTACAAGCTATCTACTAGGAAATTTGCAAAGACAGAATATAAGTCTCACTTTTTTCTATAGCCAAGCAGACACATCCCATTATATACGTGTTCTCATGATAAACATTAGCCAGCCAAAACATTTAAGGAACACAAAAATAGAAAATTATCTGTCGATGATACATGCGTGTGGTAGCATTTTTGACTGAAATAATATACAGTGTATTCTTGCTAGGAAAGTTCATTATGTGTGCTATAATGACATAGAGTGATTGAATGTATTTTCAAAACAAAAAAAAAAACAAGAAAACACTAAAGCAGCCAGTCCAAGCAGGAGGACTTGACAACAGTTCTTCCCTCGTAGCCCTTCCCATTAGTTGAGGTAACTATACATGATAGTTGACTGGCTCTGACCTAGAGGTAAAGTGAATTGTTTGGACTGGCTCTTTAGTCTGGTGTTTAAGGCTGCTGGATCCCACATGGCAGGCTGAGGGATTCAGGTCCCAGACCCAGAGGCTTGAGAAACATGGCAGGCGCTTGTGCATGCCTGCCTAGAATCTCTAAAGGAGGAGAAATGGAGGAGAAGGGATTGCACAGTGACCATGCCCCAAAGAGGTTGCTTTCTCCTCTCTTTTTCTGTCTCTTTGTCTCTCTGTTGTGAGCCCATGCACCCTCTGGGGGGGGAAAAAAAACTTTTTATGACGAGAACTAATCCTCTTATTTTAATTTATATTTGTCCTTTCCAGCTAGAAGTTTATTAGACATGCAACCACGCTACCAAGCTTTACTGAGTTTCACCCAATGTCTCACAGCCACATCTTATCAATTTCCCAGCATCCATGTGACTTTACTTTATCCCTGACTCATTCAATATTTCAGGGTCACATATTTTAAGGTTATTTATATATTTATTACTGCAGCCCTTTTTGAGTCAGACTTATCCTCAAATAGCAAACAAAATATGAGTGGTTTAATGCCACAGGCATTTATTTCCCACTCGTGCCAGCTCAGCTTGGTTTGGGGCAGCTATCCTGAGCTGCCAAGGCAACCTTTGCATTCAAAAATAAATGCTTGCGGGAACCAGCAGTTAGCGTAATGGCTATGTCGCTGGATTCCCACGTAGTCGACTGCGGTTCGCATCCCGGACCCGGTGGCTTAAAACTCACGCCAGGCGCGTGTGCGTGCGTGCCTAAGATCCCGAGAGGAGAATGGAGGAGAAGGTATTGCGGCGTGACTATCCCCCCTGGGGGGTGATTTCTCGCTTCCTGTCTCTATGTCTCTCTCTGTCTGGCGAGCGCACGCGCCCTATAGCGAAAAAACCTCTCCAAAAATAAATAAATAAATAAATAAATAAATAAATAAATAAATAAAATAAATGCTTGGACTTAAGCACACATCTCTTTGTTGAAAACTAGTCACATGTATCCCAGAGTGCACTGGGTGCTGGAAAACGCAGGGGAGCATGAAACATTTGGAGAACAGTACTATCTAGGCAAAAGGGCACCAGACACAATTTTAGGGACTTCAGAAAGTTTTACTGAAGGAGATGGACTACAAAGAGAATTAGAAAACATTGAGTTGGAACTGTAAAGGAGAAGCAGCCCAAAGATAGCATACTTTAAAGGTTTTAGTAAGGCAAATACCTCACACCCATCAGGATCATTGCCCAAAAAGGTGTTTTTATTTACAATAAATGAGTTGTGATGCTGCAAAAGGATTATAGAATTCACAGCGTGACTCCCACCTTCTTTCCTGAGTTCTTGATGTAAAAACTTGGTATAGCCCATCACTAGGCTCCGTCATTTTAAATGAACCAGTATAAACATTTAACAAACCATTTGTAAACACCCCCCCCCCACTTTTGTCCTTTCTCTTTGTTATATAAACCATATTTTTTTTTTTTCTTTTTTTGGAGAGGTTTTTTCGCTATAGGGCGCGTGCGCTCGCCAGACAGACAGAGAGAGACATAGAGACAGAAAGCGAGAAATCACCCCCCAGGGGGGATGGTCACACCGCAATCCCTTCTCCTCCATTCTCCTCTCGGGATCTTGGGCACGCACGCACACGCGCCCGGCGTGAGTTGTAAGCCACCGGGTTCGAGACGCGAACCGCGGTCGACTACGTGGGAGTCCAGCGACATAGCCATTATGCTAACTGCTGGTTCCCTAAACCATTTTTTTTTGGTAGCCATTTTGATGAGCCAGTGTCTGAGAAACTAGAAATTTGCTACTCCAGCCAGTTTGTCCTAAGACTTGCCTCACATAAACCACTTTTATTTTATATATTATGCCTTAATCTTTCTTTTAGTTGATGTAACTATTCTAGGTGTAAAATATCGAAAGAGCTTTATTCTAAATCAGTTGAAGTGACCCATGCCTGGAAAAACACAATTTCAAGAAGCCTTGAGAAAATGTTTCCCATGTGGCCAAATTACAACAAATAGATATAGATATGTGGATTTTTTTTTTTTTAATTTGCTACAAGCATAGGTGCTCACTAGAGAGAGACTGAGAAAGTACCCCCAGGGTAGGTGGCCACAATCCAATTCTTTCTTCTCCATTCTCCTCTTGGGATTTTGGGCATGTACACACCCACGCCCAGCATTTGTCAAGCCCACAGGTGGGTAAGGACTCCAACCATGCAGTCAGTCATGTGGGATCCAGCTGCCTTATGCCACCAAGCTGGCCTAGAATAGATATTTCATATATTTTAGGAAAGTAGAAGTTACAATAAAAGTTGCAAATCAATATATAGAAGTTATCTATTGTTTTGGAAAAAAGGAGCTGGGCAGGATATCTTGAAGCAGAAGGCCTACAGGTGATAAGTAGTTTTAAAGATTTTTTTAGTTTGTGAATTGGCTAGAAGAACAAGGTTTTGTCTGAAACTGGGATTCAACAGAAAGAGAAGTTTAAGCTTAACTTTACCATACATAAGGGAATTTATCAGTTACCACATGTTGTTTTAGTGTGAAAAATAAGTCGCAATTACTGAGGCAAGGTGACTTGACTCTGCCCAGGCCTCTCAGGAAGGAATTTTAGAGCCAAGACACAGTGGCCAGAGTTCAGGCTGCAAAGATGAGGTGGGAGTTGGTGGGGAGAGGTGTCAGGGCATTCACAAGGAGTGCAGAGTGGACCCAAGCAAGGATGCTCTTTATTAGTGCTTAATTCATTTGCTTGTTTTTCTGCTAGAAGTTCCAGTAAGAAGTAGAAGGTAGGTGTTTTGTTAGAAAGACAGATAAAACTGAGACTCAGAGGTGCTCTTTAGACCAGACGGAAAGCTAAGACTTTATCTTACAGCCAGAGGGGAGCTGGTTTTTAATGCAGGCAAGTAACTGTCAATTTAAATTGCATATATGTATATCTGGTGACTTTGTGGAGGACAACTTAGTAATGAACTCTTTACGTTAATCATTTCCAATAAATAGGTCATCATTCTCTCAATAAACCCAGTATTAAAATAAAAAAAAAATGGACAAGAGAATGGGAAGGCTCAGACCTGACGTCTGCCTCAGCCAGTCACTTCCTTTCCATGTGACACCTGATTGACCTTTCTGAGGCTTCGTTTGCTCATCTGTGAGAACTTGGTAAAAATGTACTCTGCCATGTCCACCTTCAGTGCCCATATGAGATCAGATAAAATCATGCACTTTGAAACAAGAACTTTGAAAGATGTCAGATGTAACACAAATATAACTGCTGATAAAATCCAGCGGACACCTATTCTGACATGCTCCACTCCTTACAAGGCAACATAGGGCATCGAAAATGATCCCCACCTCCCTCCTTTGGAGAAATCAGCAGTCTTCCCAGAAAAAAAAAAAAAAAGAAAAAAAAGAAAAGACTAAAACACCAGAGCAGAATTTGGTAATTCAACTGCAGAGCGTGATTGCAAAATGGAGGCTATATTTAACAAATGTGCTGAATATAAACATACGAGGGACTTTTCTGGGGAAGCCGTCACCTGCGCAGCCTGTGTATGCATCGCTGTGTTGCTGCAGCTGCTTCAACCAACGATGCAACTTTTACGAGAACTTTTCAAGGCAAGTTAATATGCCCCTTGAGAAGATCAATCTTCTGACTCGGGGCTTATTTATTTTAATGATTTCATCATTTGACTACACACATAAGCCTCAGGTTTTAGCATCACAACTTGTGAGTATCGAATCTATGAGTGCTTATATATCTTACATCACAGAAGTCCTACAAACCAGGTGCTCTAGTCCTTATTAACACAAGAGAAAGAAATAAAACTCAGGAATGAAAGTCAGTTTCCCCAATTATATGACAGAACCAGTCCACATCTAAGAGTGCTACGATACACATCATGTTCTCCTCATTATAATATAACTTTGTTAATACTTCTCAGGTTTCATGTCTGTAGGTCAAAGGAAATAATTTCTGTGGTGGTGTCCACTATTTCCATTAGCAACTGCTAAAGGTGATAGAAAACATCTTTTGGCATTAGGAGATAATAGATTATGAAAAGCAAAATTAATATTAAGTATAGAAAAAAATATTTCAACACTTCTAGACACTGGATTTCTTTTTTTCTCTCTTTTTAAAATTTATTTATTTACATTCATTGTAAATTTATTACATTCATTGTAAATCATCAATACAGTATACAAAATGAGATTTTCCATCCAGGATACATTGTATATTGGCTCAATCAAGGATATTACCATCCATGTTATCATCAACAAATAATTTTCTATTTCTTCTTTCTTATATATTTTGTTTTTTATTCTCCCCCTTGATTCCCTACCTCTCACCCTCTGCCAATTCCCCACCCCCTTTATCCCACCCACACTGTCTCTGGTATCTACAGTTGTTTCCATACCTTTTATCACACATTTTATCGATTCACCAAAGATCTTAATTAAGTTAAAAACTTTCAATAGCAAGCACAAGTGATTCTCAAGTAATATTTGTGAATATATATGTATATATGTGTATATATATATGTGTGTGTGTGTGTGTGTGTGTGTGTGTATATATATAAAACATATGAATATATGTCTGACTTTAGGCATAAGCCTCAGTGAGTAAAGTGAACATAATATAAAGTAGCACCTCACTGGGGCTATATAACTTACTGCAGTCATTAAATGGGTATTAATAAGTATTTTTTAATATATTTTTTAATTTCAAGAAACACAGTTTTAGTTTCAGTAGACCAAAATTTTAAAAAGTTAAGAGAAATTTATTTAAAACTTGAAGTCAAGAAAAAAGTTAGTGGGAACCAGCAGTTAGCGTAATGGCTATGTCGCTGGACTCCCACATAGTCAACAGTGGTTCGCGTCCCAGACATGGTGGCTTAGAACTCACGCCAGGCGCGTGTGCGTGTGTGCCCAAGATCCCGAGAGGAGAATGGAGGAGAAGGGATTGTGGCGTGACCATCCCCCCTGGGGGGTGATTTCTCGCTTTCTGTCTCTATGTCTCTCTCTGTCTGTCTGGCGAGCGCACGCGCCCTATAGCAAAAACCTCTCAAAAAAAAAAAAAAAAAAAAAAAAGGAAAAAAAAGAAAAGAAAAAAAGAAAAGGTTAGGACTCAGTTCAAATAGTAGGTAGATATAAGTATCAACAGTTCAACACACATCCTTAAATATGGAAATCAAAGCATCAAAGAAAATCAGTAATGTTTTAGTCTAAAGTCAAAAAATCCTTTTTCACTAGTTCAGACTCATGTAATTAATCTCTCTTCTATTTAATTTGCAGTGTTACTGTGATCTGATCTTTCCATTTCAATCCTGGAAGTTAGCATTCAACATTATTGCTGATATTTCCCATATTTTTTATGACCCTGCAGTAATTTCTAGTCATCTGATGGATGGTGCATTTCTTCCTAATTCTTGAAGTTCAATCTGAGCATTCTGGAGTGTGCAGAGGGAGGTGATCTGCAATCTTTGTCGTTCCATTTTTACCCTTTGTGCAGCAGATTCAGTGGGTATTGCGGAGTATGTGAACCCTAATAGTTTTTGGGTATTCAGCTATAGTTCCCTTAGATCCATCGAGGCACTCAGTGAATAGAGATTGATGAGCAAAGTAATGAGGTAAAAGGAAAAAAAAAAAAATAAGAAAACACAGAGAGAGAGTAAAGAGAGAGAGTGAGAGAGAGCAGAAAAAAGAAGTAAAAACAACAAAAAAAAATTTTTAATTAAGCAAAAAATAAAAACTGCACAGCATGCAGGCACACTGCCCCAAATCACTAGTTCTCAGCAGCAATGGAGGAGTCTTCTTCTGAAGGCCCATCCCTTCCTCTCCTAGAGGAGAGGGGGAAAAGGAATTATTAGCAAGATAAAGGGAGGTGGTCTGAGAGTCAATAGAATACTTCACCAGAAAAAAATTTTAAAAAGGAAAAATTACAAAAAAATTAGAAGAGAGAGAGACAGAGAGAAGGATAGAGGGACTCCCTACCACTCGAGACTGGGGGAGGGGGCGGTTGGAGGCTGAATTATCAGTAGAAAATCTTCATTTCTCTTTTTCTCTGGAATCACTCGTTCTCAGCAGCAATAGACTCTTCTTCTTGACTTTGGATTTCTTTATGGATTTGCTTTTTTCTTTTTTTTTTTTAAATTTACTTTATTTAACTTTATTTTTATTTATTTTAATTTAAGTAGAGAGAAAGAAAGAGAGAGGGAAGGTGAGAAAACAAGACGCCAGGTCCAGGACTTGACCTGCGTTTGACAGTGTGGGAGTCCAGCACCCTTAACCACCATGCCACCTGCCAGCCCCTTTATGGATATTTTTAAGTGGATTGCGATTGATTGGTGTCTCTTATAGGATACTCTGCCTTCAGAACAGAAACCAATTAAGCTACATAAGGAATTTGGCACTTTTGTGTTCTCTTTCTTACTGTTAAGAGCTTACTTAGATCACATGTGTAGCGTGGTTTATTCAAAACAGGCTCTATTGCCAAGGTTGTATTTCAGTAGAAGATCCACACACACTAGAACTGTGGGCGCACAGACTCAGCATTTGCTACAGAGTTGGGCTACTTTCTAGCTATGGTTTGCCTGGTGTTATTCAAGTGAAATCTAAAGTTCCAGAGGACTATTACAGTCAATTAACCTATCAAATACAGGTGATAAAAGCTTCCACATTCATACTCCAGATATGCACCTGTAATATGGCCGTTATAAGTAAGACATGTCAAATTGATACCATTTAAGAGAAGCAAGAAAACAAATGCACAGAGACCCTGCGTTCATGGTGTTTTACTTCAGACCTATTTCCAAATAAGTGGTTTTAGTTTTCAAGTAGAATCAGTAAGCAAGTAGCACATATAGAATTTATTACAGTTGCAAATGAAATTCTGATGATGGTAGACTCTTTTAGGGGTCAAGAAGATAGCAGACATTCGAATCACCCTTTTCAAAATCTGTGATTAAAAATCATTCCCATTTCCATACAGTTGTTAAAAATAATTTAGCGGCTTGTGTCACTTTTATAAATTTTATTTTTCATGTTAATTAAAAACTAATTGGCTTATGTAGCCTCTTAATCATTTCTTTTAAGAACAAGAATATACTGCAAGTCCAATTATTGAATATAAAAAAACGAATTTCATTACCCTCCTCTTTTAAGATGAAAATATTTGCACCTTGAAATTTTGAGCAGTCCATTTTATTTGATGTCTGTTTGTCCAAATTCTCCTTTATTATGCCTGCTTTCCCATCCATCCCTCGATGTGTGTCAATCATTAACTAATTTTGTCAGAAAACTGTTTTATTCCATTTTGTAAGATGTCAAGTGAAGTAGAAAAAGAAACAGTGGCTTCATGTCGGAGTTCTAGAAGAAAAAACTTTCCTATGTTTTCTCACAAATTGAAGGTTTGCAGCAACCCAGCATGAAGCAAGTCTGTTGGTGTCATTTTTCTAATAGTATGTGTTCAATTCATGTATCTATGTAACATATTAGTCATTCTCACAATATTTCAAAATGTTTCATCATGATTATATCGGTTATGGTGAACTGTAATCAGTGATCTTTACTGGTACTGCGTTGTTGTTTTTGGTCACCATGAACTGCCCTCATATAAGACGATAAATTGATAAAAGATGTATGTGTTCTGACTGCTCCACCAACCAGCCGTTCCCACATCTCTGTTCCTCTCCTCAGGCCTCCCTATTTCCTAAGGCACAGCAATATTAAAATGAGGACAATTCCTAACTCTGCAATAGTCTCTAAGTCTTTAAGATAGGCTAAAAGCTAGGCCTGTGGTGTCAGTTAGCCAAGTGGTGAACACACAGATCTTGAAGCAAAAAAAAAAAAAAAAAAAAAAAAAAAAAAAAGTGCCTATTCCGTGAACACATGAATAAGCAAACAAATTTGTCTTGCTGCTGATGGGGATAAAGTTTTAGTGGTCTGGATAGATTAAATCAGACACATCACTCCTTTACATCACAGCCTAATCTAGAGCAAGGCCCTAACTCTCCTCAATTCTGTGAAGGCTGAGGGAGGTGAGGAAGTTGCAGGAAAAAAATCTTAAGCCAGCAAAGATTGGCTCATGACATTTAAGGAAGGTATTTCTGTAACATAATAGTGCAAGGGGAGGCAGCAAATGTTGATGTGGAAGCTGCAGAAGGTCATCCTCATGAACTATTAGGTCACCAGGAAAGTCATGATATGTTTTTTTGTGCAAAAATGTGTCATGACTTTCCTGATGGACCTGATAGTTAAGATCATAGATGAAGGAGGTTACACTAAACAACAGGTCTTAGTGTAGACAAAGCAACCTTATAATTGAAAGAAGATACCATCTAGGACTTATAGAGCTAGAGAATAGAAGTCAATGCCTGGCTTCAAAGCTTCAAAGGTCAAGCTGACCCTCTTGTTAGGGGCTAATGACTTTAAGTGGAAGGAATATTTATTTACTATTCCAAACATCCTAGCATCCTGATGAATCATGCTAACTCTGCTTTGTCTGTGCTCTGTAAATGGAACAACAATGCCCGGATGATGTAGTTTGATGAATATTTTAAGATCACTGTTGAGACCTATTACTTAAAAAAAATTCTTTCAAATAATTGCTGCTCATTGAGATGGAGCAGGAATATACCCTGATGGGGTCAGATGGACACCCCATTGTTTGGCCTTCCAGTGGCTTCCCTGGGCCCCAAGGTGGGGGCAAACAAAGCCTATGGCAGGGATAATATATGCTCACTACCAGGTCTGCTTGTATGCTGGAATCAAGATTGTGGGGATGAATGTGAGGTCATGCCTGCCCAGTGAGAATTCCAAATAGGACCTTGTGAAGGACTCAGAATGGGAGATCATCTGTTTCACCCTGCATTGTGAATGAGAAGACTTTGGAGTCATAGCAATTGTTGACCCAAAGCCTATTCCTGAGAACGGGAGTGTTGCTGGCTGCCATACCAACTTCAGCACCAAGGCTATGAGGGAGGAGATTGAGTACATTGAGGGGACCATTCAAAAGCTGAGCAAAAGGCACCAGTACCACATCCACATCTGTGATCCCAACAGGGGTCTGGACAACACACGGTGCCTGGCTGGATTCCCCAAAACTTCCAACATCAATGACTTTTATGCAGGTGTGGCCAATAATAGCACCAGCATCCACATTCCCTAGACTGTTGACCAAGAGAAGAAGGACTGCTTTGAAGACAGGCACCCCTCAGAGAACCACAACCCCTTCTCAGTGACAGAAGCCCTCATCCGCACATGACTTCTCAATGAAACCAGTGACAAAACCTTCCAGTATAAAAACTAAGTGGACTAGACCTCCAACCATTGAACCCCTCCTAGCCCATCCTGCTCCAGCTCTGCCCCACTTCCCCACCACCCTAATTTTCTCAATAATAATTCAAAGGGTGGAATATCAAGTTCTTTTCATATTCTTTGTGCCCAATTAATCTTGCTTTCTTTGGCCAGGAGAGAGAGGTCAATTTCTCAATGTCTTCATATCTAACCCATTTTCCCATCACTGAAGCTTCCTAGTGTGTTAGTAGGGAGGAGGTTGGGTACACTTAACAGTCCTGCCATTTAATCAGGATGCTTGTCCAGCAGGCGTAGCTGTTGTAAAGCTGTTTGAGAGGGAGGGGGAGGCCATTTTCTTTGTGGTAGCTGAGGCTGACTGGTTACATTAGGATTTTCCCTCTCAGGGAAGCTCTGTTCCATGGGAGGTTATAACCAATCCTCTCTGAGAAGAGCGAGTTAGAGAAGGAGGAGTTGGGGATAAGGAAGGAAAGACCCCTGGTCTCTGGAACTTCTCTTGCTTGGGGCTATATACCCTACCCAGAACATAAAGCCCAGAGTACAAACTATCTGACCTTAACAGAAGAAAAAGTTCTTACTGCTTGATAAGAACTCCATTTATAACACACATTTTTATATTTAATTGTGAAACAAACAAACAAAAATAAAAAAAATATATATATATATATATATATATATATATATATATATATATGGGTGTATGTGGTTAAGTGTGTTTTTCTAAGGGAGAAAACCATACTGGTCACTGGGAGTCACAGTCAAGCAACTAGTCTGGTTTAGAATTAAGGCTCTTCTCCTGAAGGGGCAGTGGGGAAGCAGCGCTTGAGAGGTTGGCTGTTTAGAGCTGTGGTCCTCGTTAATATTTAGGGGTTTCTCTGTGCTGGTCACCCCTCTGAGTGGACAGTGGTTAGTTACCAGGTGGATATGTGTTATTAGCAGTCACCTGAGCCTCGTGGCTTTGGTTTAAAAAAATGCATGTGTACTCTTCCACAGAAGGGGTTTAGAAGCATGAGTTGGCTGGTCAACTTGAGCATGTTATTGACAAGGTATTTGGGTATTTTCTGGTCAGACTAGCATGTCATTAAAGCAGGCCTTTTGATATATTAAAGTTTTTAAAGCCAAACAAGTTTAGATTTTAATCAAAGTTGTAGGGGTTCTATGTCTAATTTTACAGACTTGCCTGTTGGTTTCAACTGTCTCCTATCTCTGGTCTTAGAGGAGATAAGGACAGGGTTGGAGTCGAAATACATATAATTTTGTATCCTGTTATCTTCTCCTACTACAGTATCCTCCTTTCCTCTTGTTGAGATTCCTGAAGAGTTATATTTCCCTTTTACAATAGGAAACAAACCCCACCGTGATCCCTGCATTTCCCCTATTCTTCAGCTATTTCATGTTGGCTGCAGGAGACTGGCTGTGGTTTCTCTTCCTGTAATGACTTCTAATTGCCATGTGGAGTATGCGCAGGGTTAGAGCCTCCTCGTGTAAACAAACTGTAGCTGCCCAGAGCAGCACTTATAAATCAACCTAACATTTATAAGAAAACAAAACAAAAAACAAATAATTGCTGCTCATTAACAATGCACAAGAACTCTGATGGAAATATGCAAGGGGATTAATGTTGTTTATGCATAGTAATGTGACATCCATTCTGCAGTCAGTAGATCAAGGAGTAATTTTGACTTTTAAGTTTTACTACTTAGATACATTTCAAAGGCTATAGCTGCCACAGATACTGATTCCTCTAATGGATCTGGGTAAAGCAAATTGGAAACCTTCTGAAAATGAGTCATCCTTCTAGATATCATTAAGAATATTTATGATTCATGGGAGGAAGTCCAAATATCCACATTATCAGGAGTTTGGGAGAAGTTAACTTCAACCCTCATGGATGACTTTAAGACTTCAGGACGTGAGCAACTGCAGATGTGGTAGAAATGCCAAGAGAACAGTAAGAAATGGAGCCTTAAGATCTGACCAAATTGCTACAGTCTCATGATAAAACTAACAGATGAGCAGCTTCTTCTCTTGGATGAGCAATTAAAATGGCTTCTTGAGATGGAAAAAGGTTTCCCGATGAAGATACTGTGAACACTGTTGACATGACAGCAAAGGATTTAGAATACTTCATAAACTAAGTTGATAAAGCAACAGCTGTGTTTGAGAGGACTGACAATTTTGAGAGAAGTTCTACTGTGGGTAAAATGGTATCAAACTATCTCATGCTACAGAGAAATCTTTTGTGAAAGAAAATCATTTGATGTAGCAAACTTTATTGTTTTCTGTTATTATGAAATTGACACAGCCACCCCGACCTTCAGCAGCCATCACTCTGATCAGTCAGCAGCCATCCACATCAAGGCAAGACTGTCCGCCAGCAAAAAGATAACAGCTCACAGAGGGCTCAGACTGTTAGTCATTGTTAGCAATAAGTAATTTCTTATTTAAGGCATGTACATCATTTTTTAGACATAATGCCATTGTACACTTAGACTACAGTATAGTATAAACTTAACTTTTATATGCAATGGGAAATTAAAAAATTAATGAGACTTGCTTTATTGCAGTATACAACAGTACTGAATAAAGGAAAAAAAAACTTGGAAAGATTTTTTTTAGGGTAATTTACCCAGACCATGAAATATTTAGCAATATTTCCATATGATAAATATTTCATTTAAGAAGTGGCATTCTTTAAAATGTGATGAGTGTATTTATCCATATATGAAGAACATAGGTAAACTGTATTGTGCTTTTACTGACACAGAATTACTCTAACAGTACATGAATCAAGAAGGATTTAATATGAAATATATATATATATATATATATATATATATATATATACACACACACACACACACACACACACAAATAAAATCATACCACAGAAACTTAGTTTGTGTATTTTATTTGTTATTTCTTATAACAAATGTCATAGAGAAAATTCGTTACCTAGGAAAAATCATTAGAATAAAAACTCATATCTAACCAAATTTGGCACTATTACATTATACCTTTTTTGAAAAAAATATTATGGCCATGTAATTAGGTAGATCAGACTAGAAAATAAAATCTGTAGACCAACTAGTCTAGGCTAAAATTCCCATGTACAAGACAATTAACTCCTTTAAGATTAATTTATTTAAATCTGAAAATTAGAGATTAATTTTACGCCATGTCACTGTTTTTAGAATTAAGTGAGATAATGCACATATAAATACATGATCGCAGGGGTGAGTGGGGGCACAACAGTAAAATGCACGATGTTTTCTGTGGCAGACCCACATGGGAAGGTGCCTGGTTCGTGCCCCAGAGTAGCTGGGTGTGCCTGTGCTGCGGGCCAGCTGACTGGGTTTAAGGTTGCATCACAACATTAAGACATGTTGGGAGTGCTGTGTTTCTATCTCTGTTTCTCACTCTTTCTCTGTCTCTCTGTCTTGGAATAAACTTTAAAAAGTGTGTGTGTGTGTGGGGGGGGGGATTAGCACAGTACCTAACCAAAAGTAAGTACACAGCAGTTGGGAGCCACTAGGCCGTTATTGTATTATTTAGAAATTTGTGACAGTCTTTGAACTTAAAAAACAGAGAGCTTTCTATGTGAAAAGAGAAAGTATGACTGGCTCTGCAGTGTAGCAGCTGAAACCAGCACATGGGAAAGCAGATAACACATGATTCAAATCCCGGCCCTGATAGTTTGAGGGACACCCCAGATGACTGTATTTGTGTGTCCAGAATCCTGACAGGAAGGAGAAATGTAGAAAAAGAGATCAGGCCATGACCTTGCGCCATTGGCCAAGTACATGTGCCCTCTGGGAATAACATCTTAAAAAAAAAAAATTAAAAAGAGAAAGTAGAAGTCAAGACTCAGGGTAATATGCATACGTACTAAACTGAGTGGCATATGGCTGAGCAAATTTGCTAACTGAAAGGTCATCAAGTCCTCCTCACTCATGCATCCCATTCTGTGTGGCAAAACTGTCACGTACACAGGCCTGATGGGGAAGGGGAAGTACAACTTCCAGCGCTTGACTTTGCGGATGAATGAATTCTTCCAAGCTCACCATTTTTGCAATAAAGGAGTTCTCTTTACAGTTACATTTGACTGACTCCCTCTCCAGTACCTAGTAAAGGGATTGTATTTGAAACAAGGTAAATCAGGATCTGAATTGGTTGTGCTGGCACTGTGGGTCCCCACTGACTTCCTATTTGCTTTCCGAGTACCACTCTGAATCCATTTCAATGTGCACTTGGTGATTGAGGCTACTATGGCTCCATTCATTATATTGCTATCAAGACAATTGGAGAAAACTGATTCATTCAGTAGATAGCTAGAAAACAAAGCCATTAGTAATTCTACTAGGACTAACTAATTTATTTGTAAACACAAAGTCTAATCAAAAGCAAAAGAAATAGAAATGCTTTAACAACATCATTACAGCAGCCCAGTCCCAGATCAATTCAAGTAGATTCATTTATATTTCCTCTGAGCTTGCTAAGCTGGCTGTGTACTAAGCTCTCGCTCATGGAGGTCAAGCTGTAACACAAAACCCTGCCAGATAAACTGTATCTTGTTGAGGAAATACGTATGTCTACCTACTAGAATATTGAGAGAATTTGTTATTTGAGGCTCATGTAATCCATACTATCCTGTCAAGCAATACCTTGAGGAGTTAAAATTTAACGGAGAATGTCATATACAATGAGATTCTTGTATAGCAGACCATTTGGTGTGTAACTAACTCTAATTATAAATGATATGGCAAACTATGAAAATGTGGCAATGAAATCTTAGGATTGGTGTTTCAAATTCCTTTTCACTATGGAAATGGTGAAAACCTTAACCTGAAGAAGGTAGGGTTTTATTTTCTTTCCTGTCTTTATTTGTACAATGGCTGCCAATTCTATACTGCATCCATACTCTCCTAGACTCAAACTATACTATGTCTACACTCTTCTTTTCCTGTACTAATTTGCCTTAAAATGTCCCTACTTTGTTTTAGGGCCCTTATTGCCATTAAAAAAAAAAAAAAAAAAAAAAAAAAAAAAACTCAGGGGGCAGCAGGTGGTATAGTGGTTAGGGCTCTGGGCTCCTACATAGCTGACCACTATTTGAGTCCTGGAGTGCAGCTCGGTAGTCACACCAGATGTGTGTGCGCATGTGCCCAAAATCCCAGGGAGCAAATTCAGAATAAGGGATTTTAGTGTGGCCACGTCCCCAGGGGGGAATGCTTTCTCACTCTCCCTCTCACTGTTTCTCTGTCTCTCTGGCGAGTGCAAGTGCCCTATGGCAAAAGCCTATTAAGAAAAGTGAACATTCTCACACTGTGCCTAGAATTGCTCAAAGTTACTGTAGATAACAGATTCTGCAGAACTGACAAAAATTCCCTTTTCTGGCTACTTAACATCAGGAAATGACTTTTTTCTATTGTACACTTGTCCTAAAACCGTGCTTTAAATTCTCCATTTCCTAAAAATAGTTTCTAAATTATTTCTAATTTCCAGATGATCACCCAAGTGAGCAAAACTATTCTCAAAAACTACCCTCAGACCCTGGGAGTATTAATTTGACCCCCATCCCTGTAATTTTGCTTTCCCCAGAATGCTATTTAAATGCATGTCTGACTACATCCTCTTAGCATAAGGCTTTTAGATTTTTCAGCAGTTGTTCATGGACAGCAGTTCATTCCTTTTCATTTTGGTATGAAAATGCTACAACGCCTTTACCCATTTACCAGGTGAGATTTTAAATATACAAGGACTCTTCAAAGAGTCCATGGAAAAATGCATATTATGAAAAAATTATGCATGGATTTCACATAAACTCTTGAATTCTGGCTTCAAGAACTAATTCTCAGCCTTTCTGTATCACAGGGAGAAAGAATGACTCATATTATTCCACAAGTTCCTGAAATTCGAAGTGGCATATTTCTGGATTTTAATCCCTTTACTATCTAATATTTCATCAAAAAGCTTTTGTAGCACAATGATCATGATGTAGAAGTATTCCTTAAACCCCATTTATTATTATATTTCCCAATGAGTAAAAGATAAGCTTTTTTTCATTGCCAAAGGGTATATGCGCTCACCAGAGAGAAACAGAGGAAAAAGGGAAAGAGAGAAAGTACCCCCCCAATGGGGCATAATCACATTGCAATCTCTTTCCCTTTGTTTCTTCCTCCCATCAGGGTTTGGAGTATGCACACATGCACCAGGCATGTCTCTAAAGCTACTGGGGCAAAGATTCAAACTGCACGTGGCTATGTGGGATCCAACTTTTTTAACCACTAGACCAAACAGCTAGCATTAAAAATAGCTTTGAGGGAACCAGCAGTTTGCATAATGGCTATGTCGCTGGACTCCCACATAGTCGACCGCGGTTCGCGTCCTGGACCCGGTGGCTTAAAACTCACGCCGGGCGCGTGTGCGTGCGTGCCCAAGATCCCGAGAGGAGAATGGAGGAGAAGGGATTGCGGCGTGACCATCCCCCCTGGAGGGTGATTTCTCGTTTTCTGTCTCTATGTCTCTGTCTGTCTGGCAAGCGCACTCACCCTATAGCAAAAGCCTCTTCAAAAAAAAAAAAAAAAAAAAAAAAATAGCTTTGAAAAAAATGAAAAGGCAAAGAAAAAAATGGAGAAATATAGTTTTACAGTTTTACACTACACCTAATAAGTGCTCTTGAACAACAATGAAATTACTTGATGTTCACAGGTAATTACTCCACAGGCTTTATTAATATTTAGGTAAGGTAGGGTCAATAAATCAGGAGATGATTGCCTTTGAAAACAGTTCATTACTCAGCTCCCAAGAGAAGAAGGCACAGCTTGGCTCTGGCAGGCCACGCAGAGAAGTACCAGGGTTAGCCATGAAGTAGACAGAGGGAAACTGTGGCAATAGCCTTTATTGTGTAGCTGCCAAGCCAGGGTATGCTGACTTAGAACTGACTGGTGAATAAGTTTAGTGAACTTATAGTAATTTAAATAATTTTAGGGAACTAGGGACAGTGCAAGAGCTGTCCCTAGCTGTCTATTCCTGGCCCAGGTGTGATTAGGACAGGTGGTGATAAGGAAGGTGATTGGAGGCTTGGGCTCTGCGTTGCTTGGTTTGAATCTGAGAAGGCCCCTTGCAGGTGAGTTGTTTTCTGCCTCTAGGTATCTACTGATCATGTGATGGGCAGTCCTTCTAGTATCAGTGAGTACCAAGATAACAAAAAACAGGAGACAGAAAATAAAAGTATATGGTTAATTCTGTAATGTTTTACAAATATATTCCATTAGGAAACATAACTCAATGCTCTTTTAAAATTTGTCTTATCTGATCTGACATGTCAGAATAGTATCATAGCTGATGGGAACAAGGACAGCAGACTCTGGGGTGGTGTCTTAGTCCACTGCTGTGCTGCTAAGAGAAATACCTGGGACTGGTGCCTTACAAAGATGTAAAGGTTTATTTATACCCCAGTTCTGGTGGCTGGAAAATCCAAAAGCATAGGGCTGGCATCAAGCCAGCCTATGTCCCAATGTCACTAACAGACATAGAGAGATGGCAGGCAGGTGCATTGGAGGAGAGGCCGGGGAGCAACTATCTTCCATTTATAAGAACCTGCTCTTGCAACAAGTCCCATTTCATGAGAGTTAGAACTCACTGTCTTGTGAGATATTATTAATCCATTTATGAGAGTAATGTCTCCATGATTCAATCACTGACCACTAGACTTCACCTTTTAACTTTCATAAACAATTACTGCCCACTAGACTCCACCCCGATGCTATTAATCTGAGCACCAGATTCCAAAACATGAATCCTTGTGGAGCAAACTATTATCCAAACTGTAGCAGATATCTACATTGAGTTTTGTAGACAAGATGGAAGAGTGCATTTGCCTCTTCTTGCATTTGAAATTCACTAGAGTCTAAGTGATTTGAGGTATATGGAAGGAAAGAATTGAGGGAACCACACCTAACAGTTGGTTGAAAGCTGAGAAAAATCTACAATTTCCATGTGGCATTAAGTGTTGACTAACTTAATTCTCTATTGAAAAAGCAATCATTCTTATGTGAGTTCAAATAAGAGCATTTTATCAAGAAAAGAATTCTGAGGCAGTGATTAGAAATAACAAGGTAGTACGATTTTTAGAGTTGTTTACTCAACTGTTACAATGAGTCCCCTATTTAGTTTTAAAAAGGAAGCATATTTTATGCCATGCCCATCAAAAAGTAAATAATTAGTTCTATTGCATTAATACTATAGCTTTCTCTCTCAAACAGAGAACTTTCCTGTGTTTCCTTGTTTTAGTTTTTAATTATGATTGCTGATTTACATTTTTATGTATATCTTTGTAGAGTACATTTTTTAAAAATACATACAATGAATAATAATGAAATCAAGGATATATACATTTTCATCTTCAGTATTAAACATTATATTATGTTGCACGCATTTGGTAATAATTCTACTCTTTCTTTTAAAATAAGTATTAAGTTGTCTATATTACTACTCTTCCTGTTCTCCCATAACCTCTTCTCATTTCTGTGAATTCTCATGTCTATTAAAATTTTTCTTGGTACCAGTAGGTGGCATAGTGGTCAAAGTACTGGCTCCCATGTGGTCCATCACAGTTAGAGTCCCTCAAGCTGGACACTTGTGCATGTGTGCCCAAAATCCCAAGAATTGATGTGTGGCCATCCCCACTGGGGGGTGATTTCTGGCTTTCTGTCTCTCCGGCAAGCACATGTGCTCTATGGCAACAATCTCTCTCAAAAAAGTTTTTTCTCATGAACTTCCTACCCATCTCTACTCTCCAAACAGCTTTTTTTTTTTTTTTTTTTTTTTTTTTTCTACCATTACTCCCTCTGTGTCAGTGCTTTTGAGACCTTTAGTTTCCACCATAGGGTGCAGATATTCCGTATATGTTAAAAAGGGACATACAGTATTTGTCTTTTATAGCCTGGTTTATTTTCTTTAGTATTATATCTTCTAGGTTCATCTACTTTATGTCAAATGACAGGATTTTTTGTTTATGATTGATTAATATTTCATTGTGTAAATGTTACCAAATTTAAGAACTTAAGCTGATTCCATAACTTAGCTGTTGCGAATAATGCTACAATAAACATGAATGGGCAAATACCTTTTGATTAATTTCTTGTCCTTTGGGTAAATACCCAAAGCTAGAACTGCTAGGTCATGTGGTAATTCTAATTTCAGATTTTTGAGAACCTCCATGTTTTCTGCAGTGGTTATGCTAACTTATTTTTCTACTGGCAGTGCACAAGGTTCTCTTTTCTCCAAAACCCTGCCAGAATTTGTTATCTTTGATTTTAGATCACAGCCTTTCTGACTGGGAAAGGTGTTACCTCATTGTGGTTTTGATTTGCATTTCACTTACCATAAGAGATGCTAAAAGTATAAGATATTTAGGAATAAATCTAACCAAAGAAGTTAAAGACCTCCACAAGGAAAACTACGAGAAGGTAAAAAAAGAAATTGAAAACGACACAAAAAAATGGAAAGACATCCCATGTTCATGGATTGGAAGAGTTAATATAATCAAAATGGCAATTCTACCCAAATTAATCTACCTATTTAATGCAATGCCAATCAAAGTACCAGACACATTCTTCACAGATCTAGAAAAGACAATCTTAAAATTTGTCTGGAATCATAAAAGACCCCGTATTGCCAAAGCACTTCTACACAAGAAGAATGGAGTGGGTGGCATCTCAATCCCCGACCCAAAAATATATTACAAAGCTGTGGTAATAAAGACAGCATGGTATTGGCACAGAAACAGACATGTGGACCAATGGAACAGAATAGAGTCCCCAGAAATAAGTGCCCAAACATACAGTCAACTGATCTTTGACAAGGGGTACCAGTCAATCCAGTGGGAAAATGAAAGCCTCTTCAGCAAGTGGTGCTGGAGAAACTGGACTTCCACTTGCAGAAAGATGAATCTGAACCCCTACCTCTCTCCTTTGACAAGAATCAAGTCAAGGTGGATCAAGGATCTAAATCTAAGACCTCAAACTATAAAGCTGCTCCTGGAGAATGCTGGGGAAACTCTGGGAGACATTGGTGTAGGGAAAGACTTCCTAAAGAAGACCCTCAAAGCAGAGTCCATCGTCCACAAAATAGACAAGTGGGATTACATCAGACTAAGAAGTTTCTGCATGGCCAAAGACACAGTAGTTAGTGTGAATCGACAGCCCTCAGAATGGGAAAATATTTTTGTAAATGTTGCATCAGATAAGGGACTGATAACCAGAATACACAAGGAACTAAAAAAGGTGTTTGGAAAAAAGATGAGCAACCCTATTAAAAGATGGGAGAAGGAGATGAAGAAAACACTCTCTAAAGATGACATACAAATGGCCAAAAGGCATATGAAAAAATGTTCAACCTCCCTCATCGTAAGGGAAATGCAGATAAAAACAACAATGAGGTACCACCTAACTCCAGTCAGATTGTCTAATATTACAAAAACAAAAAATGATAAGTGTTGGTGGGGGTGTGGTGAAAGGGGAACTCTTTTACACTGCTGGTGGGAATGTAGATTGGTCCAACCACTGTGGAGAATAATTTGGAGATTCCTCAAAAATCTACAGATAGATCTGCCATATGATCCAGAGATCCCACTCCTCGGTATCTACCCAAAGGACAGAAGAATCCTTCATTGGAAAAGTGCTTGCACATCGATGTTTATTGCGGCACTATTCACAATTGCTAAGTCATGGAACCAACCCAGATGCCCCCGTATGGAGGAATGGATTGAAAAACTGTGGTACATATACTCTATGGAATACTACTCAGCCATAAAAACCAACAGAGCCCTGGCTTTTGACAGAAAGTGGAAGAATATGGAAGATGTACTGCTGAGTGAGGCAAGCCAGGCTATGAAGGAGAGACATTGTATGTCCCCACTTAACATATACCGTTTGTCTGCATTCTATGTCTGAAACTGATTGACTAACAGTTGAACAAACACAAGAGATGGGTGTGAATGTCAGATGAGGTGTATGTGGAGGAGTGGGACCCAACGAAAGACATTTGGAGAAGGGATACAGAGGTAGAGCATTGACGGGATGGGGAGGTGTGGTGTTATCTGTTGAAGATATTTCGATCAACGGGTCTGGGGAGAAATGTTCACATATCGAAATGGTCTCATTGTAAGCCAAACAATATGATTGAAAGTATATACAAAAATAAATAAAGTAATAAAAAAAAAAAAAAGAGATGCTGAAAATTTTTCCCTGCACTTTTTAGCTGTTTATATGTCTTCTTTTGAGAGTTTGCTGTCTAGGTCAATTGCTCATTTTTTATTTTGGCTTATTATTTTTTTCTTGGTAGGCTGTTGGAGTTCCTTATATATTTTGGTTATCAGTTCCTTATCTGAAGTATAGTTTCCAAATATTTTATTCCATTCTGTAGGTTGTCTCTTTAGTCAAATCTCTTGTCCAAAATATATTTTCTAAATATTTTATCCTATTTTGTAGGTTTTCTTTTTTGTTTCCTTTGCTGTGTAGAATCTTTTTAATTTGATGTAATCCCAGTTATCTATTTTTGATATTTATGAATAATACCCCTTACTTTAGGGGTAAGGGGTATTATTCAAAAACTCTTTCTTGCAGTATGGCCATCCTCCTTGGTGGGTGATTTCTTGCTCTCTGTCTCTCTCTGTCTCTCTGGCAAGCACATGCTCTCTATAGCCAAAAATCTCTCTCAGAATCAAACAAGCAAAAAACCTTTCCTACTCCACTATCTTGTTTTCCTCCAGTAGTGTTTGGAGCTTTATGTTCAAGTCTTTAATCCATTTTTTAGCTAGTGTTTTATAAACAGTAAGACATGAGGTTTTAGTTTCATTTTTATGCAGATAGATAATGTAGTTTTTCCAGCACCGTTACTTGAAAATACTTTTTTCCTACACTAGATTGTCATGTGTACTTTGTCTAAAGTCGGGTTGCTGTATATTGTTGGGTTTATTTCTAGATTCTTTTTCATTGTTCTATGTATATGTCTGTTTTTGCGTCAATGCCATGCTGGTGATTACGGCTTTGTAATGTATTTTGAAGTCAGGTAGTGAGATGCCTCCAACTTTACTTTTATATAATAGTGTTTTGGTGATTTATTGTGATTCCAGAAAAAATTTATGATTGCTTCTTCTGTATCTGTGAAGAATGTAACTATAATTTTAATAAGAATTGCTTTGAATTTGTAGATTATTTTGGACACTATAGACATTTCAGTTATGTTGATTATTCTAATCCATAAATAAAGGATGGTTTTCCATTTATTTGTGTATTTTTCAAATTTTTATTCAGGTTTTTATAATTTTCTTGTAGAGATACTTTACTTCTTTGGTTTGATATATTTATAAGGTTTCTTTTTTATGTGGCTATTGTAAATTGAATTTTTTTTAATTTCTGCCTCAGTTTGCTTAGTTTTAGAGTGCAAAACAGTTACAGGTTTTGTATCCTGATTTCTGTGTCCTGCAACTTTGATGAATTTGTTTATCACCTTAAAGAGGTTTGGGGGTGTATTTTCTATGTTTTTCTATGTATATATTCATATTGCCCACAAAAAGGGACAATTTGACATATTTTTTTCCAATTTGGGATCCTTTATTTTATACTCTTGTCTGATTGCATTAGTCAGGACTTTCAGTACTGTGTTGAATTAGAATGGAGCAAGTGGGCATTCTTGTCTTGTTCCAGTTTTGAGAGGAAAAGCTTTCAATTTTTCTTCATCGACGATGGTATTAACTGTGGGTTTATTATATAGGACTTTATTGTGTAAAAAAAAGTAACTTATGTGCCTATTTGGTACATAAGTCAAATCTTAATTGTCAAGGTATATTGTACTTTATAACTTTTTTCTGTAGTCATTTATATGATCATTTTTTTCTTCTATTAATGTGATGCATTACATTTATTGTTTTACATGTGATGAACCATCCTTGCATCCCTGGAATAAATCTTATCTGACCACAGTGTATAATCTTCTTTTTAATCTTGTCTTCTTTTTTAAATAAAATATATTTTTATTTATTTATTTATTTATTTATTTATTTATTTATTTATTTTGCTATATGGTCCAGGAGCTTGCCAGAGACAGAGAGAAAAAGAGAGAGAGAGAGAGATAGGGGAGAGTGAGAAATCACCCTCGAGAAGGGATGGCCATGTCACAACACCTTCTCTTCCCTTCTCCTCTCGGGATTTGGGTCACATACACACACACATGTGCTTGGTATGTTTTTCAAGCTGGCCAGTCCAGGACTGAAATCATTAAGTTGGACATTTTGGATCAGCCACCTTAACTTCTGCACCACCTGCTGGCTTGGTGTATAATCTTTTTAATATGTTGTTGTATTTGGTTTGCTAGTATTTTGTGGAGGACTTTTGCATATATATATATATATATATATATATATATATCAGGAATATTGGACTGTATTTTTCTCCTTTCACTTCTTTCAATTGGTTTTAGCACCAATTGCTATAAACTTTGCTCTTAGTATTACTTTGTTGTGTCCTGGAGGCTCTGGAGTGTAGTATTATTGTTACAGTTTGTTTTGAGAAATTAAGAAAAAATTATTCTCAATTTCTTCAGTAGATTTTAAATCACCTTGAGTTTTTATAATAATCATGAATTCTACATTTAAATAAACCGAATAATCATCATGAGCACTTACTTTATCTCCACTCTACTGATCCTCTATTTGCCCCGACTTTTAAAATATATATATGTACATATATTTTATTTATTAATTATTTATCTTTTAATTTGACCAAAGAAAGACAGGGTGTGGGGAATGAGAAAGCAAGTCACCAGGTCCAGGAATTAAACCACATTCAGCTATGTAGGATTCAGCACCTTAACCACTATGCCACCTGCTGTCCCGCCATCCCCTGACTTTTTAATAAGATCAAAGGCAGCACTAACTTGGGTGACTATTAGAAAAGAGAATCAGGAACACCATCCTGATAAATAAATTAGCTGCTAATATAAATAAAAATTGGAGTCTGTGCTCAAAATCTAAATAACAGCTAACGCACTAAGATTATAATATAATGGTTTACTACATTCTAGATATTAATAATACTATAACCTCAGAAGAGGAAAGAATATAATAAAAATTATAGGAAGCAAAATATAATTGACATCTGAAAGTCCTAGGCTCTGTGTTTGAGCATAATTTCTCTGTGAATGTAAAACTACTCTATAAAAGAAGTATCTCTCTTTTTATAAAAATTAGTAATATGGGGACCAGCAGTTAGCATAATGGCTATGTCGCTGGACTCCCACGTAGTCGACCACGGTTCACGTCCCAGATCCGGTGGCTTAAAACTCACACCAGGCGCATGTGTGTACATGCCCAAGATCCCGAGAGGAGAATGGAGGAGAAGGGATTGCAGTGTGACCATCCCCCCTGGGTGGGTGATTTCTCACTTTCTGTCTCACTGTCTCTCTCTGTCTGTCTGGCGAGCACACATGCCCTATAGCGAAAACCTCTCCAAAAAAAAAAAAAAAATTAGTAATATCCAACCTCCAATATATAAAAACTAGCAATAATAATTGCAGATAAATAACAAGTTTAAATGTAAGAAAAAAATTTATATAACTGTTGGAATCAAACAAAGAAGAATATAATTATGAATTCTGAGGCAAAAGATTATTTAAGTAGAATTCAGGAAACACTCATTAAATTATCAATAAATTGAAGAATATTAAAATTAAGAATATTACAAAATCTCATTCATCAAGAGACCACTAAGATTATGAAAATTAGATACAGTGTGAAATGGTATATGTTTGATAAAGGGCTCAGGTCAAAATTTTATAATGAACTCCTAATAAGCATAAGGAAAATACGATCCATAAAAAAATGGATAGACAATAGTAAGTATTGGTGAGGATGCAAAGCAACTGAAACAGTCATACGTGGTATTAGGAATAGACATTTGTACAATCATTAGTAAATCAGAAGATTTCTATTACCAAGCATTTCTATTTCTAGATATATACCCAGTAAATATAGAAATTACAGTATAGAAATTGCTTAAATATGCTTCATCAGTAGAATGAAAAGTCAAGTTCACCCAATAAAATAGATGCTATAGTTCAATAAAAATGATGACCTATACCGTACACAACCATATAGATGAGTAATATCATTTCGAGTTAGAAAAAGAAGCCGAATCTAAAGGAATAAAATTGTAAAATTAGCAAAACTAAACTACAAAGCTTATGAACACAATAGATTTAAAAAGTAAAGAAAATCAAGGAAGCCACGGCCATTAATATGTAGTTAACTCACAGAGTAAAGTGGGAGAGGGTAGAAATTGAGCATGCAAATGTAAAATCCTTGAGTGTTAACTATTTTCTAAATTTTGCTATACTACTGCCAAATGGTAGTAGTTATAGTCCCACTAAAGTTTGCTTTCTGGTACATCACTGAATTCTACATTTTTATTTTATCTCATTTTCTATATATAGTTTTTCTCAGAACTAAAAACTCAATATAAAAATGGGACCTACCCTACAGCACAGTGGTTAAGTGCTGTGCATCAGGAGTTGTTTCTTACATGACTGACCGCAGTCTGAGCCCTTACCCTGGCTGCTTGAAAAATACATCAGATGGGGACCAGTAGTTAGCGTAATGGCTGTGTTGCTGGACTCCCACGTAGTCGACCGCGGTTTGAGTTCCGGACCCGGTGGCTTGAACTCACGCCGGGCGCGTGTGCGTGCGTGCCCAAGATCCCTGGAGGAGAAGGGATTGCGGCATGGCCATCCCCCCTGGGGGGGTGATTTCTCGCTTTCTGTCTCTCTGTCTCTGTCTGTCTGGCAAGCGCACACACCCTATAGCCAAAACCTCTCCAAAAAAAAAGAAAAAAAATACATCAGGTGCATGTGTGTGTCTGTCCAAAATCCTGATGGGATGGAGAAATGGAGGAAAAGAATTGTGGCATGATTATGCTCCATTAAGGGGTGTTTTCTCTCTATCTCTGGTAAGTGCACATACCCTCTAGCATTATTTAAGAAAATTCTGAGGCCAATAGGTATGTAGTCAACTGTGGTTTGAATCCTGGATCTGGCAGCATAAAACTCATGCTAGGCGTGTGTGTGTGCATGCCCCAAATCCCAGGAGAATGGAGTAGAAAGGATTGCAGTGTGGCTATTCCTCCTGGAGGGGGGGGGGTGATTTCTTGTTTTCTGGCAAGCACATGCACCCTATAGCAAAAATCTCTCTCAAAAAAAAAAAAAAAAAAAAGAAGAAGAAAAAATTTCTGCTTTATTTTTTGAGATATGTATTAAATGGCTCACATTTTTTTAATTTTCTGTGATACACTACTCCATAGTCTCTCCACCTCACCTTATTTATGTGCCTTATGTGGCCCCTGATATTTTCCTCACCAACACCCTGCCCCTAACAGCTTCTATTATCCATCATTACTCTATTTCCATGCTTAAAGTTGTTTTCATTTTCAGACACAAAAATTCTCTGACTCCTACTTCAGAACACTGAAAAGTAGAACACACAGAGAAGTATAATAATTATATTAGTGCATATCTGTTAAAATAGTTTGCAGTTACAATATGAGGTCAACTTTGAGTTCTGTATCTTTACCTTTCAATTTCTGAGCTGAAGGGAAAACTTGATGGTAGTTAGATTATGGTAAATGGTCAGCACCAGGAAAATGCATGTTTGCATTGATGTTTTTCTTTCCTTTTTAATTCTATATGCTAACTCAAATTTCAATGTACTTACCTAAGAGAATGAGAAAATATATAAAGAGTTAAGGTGAAAGATGGAAGATCTAAAATGCAGATCTTTTAAATTTAAGTCACCATTTGATTGATTACCTGAGGGATATTTGATATGACTTCCCATAGTTGAAGTCTTCCAAATAACATATTTGCCTTAATGTACATGAACATAATACATAATTAATCCTTTTATCTCTTATTATAGTCACAAATTTTACAGTTGTTTGGGTTTTGGCTTTTAAAATATGATTAGCATGGAGATTGTATGATCACTTTCACTTAAAAGACTATTTCTTGAAATTGAAATCAAACTTTAAAAGACTTTCTTTACGGCACACCATCAAGAATGGCAAATTTAATCAAATGTAGATACATTAAAATCTAACATAGTAAAATATGTCAACTCTTTTTAAAAAATAATTATTTAATTTTATTTATTACTATTATTATTATTATTATTATTCAATTTGATGAGGGAGAGAGGGAGACAGAGAGAGAAAGAAAGCCTACCAGGTCTGGAACTCGAGACGTAGTTGACCAAGTGGGTTTACAGTGCTTTAAACATCACACCACCTGCGGGTCCCAAATATATCAATTCCTATATACAAAAGATATGATCAGAAAGGAGGGAATTTTTTTGTCATTCTTAGAAATGTCCTATATACATTCCATTCCAAAAGTGTGTTTGTAGTAAGAAAGTAGAATGTAAGAAAGTAAGAAAGCCTTGACTTTCTTTTAATTTTTATCCTTAATATGTCTCTGTCCACTGGCACAAAGGTTGTATACAAATTGCAAGGCTTACCTTCTCTGGATTATAGAAAAGAGCCTATCCTCACATACTTGTGATATCACACAGATGTCTGTAGATGAAAAATTTCCCTCTTGGGCTATTATCAGATCACTTTAAAAAGTGCCACTCTTCAAGTAGCAGGGGCTTGATGAAGTGCTCAGTAGCAGGTCTGAAGTAACTAGCTATAGATGTGGCCAAATCTTAAAAAAAAAAAAAATAGTATAAATTAAAAAACTAGGAAAGTGAATGGTTTTATTATCTAAAATTTCAAAATAAGTTTAATCTTCTTTCTTTGATCTTGGTGTGCTTTGGTATGCAGTACACGTTCAGGTGCATTTTTAACTGCAATAAGCATTTTCATCTTTGTGTCTTGACACTAGTCATCCATCAAAAAATGCTAATTATATTAGTTCTTGCCTAAGCCGTCTCCCTTGGAAGAAATTTTTAAAATGCAATGGAAGCATTCTTATGAATTTACTTAAAGTATGTATTTCATACACTTATTGATGAGAACCAAAAATAAAGAAAATAAGTATAAAAGAATTACTTTCCTTGTACTTAAAAAGAATGTAAAAATATATAAATAAATAATATAAACAGTGCTCTTTTTTAAAAGAATGAATCAACGTGATTACTGAACATTTATCCTCTGTAGTGCAAACCATGAATATACTGGATAAAACTTGTTTCATCTATCTTTAAACAAGAGGCTTAATTTATATGAGAAATATTAGACAGCAAAGGGTCAGTCCAAGAATACATATGGATTTGGAATATTATAGGAACTCAAGAGAAACTGAAACCTCCCTCAAAAAAAAAAAAAAGTCCAGTGTTATTTAAAATCTCTTTTCAATGGAAATCTTAATTTAATTCCATATTATAAAATGAAATCATGTGTTTGGGTCTATGTGTCACTTTTGATCACTGTTGAAAGCTTTGATATTCTTAATATGTTCTTCAGAGAAGAAAGTAGTGCTAATTCTATTCACATTTACACCTTTGAACTTTTGGTTCTCATTTACAAAAGAGGGTATTATCCAAGTAAGTTATTATTCTTATCTTCAAATGAGTGCCTTCGAACAGCCTAGCGACTCCTCATTAATGTGGAGAACATCAGCATTGAATATAAGCCTACTGTCCCAGCCTGCATACTACTTTCCTTTGATCTAAAACTAGGAGGACATATAATAACCAAGTTTTAGGAACAACTACTATGTCCTTTCCTAAAAATGCCTATCTCCTTGGTACCTCCCTCAAGAGACTTGAATTGACGGTTCATTGTGTGAACCAACATATTTCTTTTATTTTTTGGTAAAGAAATACTTTAATCTTCTTATTATTTAATTTTCTATGGGCACATGTGTTCACTAGAGAGACATAGAGAAAAAGGGAAAGTAAGAAAGCAAGCTCCCAGGTCCAGAACTCAAACCATGTTTAGCCACGTGGGATCCAGCACCTTAACTATCATGCCACTTATGGGCCCCCAACATGCTATTTATAATTTACCAAACCCCCAATTAAAAAAAAAAAAAAAAAAAAAAAAAAAAAAAAAAAAAAAAAAAACCAGAAAAGAAAAAGGAAAACCAAGGTAGCTCTTGGATGTTTTAACCTAGTCACTATCATAATTTTCTGGAAAATATTTAAGGACTATACAAAGATATTTCTCTCTAAGCAGTCCTAGATCAGGATAGGAACAATTTGGGTAACATTAGCTGCCATATCATGTTTGATTTTGCTAAGGGCTAACTCTCTAATCCCAAATACAGTATGGTTTTAGCTTCTGTCTAGATAATCTCTTTGACTTAGCTTGAAAAACACTTTGAGTCAACACCTCACTATTCCCAAAATCTGTATTATCTCCCTATTAAGACTAGAGTCCACGCAAATTTTTTTTCTGCCATTGAATTTCCTTGGTTACTGTTCTTATCATACATTTTTAAAATGTCTTACCTTAACTAATATGCAACATCCAAATGACACTCATGACCAATGTGCCTTTAGAAAGTCATAAGGAGACCAGCAGATGGTTTGGTGGTTAAGATGCTGATTGCTACATGCCAAACTGTGGTTCAAGTCCAGGACCTGGTGGCTTGAGAATCACTCTGAGCCCTTGTGCATGTGTGTCCAAAATCCTGAGAGGAGAATGGAGGAGAAGGAATTGTGGTGTGGCCATCCCCCTTTGAGGGTGATTTCTCACTTTCCCTCCCTCTTTCTCTCTCCAGCAAGGGTATACACCTTAAGACTAAAAAGCTAAAATAAAGAAAAAATAAATTCATCAGAAATTGTTCTTCTGCTTACCTCCAATGTGCAAGCATTGTACCTTTAGCAGAATTGCCCCAGCTGGTGCAAAGATTCCAGAAATAACATTCTTAGAGCACTTCTCCCTTACCATGATAATGTATTGGTAATAATAATAGTAATAATAATAACGTATGATAGTTTCTCATTGATTTTCATTCATTTCATTTAAGAAAATGTTTTTGTATATTTTTTTTATTTTCAAAGAACTATTCTATCAGTTATGTGTTGCTGTGTGACAAATCACCTCAGAACTAAATGGCTTAAACAACAGTCCTTTATGTCCATGAGTCTGCAGATTATCTAAACAGTCTTGCTAACCTAAGCTAAATTCTACTGACCTTGATTGAATCTAATTGTTCTTCTGCTTAAGTTTGTGGCTTAGATGAGAACCGTGTGATTGGACAGGCATTTCCTACTTGTCTGGTGGCTGACTTAATGATCCATTGGGCATGACTGGAACATGTATCTCTCAATACTCAGGCTACATAGGCATGTTCACCTGGAGGTAGGGTTCCAAAATCTCAAATGACACCAAATAAAAAATAGAGCACTTTGTAACTTGCTCACTGTGTCTCATTTCCTGTTTTCTCATTGACCAAAGCAAGCCATAAATCTGACACAGAGCCAAAGGATAGAGAAAAATGCCACCTTTGATTGGAAGAACTTCAAAGCTTGCTTAAAGGGCATAGATACAGGATGGGAAACAGTTTGTGACCATTTCAAAAAATGGTGTTACGTAACAACAACAACAAAAATACTACAGACCAATATTTTTGATGAATAGAGATGCAAAAATTCTCAATAAAATAGTAGGAAATTAAATTAACCAGGTCATGGAAAAGATTACATATTATGACCAAGTAGGATTTATCCCAAGAATGCAAGAATGGGTCAACATATGAAAATCATTTAATGTGCTACATCACATCAACAGAAAGATTAAAAGCCACATTAGTTATATCAATCAGTGCAGAAAAATAATGCTGAGAATGATAAAAATAAAACATTAAAGAAGACAAAATTGATCTTATTGATAAAATAAGACATTCTTTTATGATTAAGACTCAATAAGTTTCATATAGATGCACGTATCTCAATATAATAAAGTCCATATATGACAAAACCACAGCTAATATTATAGTAAATGGGGAAAAGTAAAATACTTTCCATTTAAGAACTAAAACAAAACAAGGATGTCTACACTCCTTTCACCAAAGTACTAGAAGTTTTAGCTGAAGCAGTTAGGCAAGAGAAAAAAACCAAAGGCATTCAAATTGGAAAGAAAGAAGTTAAATTGTTGCTGTTTGCAGCTGACCTGATCAGTTTTTTTAAAAAAAAAACTTGAAAGAATCCCAAAAAAATTTTAGAACTGATAAACAAATGCAGTAAAGTTGCACATCACAAAATCAGCACACAAAAATTATTAACCTTCCTAAAGCCCTACACGGAAGCAAAAAAGAACTCAAGAAATCAATCCCATCTATAATAACTACAAGAAAATAAGATATCTAGAAAAAAAATTAAACCTATGAAATGAAAGATCTCTACAATAAAAGCTATAAAATGTTGTTGAAAGACATTAAGGAAGACAAACACACACACACACAGATCCAGGAAGTCCCTATTAAAATATCAGAAGCATTCTTCACAGAAATTTAAAAAAAACATAAAATAAAATAAAATTTGTATGGAATCACAAAAGACCCCTACTAACCAAGCAATCTTAAGCAAAGAGAATAAAGTCAAGAGGCATCACACTACCTGACTTCAAAATATACTAAAAATCCGTAAGCGGAAGTGCATTAGACTGGCACAAAAGCAGATAGTTTGACCAACGGAACAGAATAGATAACCTGGATACAAGTCCACAAATATATAGCCAACCAAGCTTTCACAAAGGTCCCAAGAACATTTTGTAAGGAAAAGACAGTCTCTTCAATTAATGGTGCTGGGAAAATTGGAAATTCATATAGAGAAGAATTAAACTAGACCCCTATATTTCACCATGTATAAAAATTAACTCAAAGTGAATTGACAGCTTAAAATACAAGACCCCAAACTATGAATTTGCTAAAAAGCAAACAAACAAACAAAAAAACACAAGGGAAATACCTATGTACATTGGCTTGGGCAAGTATTTTTTTAAAATAGAACTTCAAAAACATGGACACAAAAGCAAAAATAAGCAAATGGGATTACAGAAAGCTAAAAAGTTTCTGCACAGCAAAGGGAACAATCAACAGAGTGAAGAGACAAATTTGGCAAACTGTATGTCTACCCAGGGGGTTAATAACCAGACACAAGGAACTCAAGCAGCTCACTAACAAAAACAGATAAGCAAACCAACAAAAAGCTCCAAATAATCCAGTTAAAAAAAAAATGGGGAGTTGATCTATACAGGCAGTTCCCGGAACAAGGTAATGCAGGGCCATCAGGTGGTATGGAGGATAGGGCACTGGCGCTCACATGGCCAACTGCATGCTTTATGTTTCAGACACAGTGACTTGAAAAATACACTGGGCATTTCTGTGTGACTGCCCCAAATCCTGAGAGGACAATGGAGAAGAAGGGATTGCAGCATGACTATCCCACTTAGAGGGTGATTTATCACTTTCCCTCCCTCTCTGCGTCTCTCCAGTGAGCACACGTGCCCTGTAGTAAAATGTTAAAAAGAAAGAAAGAAAAAAGGTACACAAATGGCCAAGAAGCACGTGAAAAAATGATCAACACCACTAATCATTAGAGAAATGCAAATCAAAATCACAGTGAGGTATCACTTCAGTTAGAATGGTTATTATCAAATAAACAAAGAACAGCAAGTGCTGGTATGGTTGTGGAGAAAGAGAAACTCACGTACAGTTGTTGGTGAGTATGAAAATTAGCACAGTCACCATGGAAAACAGAATGGAGGTTCCTCAAAACACTAAAACTAGAACTCCTTTATGATCTAGTAATCTCACTATTGGCTATGTGCCCAGGGGAACGGAGTCAGTATGGAGAACAGAAGCACACACGCCCATGTTTCTTGCAGCACAGGTCACAGTCACTTGGAAGGCTGCGGGGAAGGTCACAGCATGGGACCAGGGATAAGGGCGCCTGTTTCGCTCTCCTTTTTTCACGAAAAGAAATAAACTTCAAACAAAATTATACTGATTACACATTGAAATGGTACTATTTTAGAAACAATTGGTTAAATGTATTATGAAAATTTTACAAAGTAGTATGATGGATAAAGGGTGTGCTTCAGGTAGAGACAGAGTGCATGCCATCTATTATTATTGTTGTTATTAATTTTTCACAAAACATCGAATATTTATTTTAATGGAAAAAAGCCTTTTATATTTATACATAGCATAGAGGTAACATTTCAAATGTTATTCACTCCTTGTATGGCTATAAATTTTCATCTAGTAAGTTTTCATTCTGCTTAAGGAATATTCTTTAGGTGTTAGCAGGGGATATCGTGGTTAAGGCACTGGACTCCCACATGGCCTACCATGTTTCAAGTCCCAGAGCAGGCAGCTTCAAACACTCCAGGCACCTCTGCGTGCATGCCCCAACTCCTGAGAGGAGACTGGAGGAGAAGGAATTGCACTGTGGCCATCCCCTCTGGGAGGTGACTTCTCACTTTCTGTATGTGTCTCTCCAGCGAGCGTATGCGCACTGTAGCAAAAATATCTCAACAAAAGAAATATCATTTAACATTCCTTGCAATACAGTTCTATTGGTGGTGAATTCTTTTGGGTCTTTCATTATATGAGAAGATCTTTTTAAAAATTTATATTTAATCACCGTATATTTTTACTGTGTACAACATGGTTTTTCCCAGCATGAATACAGGGCATATTAGTCATGACAAAGACATTACCATATACATTATCGTCAGCAGGTAACTTTTCAGTTTTGTTCTATTAAATGTTTGTTTTTCCTCATCCCCTCTCTCCCACCCTTTCGCCCAAGCCCTCCTATACTGTCTCTAGTATCTGGTTGCTCTCCCTGTTATTGCATCTACCAATCCTTCAGTTTCTGTTATAGAGAGCAGACATTCAGTATATATTAAGTGGACACATATAATGCCTGTCTTTCAGAGTCTGGCTTGCTTCTCTTAGCATTAAATTGTTATTAATTTTAGCACCATCCTCATTATTGCTCATTATAGCAAACTTCTGGACAGATATTTCTTTTATAAATGAGAAAACTGAAATTTAGAGAGTGTAATTAACTTCTTATAAGTTAAGTTTAGGCCAAGGGAAATGGAAATAACCTACTCAAAGTGTTTAACTGAGAATTCAACGTAGGGGCCATTTAGAGAGATGTGGGCCTGATTTAGGAACACCCATGAAATGATGAAGAACCCAGAGACCAACAACTAAGGGAAGCCTTTACCTGACTCCTCCACGCTCCTGAAGGAACAAGGAAATCAGAACCCAGAGAAAACCTTGGTGCTTGTACGATGAAACACTGTCAAGAACACATTGCTGTCAGCCGGGGAAGACACCTGACCTTCGCAGCCCTACTCTCCTGTCTTCTGGCAGGACTCCTTTTACCAAACTAGAAGGCGAGGGCCTGAATCCACAGAAGTCAGCTTTCCAGGGCACAGCTCAGAGACACAGGCAGGAGCCTGGACATCTGGGTATGGTCGGAGAGCAGTCAGTGCCTTCAGGTCTTGGAAGTCATTATTCACAGAACCCAGAAGAGAAAGCCCTATCTACCGGCCAGCAGGGGGTGTGGTGGTTAAGGGCACTGGGTTCCCACATGGCTGTCTCCGATCTGGTAGCTTACTTTCTCACTTTCCCTTTTCCTCACTCTCTGTCTATCTCTGGTCAAATTAATAATAATAATAATAAATAATAATAACAAATGTAATTAAATAAAAAAGAACAGTAGAAATCCCTATCTACCAAAACTGAATCCAGAATTCTCTTATTTCAACTAACAGTCTTAAATTGAAAATTACTAGATTATTTTCCTCAGCATGTATTTGCATTAACAACAAAATACATCATATCTCCAAAGTAGAACTCAATCACATTTATCTTAGCAAAATATTAATAATAAAAATTCAGTACCCGAATCTGAAATGATGGCACAGGATCGTGAGGAAATAAATATCATTGCCCTATTGACAGTAAAACTCTTTCAGAATGAACCCTGCACTAAGATAAAAACCCTAAAGAACTAAGAAATATTTACGAAAATAAATTTTGCTTTCTTCCACTTTGTGCCAAGGAAAATTGATGTGTTTTAAAGAGTACTCCAGAAAAGATACATAAAGCCACCAAATCCCAAACTAAACCTATTCCATTTATCCCAAACCTGATCAACTATAATTATTTTTTCTACTGCATTCCCATTAAATAGGCAGAAAGCCGACACTAGTTATAGTAACGGGCTGTTTCCCCTGCAAGTCAAACTATTGTATGTCACCTGCATGCCCTGCCTTACTAAACACAGTCAAACTCAGCAAGGGGAAGGTAACACAACCCCTGAGAACAAAAGCGTCTTTCCAAAAGGCGACATTCCTAGAGCTGTACACTCAAAGCCTTCCACTGCAGGAGAGGCAGGTTGAAAAATGACCTTTACTTGAGCTGGTGAAACAGCAGAGTGGTTTTTGTTCCGGCTCAAATGTCTGTGTTAGTGGAAGCGCAGGCAGATTTCCTCGGTGGAAAGCTGCCACTTTACCAGGGGAAGCGGTTTTTCACTGGCAAGCTTCTGACGGGGACAATTGCTAGTTTGATACAGCACACACTCGAGGGTGATTGGGTCTGTCAGAGCTACTGTGGGTCACAGTCTGAGGACAGGAAATGCCACCTCCAAACAGAAAATGCTGTGTCATCGGGACACGCAGCAGAGGCCACTGATATTCAAAAGCACAGCAAGAAAAAATGGCCAAGGAGGATGTTTGAGCTCTCTAGATGGCGTGGTACTCTGGTGAAACCATCTCTTGTAACCACACTAGTAATATCTTTTATCCTTAGTGCAGGATAAGGGTTCAAAATGGGTTCACGTTTTGATCCTCACAGAGTCCCCTAAGGAGTGTAAGGCAAATAGGTTTCGAGATGAGCTGCCTCAGGCGTAGAGGTCAGGTAGCTCTTCCAAGGCGTGGAAGCTGAGCCCAAGCCTTCGGCTCCTCCGCCGTGAGTTTCTCCAGGAAAAGCTGCGGCTTTAGCTTTGCAGGCGATCCTTACCATAACTGTGCAACCAGTGCAGCTCCGCCTCTTCGGTGGGTCCACCACTTCTTTAGACGTCACACTAATTGAAAAGAAACCTAGGAGATTTACTTTTTGATTCTCTCGTTTTTAATCTTGCTAATTCCTTCTCCCCTTCAATTGGTAGGAAAACCTAGTGAGAATACAAGAGAAATCATGTTGGGAATTGAAATTCAGAATTAATCCCTGGATGGGGAAAAAATGTACAAATATAACTTTACAGCTCAAACACTTAAAATTGTAGACAAAAGAGCAATAGAATACCATACAATTGAGAGTCTATAATTAATCTGTATATACAATGAGAAACATGAAATCCTATAGATGTTACTTAGCGGCAGGCAATCTTCTGTTCATAGAAATGATAGCATTTAAAATGAACATTTTTTTGAAGCTTTAACAACAAACCAAGGTATTTACACTATGCAGCCCAGGGCTTTGACCATTAAGAAAAATAAAATAAAATGTATACTGCTTGAATTCCTATTAGATCTCAAGGGTAAAAGAGTAAATTTCTCTCAGTCACTTCCCTTATGGCATTTTAATTCCATTCTTTACAACAGTTGGTGATGAATTAAGAGCAGCAAAAAAGAATTCAGTAACCTCCTGTCTCCTTTACACTTCTGCAGTGTTTCCTCTTGAGCTGGGACCATAGCCAGAGAAGAGGTGAGGTAGCACCTCATCCTATCTTCTCTTGTTAAGGAGGGGGTATCTGGGCCAGCAAGTGGCATGGAGCTTGAAGAAGCTGCAGTAGCTTGGAAATCATGCTGGGTGCATGTGTGCATGCCCGAAATCCTGAGAGGAGAATGGAGGAGAAGGGATTGCAGCATGGTTATTCCCCCTGGGGAGGTGCTTTCTCACTTTCTCTCTCTCTCTCTGGTTAGCACATGTGCTCTATAACAAATTCAAATAAAACAACAAAACGAAACACACACACATAAAAAGGGAGAATCTGGAGTCCAGAGGGGAGCCAGTTAAATGAACTGCATGAGGCACCTTAACCAGCCAAGTTATAAACCTGTTAAACCTCCTCCTAACCCACTAGGAAACTGACTTCTCCAGGAGGCCCCCTGGCTTGCAGAAACAATGTTGAAATGACTCTCATTTCCGCATGCTTGAAATTGCCCTCTTCACAACTGAAAATTGTGTTTTTATAAATACTTCTGACTTACATAATATCATTCATTCCTACTATAAGCCCTTGCTTGGAAGTTGTTTCATTTAGTAGCTTAAGACATTTCTGGAAACGTGAAAGGAGTGATAGTGTAAATTAGTCCCTGAGAATCTTACCCATTCCATCAGAATGCCTTGCACACAGTAAGGGATGCTTGTTGAAGGAGACCAAGCCAATGAGATTGGGTCCTGTGACAGGCTCTCCACAGCTTTAGGTCTCTCCTGTGTCTGATGGAGCGGAAAATTATTCTAGGCTTGCTCTAAAAGCATTAGTTGTGAGCTTAAATGTGTGAAAATATCACCTGAAGGTTTGTTTATAAACTATGGAGTCAGCCTTCTTTATTAGAAATCTTATGGAATCCAAACATATGGACCAAAGTACACCTAGGATCAGACAAAATGTATGTAGGGGCCATGTAGTGGTGCAGAGGTAATGCAGCTGTGGACCCACACAGGAAGGGTCCTGGTGAGCAGCCTGGGACCTCCCTGAACAAGGTCAACACTTGCGTACCAGTGATTTGGGTCACTGAGACAGGTGAACGGGCACATGTTCTGTGTTATCGATGCTTCTGTCTATGAGTCCCTCTCAGAAGAAATAAATGAGTAAACTTTTTAAAAAAAAATGGAGTGGAGGGGCCAGCAGGTGGCATGAAGGTTAAGGCGACTGAGTCCCACATGGCCAATTTTATAGTTCAAGTGCCAGACCTGGTGGCTTGAAAATGACACCGTGTGCGTGTGCATGTGTGTCCAAAATCCCAAGAGGAGAGTGGAGAAGGGATTGCAGAGTGACCAGCCCCTGGGGGATGATTTCTCACTTTCACTCTGTCTTTCTCTCTCTGGCAAGTACATACACCCTATAGCAAAACTAAAAACAAACAAACAAACAAAAAGAACGGAGAGTTTAAAATTCAAGAAGAGATTACACACTGGCTAAGGCCTTTTTACTTTCCCCTGTTGCTCTCTTTTGCAAAGGAACAGCTAGCAATGCTATGATCACTCATGTGATCATAGCTTAACACATTCAAGGAGGGGAGAATTTGACTCTCCCCAGCCAGAAGATGAACTTATCAGAAAAATACAGTCAGTACAGTCAGCCAGGCCTGTACTCAGCATGAACAATGAGAGAGACATCTAGAATATTCCATGAGGATGGGACTTGTATAACAATTCTTCTACTTTAAATTTGACTGTTCCCTCTGCTAGTTTGATTTTAACTCCCTACTTTCTGGCTCCTAGGACCTTTTCTGTCCCCGGGATACGTCCAATTTGTGTGAATAATCGCTTTCTCCACCTGCTCCTTGTTGATTTTTATCGCCATTTGACTGGCTGACCTTTCCCATTCATCTCTTTCTCCTTTAACCTTTTGTTTATTTGCTGCTCTCTCTCACACCTCAGATTGCTCTTCCAGTTTTTCACTGAGCATTAATCTCACCCAAGATATTGTTTTGAGCCTACAGATTCATACGCTTCTGACTTCGAGTGTGAATGACCACAGCAGAACGATTCTGGTGCCCCAATAGGCCCTGCTCTCGCGGCCCTTCCTTAATCGGTCATCCCTGTTTTAGTCCATGTGAACTGCTGTAACAAAGCCCCCTATCCTGGATAGCTTTTACACAAAAAAAACATTGATTTATCGCAGACCTGGGGCTGGGAAGTCCAGGATCAAGGACGTGGAGGCCCCAAATACAGCGTCTGATGTGAGTGTCCCATGGAAGGTGCCCTCGTGCCACGTCTCACTTGGCAGAATGGCAAACAAGATCCTGGGGGCCTCTTTTATAGAAGCACTAATCCCGTTCCCAGGTGCTCTGTCCTTATGACCTAATCACTTCCCGTAAGTCCCCACCTCTTAACGTCTGTCATAGATGGTTACTGACAGTCCTCCAAAGAAGAGTTTTGAGAGGAAAACTAAATGCACAACTCTTAGCAAGCAAAATAAGAGAAAGTCCACTGATGTCTCACCCTCCGGGGTCTCGCGCCCACTCTCTAGCCTCTCAAGATGTAGATGTTCCCAGCTATCAGCAGTGTACCCCCACTTCTGCAGAATGCTGGGTGGGGACCACACTCTGTCTCAAACTGAGATCTAGCCCTGATAGGGTTATTCTCTCTGTCCATTTCATTCTGCTCACTTACACTTTCACAAGCTAAGTCTAGTTGGGAAAAAAGGCATGTAAAAATAAATGTGATGCAAAATTAGAAACACTATTACACTGTTTATGCCTGATTTGGCACAGAAAGTATTGGTTGATTCTTAAATACATTACTCTGAACCACAATGAGAACTAAAATCTTATACGTAAGATCAAAGACAGAGATAATATAAAATGATTGATACTTTATTTATTTTTAAAGAAATATTTGTTTAATTTTATTATTACTATTATTATTATTATTATTATTATATTATCTGATCAGAGAGAGACATGGATAGAGAGAGAGGAAGAATGAGAAAGCAAGCCACGAGGTCTGAGATTTGAACTGTGGTCAATCAGTGGAAATCCAGTACCTCAACCATCACTTCACCTGCTGGTCTTGATACTTTTATTTTTGGACGGGAAGGCTCTAGAAAAAAAATGAACACAATGAAGATAACCAGTCCAATAGTTCTTAATCTCCAGAATGTGTTAGTATACATTTTATGTAGTCATCTACTCACTGAGCTTTTAAATGAAAAAGCTAAATGCATGTCTATGAGAGCAAATGCAACTCACGAATTAATATTTATTTTTAATATAGTTTTAAAAATATTCCACCACCTATTGAAAAATGTAATATGGTTATTTCTGAATGTTTAAAACCTGAAATAGTGTCTGACTAGTGGCTGGTGTCCAAGACAATGTTGATAATTTCAAAATTTAAAGTAAGAGTAAAGAAGCAAGGCTTAATCAATGTAAAATCAAGTGTAATCTTAAATTTATTTTCTATATGGCTATAAATTTATTTTCTATATGGCTATAGTATTGGGTCATCAATGTTTTGACTTCTTTAATAGTCAGCTGATATGCTAAAGTATCATTTGCATAATTACAAATTTACCTTATTTAATTATATTTAAAGCAAAAAGAGAATAGAATATAATATTTAAAACCTGATTATATGCTCTTCTGCTCTAAGGGACTATAAAGATCTGATTTTTAAGTTCCTCTCTAATTTAATGACTAAATGTTAGTAACTTATATTAAACTATAAACATTTTTCCATAACTTGGCAGTTAAATTCACTTTAAAAGGGAAGTATAATTTGTAAGCAACAGAATTTACACTTCCCTTGACTTGTTTTGTTATTAGCTTGTGCCCAGAAAAATAGATTCAAGTGCGTATCAATAGCTGTTTTATACAAGACACACACAGACTCCCTGAACCAATTGTACAATAGCGCAAGAGTACATCAGTTGGGAACATAAGAACATATTGGTTCTCTGTTTTTCTATTAATGGTTTTGTCCACTCTAGGTTGGAGAAAACACCAGCACCATGGAATCATTCTTCAAATAAATGTTTTTCTCTTTTATGTTTTGTTTTGCCTTTTTCTACCATGAACTGTACAATCAAAAACTTATTATGCAACCATGATATTGATCATTTTCAAGTCCCTGTGGTCAACAAACAGTTCTGGAGTGTATTGGGTAATTATTGTGTTTGATATTGGGAATTAAAAATGTCAAAATTGATCATTCTCAAAGAGTATTCAATATTTTTACAAAGAAGTCTCCAGGAGATATGTATATAGAATAAATATAAAATGTTCTGTAAATGCTTTTAATGATTTTTCCAATAAGCCTTCTTAGCGTGTAATCATATAATAATTTATAATGATGTATTGAGGTAATTAAATAACAACTGAAGTCTTATGACTTACTTTACCTTTACACATGGTAGATTTTTCAATTCTAAATTTTTGAGGTATAAAATAAGTAGATCATTTTTTGTGTACTAACTCTTTGAAGAGTTATTGGGGCTGGCCCTGTAGTCTAGTGGTTAGGAAATCCAGATCTCATATGGCAAACTGTGAAAGAAATTCCAGCCCCAGCAGCTTGAAAAACTTTCCAAACATATATGCATGCCACAAATCCCAACAGGGTGGAGAGATGGGCAGATTGCTGCGTGGCCATGCCCCATTGGAAGGTATTTTCTCCCTCTTTCTCATCTCTGTCTTTGTGTTGAGTTCATGTGTCCTCTGGTGATAACTGTTGCAGGAAAATGTACTGACTTTCTTACTTACTCTATCTCTCTTGCCAGTGAGAGACAGAGTCAGAGAGAGGGAAACTGAGAAATTGCTCCCCCCAGGAAGGCTGATCATACTGCAATCCCTTCTCCATTCTCCTCTTGGGGGTTTGGGTATGCACACACACATGCCCAGTCAAATTTTCAAGCAGCCAAGACTAAAATCACAGTCAGACATGTGGGAGTCCAGCACCTTAACCACCATGCCAAATGCTGGCCCCTAGAATAAATATTGTATAAACTTTGAAAACATGGGAAAAGATAAAAATGGTTTAGTAATGTGACTATACTTGGGCCATTACTGAGTTCACAGGTGGTGAAATTATAGAATTTTGGGAAAAAACTATACCTAAGAAATTGTTTAAGTCAATTCTTTCATTTAAAAAGCTTAATTTTATAGAGGATCAAATGCAATTTTGCAAAGCTAATTTGTAGCAGAACCTGGACTGAGCTCAGGATTTTCTTGTAAAAGCAGGTTTATCACCTTTCCTGGGTGAAATCAACCAAGAACTGTCCCCATATATAACAAATGTTTGTGTAGTCAAGGGGCAGAGGGACTGGCGGTGGCTGCCCATCCTGTACCTTCCTCCCTAGGAAAGACTTGAGCACAGCTGGGATGCAAAGAAGGTTTGAATCCAATTCCAGTTTGATGGACTGATTTGCTTTAATGTGTGTTTTACTGGTGCATTCCTCAAGAGCTTGGGAATCTGATTTAATAGAAAAGGAACAGCAGCAAGGAGGGAGAAAGTCTTCAGAAATTCTTGTCCAAGTCCTGTCCAGTGTTGTTTCTCTACTACAGAAAGTCCCACAAAAGAAGAACTATGCATACTTGTCCACTTCTCATCGCTAAATTAATGCAATCCAGTATAGCTCTATCTTCCAAAACGACAGTGGCTAGGTTCACATCACAGTTCAGCTACTTAAATGTTAATGACCTTGGGCAAATTGTTTATCCTCCTTAGGACTGTTCTCTATAAGATGGAAAGTATTGTTGGCCTCACAGGAAATTGCGAGAATCAGTGGAGTAAGGCACATACACCGTCACTGTGGCTGGAACAAGTTGGAGCTCCAGGAAGTCTAAACATTATTGTTGGTGTCTTTGTTGAGATCCTTATTATTTGACTACATTACAGCCCAAAACTTTATGCAAAGCTGGTTCTCTTGAAAATCGGGCTAAATATCTATGACACAGTGGAAAAAGATTAAATGCCTATATAAGTGTATATATAGTGTGTGTGTGTGTGTGTGTGTGTGTGTGTGTGTGTTTAAATCACAGGGAAGCCCCTAATGATTAGTACAGACCAAACTATCATGTTACAAAAAAACACAGCTTCACAACAGCCTTGTGAGAATCCTGTGAAGCCTAGCTTTAAAATCTGTTGTGGCCAGCAGGTAGCATGGCGGTTAAGATGACTGGATCCCACATCACTGCTTACGCAATTGAGTTCCGGACCTTCCAGCTTGACAAACATGCCAGGCATGTATGCACAGGTGCCCAAAATCCTGAGAGGGCAAGGGAAGGGAAGAGATTGCAGTGTGGTCATCCCCCAGGAAGGTGCTTTCTCTCTCTCTCTTTCTCTCTCCACCTCCCCTCCACCATGAGTACATGCACTCGATAGCAAATTAAACATATAATGTGTTAATTAATTTAAATTAATTAAATTCAATTAATAACATTTCTTTAACTTGACTATTTATGTAAAGAGGTATCAGTGAAAAGTATTCCTCCCATGTTTATACTTCATCTGTTTTAACTTTGAGCCCAACAAACTACACTGCTACCAGTTTTTTTTTTTTTTTTTTTTTTTTTTTTTTTTTTTTTTTCAGAGATTTTCACTATAGGGCACGTGCGCTCACCAGACAGACAGAGAGAGACAGAGAGACAGAAAGCGAGAAATCACCCCCAAGGGGGGATGACCACGCCGCAATCCCTTCTCCTCCATTATCCTCTCGGGATCTTGGGCACGCACGCACACACGCCTGGCGTGAGTTTTAAGCCACCGGGTCCGGGACGCGAACCGCAGTCACTACGTGGGAGTCCAGCGACATAGCCATTACACTAACTGCTGGTTCGCACTGCTACCAGTTTTAAATGCACTCCTCTGGAGTTTGCACATACAGGCAAAGCCACGTATAAATTCTTCCCGCACAGACTTTTTAAAAAATTGAAAGATAAAATTGTATGTATTTATTATGTATAAAATGACATTTTGTAGCATATATACATCTAGCTAATTAGCTTTACCTCACATAGTTATCATTTTTGTGGTGAGAACATTTAACCTCCAGTATTTCTCAAGAAGACAAAATGTAATTATTTACTACAGTCTCCATGCTGCACAATACAGCTCCTGAACTTAATCTTCCTGTTTAACTGAAATTTTACACATACACACTTTTTTCATTTGTAATTTGTCAGAGAGTATATGCAGTCACCAGAGAGACCCAAACAGAGAGAGAGAGTGAAAGAAAGCACACACCTCCCTATCCCCATAGGAAATGGTCATACCACAATCTCTTCTTATCCACCTCACTCTCCTGTGAGGATTTTGGGCATGCATGCACACATACCTAGCATGTTTCTTAAACTGCGAGGTCCAGATCTCAAACCACATATCACCTATGTGAGAACTGGCTGCCTTAAGCAACAGTCTACGAAGCAAGCCCCACTTCGTCTTCTTATTTAAAAATATATTGTAGAGATCTAACTGTGTCAGTAATAGTTGCAATGACAATAGTGTAGTTTCTGTGAATAATAATTGTGATGGGAGCCAGCTCCATGGTGTGGCAGTGATGCTCAGCTCAAGAGGAGTCGGACTCCACCTGCAGCAATCCCAGGCTAGGCAGGCCTGAAGCACGGTGGGCTGGGCAGATGCAGGAGAGCACAAGATCCAGTGGGAGAAGGGGATTGTGCTATGGCCAGACCCCGTGGAGAGTGCTCATCTCCCTCGCGTGCACGTGTGTGTATCGGTACTCTATTTTGACTAAAGAATTTTTAAAAAAACATAATGTATAGGCACTGCTTTAGGATTTACCTATATCAATTTATTTATTACTGAAACGACTCAATGAAAAAGTACTGAAGGTACTGACATTATACCTATTTTATAAATTAGAAATGAGCAGTGCTATTAGTTTCAAATATTTTTCATAGCTTTTCTTTGCCATATGATGTCTTATGTAACATTTACTGATTTCTCTCTCTTTTTAAAAAAATATTTTTTATAGGTATGGCTAGGCCTATAGTCTAGTGGCTTAGGAAGTTGGATCTTGCATTTCCAGCCATGGTTGATTCTGACACCAGCAACTTGAGAAATACCAAACATGTATGCATGTATGCTTCAAATCCTAGGAGGCTAGAAAAATAGTGAAGGAGAGATTACAGTGTAATCATGCATCTCTGGAATGTGTTTTCCTTCTCCCTCTCGCTGTCTCTGTCTTTCTCTGGCAAATACACTATCTGAAAGTTAAGTTTTCTTTTTTTTTTTATTGTAATTTCTGATTTACATATAATGTTATATATCTGTGTAGAATATATGTGGTTTTTAAAAGTATTTACATGGTACATAATAAAAAAAAAATCAAGGATATAAATATGTTGACCACCTTAAACATATAACATTACATTATGCTGTACACATTTGAAATTCACTCTACTGGCAGTTTTGGAAGTATATATTAAATTGTCAATGATTTTTTTACTGTGAAACACAGTTTCAAAGAAAAACAAAATAAGTAACAATCAGACAACAAAAAGTCTTACAAATTAATGAAGATGGATTTTTTAAAACATGATAACCTTAACATAGCCAATGAAAAAAGAATTTGTTACTTCCATATAGTAAACATTTATAATGTGAAAAGATCTGTGGTCTCAATCATTAGTCTAGTTAGAAATAGGTAAAATTGTATATAACAACTCATTAGAAAGAGATAGAAAAAGAACACGTTTACTGACTTACTGTCAGTTCTTCTAAGATCACAGCACTGTGTGTAAAGAAATATGTGCTTTAAAAAGAAAAAAAAATTGGAAAGAGATGTTTAAAAGTGAAGACATGGTAAAGTCAGTGATTTGGTGATTTATAGGCTTTATAAAGTAAGTTCTTGATTTCAGCCTTTTTAAAATTCATTCCAAAGAAAGACTCAGCTAGTTGTAACATTTTGGACTTTTCCTCTGTTACCTATTTTTATACAATGAATAGTAGTTTTAATAATAAACATATAATGCAATATGAAACGTGTTGAAACAACTGCCTATCGAATAATTGGTGAATTTGTACTTAAACTTGTTTGTGTGTAAAATAATATCCAGTTGAAACTGAATTTTTGAAATGTAGACACTTTCACTGACAAAGCTCTCACTTGTTGTTTGTTTTTATTTTTTAAAATCATACTTACCATTTACTAGAAAACACAATAGTTGTTATAGTTATGCTTAACACTTTTGTTAAGTACAAAGGGAAAAATCAGTAGGCGTTTCATGGAGTTATGTAGAAATTTAACAGTTCAAATAATTCTTAGCCCTTCTGAGAATCTATAGATGGAAGATAAATAGTGTATAGATGGAAGATAAATCCTTCTCTAATAAGGTGGCTTCTGTCCATTATAGTGATCATCATTCAGCTTATACATTCAAAACAAAATTGGAAACACTGACGTTGTTTTTGATCACTGAAAGAAAACCAAGTTTGAAGTACATTCTTGCTCAATAACTTGATGAAGCTACAAATATTATATTTCAAAATATTTAGTCTACATGTGTCTTTGTCAATAAGAGGCATGCTTCTTGTAAGCAACATAAAGAAGATTCCTCTTTTTTAATCCATTGAGCCAATCTGTGCCTTTTAGTTGAAGAATTTGATCCATTGGCATTAAATGTTATTATCAATATTTGTGGACTTATCCCTGTAATTTTGTTCCTTTTTTTCAATTTGTTTTATATTCTCTTATTTCTATTTATCTTCCTTTAATTTTCCAGATCTAGTATTTCCTTAGTATATTCTGAGTTGCTGGCCTGCATTTGGTGAATGATTTCAGCTTTTACTTACCTGGGAATTATTTTATTTCTCTTTCCCATTTGAAGGATAATCTTGCCGGGTATATTACTCTTGGCTGCAGTCGTTTTTCTTTCAGAGTTTTAAATATGTCTTCCCTTTTTTTCCTTGCCTGCATTGTTTCAACTGAAGGGCCTTGGTTTACTCTAATGGGGTAACATTTGTGAATAACTGGCTTTTCTCTCTTGCCATTTTTAGAATGCTGTCTTTGTCTTTGACACCAATTTGGTTATCATGTTTCTTGGAGAGAATCTTCTTATGTTAAATCTATTTAGTGTCCTTTGTATTTCCTGGAGTTAGATGTTCATATGCCTTTCTATATTTGGAAAGTTTTCTGCTATTATATCATGAAAGAGATTTTTTTTATGCCTTTACCTGCCTCTTTGCCTTCTGGAATACCTATTATGTGACTATTCAGCCATTTAATGGTATCAAGGATTTCCAATATGTTGTCTTCATGTTTAATGGTTATTCTTCTATTCTTTCAGTTGCTAGGGCTAAATGAGAGGTTTTGTCTTTAAGATCAGAGATTCTTTCTTCTGCATGGTTTAATCTATTGTTAATACTTTTGAGAGAGGTTTTGTTTTCCTACATTGTATCCTTTACCTCTAGCAGTTCTGTTTGATTCTTTTTCAGAATGTCTATTTCTTTATGGCTTTCCTCCTTTAAATCATAGAAGGATTTTCTCATATTTTGGAATTGTCAGTTTTCTCTTGCATCTCATTGAGTTAAGTTATAATATATAGTCTGAATTCTTTTTCTGACATTGCTGTGATCTCTTTTGTTTTATCTATTTTTCTTTGGAGAGAGATTTCCTAGTTTTCCCATATTTCTTGGGACTCTGCTTTAATTTTCAGTTATCTGGTGATATACTTTCTTCTTTCTACTTCTTCTGATATGTTTCTATAGCTGTGTGCTCGTGTGTTTTCCTACAATGTGAGTTGCTTCTGTAACAATTCCCTTCCTGCACTGTGAGTGGTAATGAAAAAGCCACAGTGGGAGTTTGAGGTTCAGATTTTCAGAAGGAAGTTTATCTCCTTTTTCTGCTGTGGGTTGTAGGGAGAGAAATCCGCCAAATTCACTATTTTCAGGTGTTTAGTTCCTGTGTACCCAAATCTCTGCTCCTTATGTGGCTAGAGGCTGAGCTGGACAAATAGAACATAAGGTGGCAGTTCAGTCCCCACACAACACACAGTACATGGGCTGGAGCAGCCTCTTCTCTCCCATCATGGGCTGGGTGTTGATCTTTGGTAATCAGCTCAATCTAGGCAGCCTTTGCTTCCCTGTGCTCCTGAATAGGTGAGGGGCAGGGTGGCATCAGCACAGGTGAGGCAGCAGTTTCTACTTTCTGTTTCTGAGACTACTGGAACCAGGTGATGGTCCTTAAAGGCCAGAGCAGCCCCTCCTCCTCAGTGCAGGCTGGGAAGAGGGTCTTTGGTGATGAGCTCAAGCCTGGAGGCCTTTGTTTCCCTGTTGCTCCTGACAGGGTGGCATCAGTACAGGTAGAGCAACAGTTCTTACCTATGTCTCTCAGACTGAAGGACTTAAAACAACATTTTTATAGGAAAATTTATCCATATTTTCTCTTGTCATTTTTTAATTTGAATACTAGCTTAAAGTCCCTTCCCCTTTCTGAGTTTATATCAGAATTCTTTTATATCTTTCCTAGTATTTTATTTTTATTTTTATTATTTTTTTGGTAATTTGTGTCAGTAGAGATTGAGACATGGATTCAAATGTTCTTGTTCTTTTTTTCTTTCAAATGGCTAGTGTCCAACACAGTTTGTTGAAAAGTCTAGCATTCCCTCACTGATTTAAGATTCTACTTTGATCATATATTTAACTCTTTTATGAATTGAATCTATTTTGGGTCTTTCTATACTATTGCTTTATTCTGTCTATTTCGTTCATGGTTTCCTAAAACAGATCAAAGTTTGACTCAACAGAAGTCTTGAAGAGGAAATCTTTTCATAGCTGCTTAAAAAAAGTAAAAGGCTAGCATTGTTAAATGACAATAAAAATTAAACTGTTAGCTGAATAAACATGTTAATTGGTTTTAACTCCTGTGTAGAAAAGCTGTACTTTTAAGAATTTCATTACTTTCTATAATTAAACATTAAATTTTAAATACTGAAAAGAAAGACCACTGGGTTTTCAAGAATGTAGTGCTTCTGTACTCCTTTGCTGAGAGTTTAAAATTGCTCTGTGCATGGAGGATAAGTACTTGATTATTAAATACGTACACAATATCACAAAACTAACAGTGAGAATGAAATCATATAGCTGTAAAGAGAGAATTGTCAGAGGTCAACTAATTTATCATAGTAAAATTTTATCTGGAAACTCATAGAGAATTATTTAAAGTATCTACTTTTATTATTTGAAAGCAAAGTATCTCCATATTTTTTTTATTTGATCAATTTATTTCATCTGTCATCTGGACTAAAGATGGGAATTTTGAAGTCACCTTTTCAGAGAGAGCTAGGTTTAAGACTTGAAGACAGAAAAAGATGGGCAGTGGTCTAAAATTTACATGTCTGGTTTTGGTATGTACAAAGTTACTTCTAGGATACCATATGTTGGGGATGTTTCTACCTTTGAAGGCAACTGTATGAAGCACCTCATGTGGAGTTCAGTTTTCTGTGAATGCATACATCCACATGCTCTCCATTTATTGCTTGTTGACTAGAACACAACAAAGACAAGACTGACAGTACCGTTATTTCAAGTGGTTCCGCATGTTAATAATGAGGTAGGGTAAAGAGGACAGGATCATCTCTTAGATTCTCTATAGGAATGCAATTTGAAAAACAGTCATTTAGGGAAAAGATAAGGACTTTTAGATTCTTATGTCTGACTCAGATAGGGATAAGGGTCCCCCAAACCACCCTCAGGCTCAATGGTTCTGTAGAAGATTGACAAGACTCAGACAAAGCTACTCTACTACAAGTATTATTTACCACAATGAGAGATATATACTAAAGTCAAGAAAGAGAATACGAGCAGGGGCAAAGATCAGGGAAGGCCAGGAACATGCTTGCAGGGCTACTCCCGGTGGTGTTGAAGGGGAAAGAGCTTAATACCCAGTAATGACAGCAAATATGAAATGCTGCCAGCGGGTGAGTTGCCTGAGCCTTGGTGTCCAAGGTGTTTATCGGAGTTGGTATATGAGCATACAGTATGAATCAGACCAACTTCAAAACCTCAGTCTCCAGCCTCCATCAGTGTGAAAACAGGCCTTTGCCTTAAGTCACACTGTTGAGATAAACTTACATGATCCAACTGGTACAGTGCGGCCCAAGGCCTCAGATGTATAAAATGAGGCACAGTATTCTAGAGGCAGACTATTTTAGATGCTCAGAGATTATATTGCAGAAGCCAGCCAAGGGCCCCATCTTTAAAACAGGCTTTTCTTTGGCTTGTACAGGATTTGAATAACCCAGACCTGCTGAGTTAGTCCTTTCTTGCCTACTTTACACACTTTACTTACAAAAAAAAATGGAAAACCTGTGACAAAATTTGCTACCTTCTTTTGATAAATGAGAAGTCAATAAGTAAATCCTCCATTCCTTCCTTGTGGTGCCATAGTTTTCCCTGGCAGCAGTTCGGCATATCGGTGCTTTTCTTCCCACTGTTTGAAAATCCTGAGAGACCACGTTCACTTTTCACTCCATTTCATCCCTATACCTAAGACAGTGCCTGATTTATAATACCTTCTTGAAAACTATGTGATAAATTCATAGAACAGATCATGACATGATGGTAGAAGTTTGTGCCTTAGCATTGAATCCTACATTATCATTTCCCTTATATGACAATATCAAAAAACAAAATCAAAATCAAACAAAAAGTCACTGAAAATAAATGTCACTTCCACTTAGCTCTCTTACACTTCTTTTTTTTTTTTTTTTTTTTTTTTTTTTTTAATTTTCTTTTAGAGTACACATGCTGGCCAGACAGAAAGGGAAAAAGTGAGAAAGCACCCCATGGTGGGGAGGAATGACTATGCCACAATCCCTTCTTGTCCACTCTTCTATTAAGAGTTTACACACACACACACACACACACACACACACATACATAAATACACACACACACCTGGCATATTTCTCAAGCCACCTGGTCAAGCACTTGAACCACATAGTCAACCATGTGGAGTCTGGATGCCTTAACCACCACATTGCCTGGCTGGCCCTCTCAGGATTTTTGAGGCCCCAGACTATTTTTTTTTTTTTTTTTTTTTTTTTTTTTTTTTTGGAGAGGTTTTCGCTATAGGGCTCGTGCGCTCGCCAGACGGACAGAGAGAGACAGAGAGATAGAAAGCGAGAAATCACCCCCCAGGGGGGATGGTCATGCCGCAACTCCTTCTCCTCCATTCTCCTCTCGGGATCTTGGGCACGCACGAACACGTGCCCGGCGTGAGTTGTAAGCCACCGGGTCCGAGACGCGAACCGCGGTCGACTACGTGGGAGTCCAGCGACATAGCCATTACGCTAACTGCTGGTTCCCCAGACTATTTTTTCAGAGCTGAAATGGACCTGAAAGATTATATCCTTCAGCATTTTTATTTTAGATAAAAAATGACATTAAGTTTATATAACTATCTTATTAAGTATGAAGAGAGAAAACATTTACAATTGTTTGTAAATATCAGTACAATTTTAGTTTGGAAGTAAGACAGACATCTATATTTTTATTTTTCCACAAAATAAATGCTCTTGAGTCTGTGTATGTTAGTGACAAGGGGGTTAGGAGATCTGAATATAGCATGTGTACATGCATGCCCAGGATCTCAAGAGGAGACTGGAGAAGGGATTGCAGCATGACCATGCCCCCTGGAGGGTGATTACCCGCTTTCTATCTCTCTGTCTCTGTCTTTCTGGCGAGCGCACGCACCCTATAGCAAAAACCTCTCCAAAAAAAAGAACATGTTTCCATATCAAGTCCCCACAAGCACCAAAGGAACATGTTTGAACAACTAGGAAAATCCAAATTGTATATCCCACATGGCTGACAAAAGTTTGAAACATGACCAAACCGTGAAGAGCTTTGACCTACAAACGTTGAAGAAAGAACACCTCTACTGAGAGTGTCTTTGCTTTTGATGCGAATGCTGTCAGATGCCTTGTATCTTGATCAAAGGATGAAGTTTACAATAGTTTTTTATTCAAAACACACACACACACACACACACACACACACACACACACAAAAAAAAACCATGCTGTAAGTGTTCAAACTGTGCCACTTGCAGTGTGAAATCCCGGAAAGCAGACAACCCCTGGAGCTTTGCATCCCAGCGAGTGAGTATGGAATAGCAGTTTGTGTCCTCATTATCTCAATTTCCAAGGCTTCTAAGGAGTGTTTTCCAGATAACAATGAACAAAAGCAACCTCAGAGATACGCTCACTACTCACCAGTATTTTCTGCTGCTGCTGTTGGGTTTCCTTACTCCCCTGAACCAACAAAGAAAGCTCGTTTGTTTCACTTTGTGAAAACTTCATTTTTCCCCCAGACTTTCCATTTCACGCTGTGTGAGTTTTATTAAGATCTCTTTTACAGGAGTTAAGTGCTGGCTCTATTGGGCCCTAAGGGATCAGAGCCGCAGCCTCTGTAATGTCTGAAGCCTCCTGAGACATTTCTTTTCTACTGAAAACTCCTTGGAGAATCATAAAGAAGAACCTAGAATCTTTTTGGTGCTTGAAGAGTTTGGCCTCATGAATATTTTGATGTTATAACCTGAAAACCAATAGCACAGCAATCTAACTAATACCTGGTATCTGTTATTTGCATGATATTAATATGGGGTGGATCTTTCTGAAAACTTTCGATTATTTTTAAAAGCAGCTAAAGATATTAATGTTGTCCATTTAAAAATTAGTCTTTTTTAATAAAACTTACCTAATGACTAACAACTCAGTGTTTTCTTTATTTTTTTAATAAAAATCATGAGTAATTTTAATAAGCCAGCTCCATGGCAGAGGGGTAATGAACTGCTCAAGAGAAGCCAGACTCCACATGGCAGCCACAGCACAAAACCCAGGCCAGGTCAGCCAGAAATAGACTGAGTGTGAGAGCAAGTGCCCAAGATCAGATGTGTGAGACAACTGACAAAGAGGTTTGCAAGGTGACCACCCTGCAGAGGGTGCTTCTCGCACTCTCTCTTCTTCACCTGTGTGTGTGTGCACATGCTCTACCATTAAAAAAGGAAAAAAAAAATTAAGGAGACTAATTATAGTAAGATAATGGAAAGAATTTTGTCTTATAATTTTTTCATTTGAATCTACATAATCAGAATTTAATGTGATTAAGTGTTCTCAGAAATGACATAGTGATCACTGCATAGTAACCCGTCCATAACACTGTATCAAAATAGCATATGAAAATAATAAAGTTGGCCCGGTGTGGTGAAACAGTTGGTAGCAAACCTGACTGCAGTGCTGGAAGCCATGTAGCTGATGGTGGGTTCCAATCCCCTGGTCAGCTCAGGCATGCACGCCCAAGATGTTGACGGACTGGAGGGCTGTGGGAAGGGGATCGCAGTGTGACAAGACTGTTAGGGTCTTCTCTTTCTCTCTCATTCTGTAACATGAATAAAAATTAAGAAACTATTATAATTAGTTCAGATATTTCTGAGAGATGGATATTTAGATCATTTCCAAACCTTATCTATGATAAAAATAGCAATAGACGCCATTTTTAACACGTACTGTGTGTCAGGGAACACTGTAGATACTTTGTGTATCAACTGCTTCCCCCTTTTTTTTAGGTTTTTGCTCTAGGGCATGTGCTCTCACTGGAGAAAGTAAGAAATCATCCCCTCAGGGGGGATGACTACACCTCAATCCCTTCTCTTCCATTCTCCTCCTGAGACTTTGGGCAACACGCACATGGTCCAGGCATAATTTCCAAGCTGCCAGGTCCAGGACTAGAACCATGGTCAGCCATGTGGGAATCCAGCACTTTAGCCACCACACCACCTGCTGGCCCTTAGTGTATCAACCCTTTTAACCTTAGTAATGATGTTAGGAAATGGGTCCTACTGTCATTTCTACTTTAGAGATGTGGAAAAGGCATACAGACAAGTTGAAAATATGCTGAAGCTCATGCTTGTGGTAATGGCAGATCGTAAGTCCAAACCAGTTATCTAATATCCAGATGGAATCCCCTTTACGCCTTGTTGTACCCTTAGCTACACAAAGATTTACTTAAAAACATTTGGTTTAAATAGAAGATTCAACTAATGTATAGAAAATCCATAAACAAAAATTGCAGAAAACTAAAAATGTATAAAAAGCACATTGTCTTCTTTTTGGTTCCAATGAGTATCAATCTGCAGGTTTGTCTTCAGTTCTTTACATTTAAGAGCCTACAACTTGTCAATGATAATGTTCTGTATCACAACATGAAAATCTTTAAAGAAAAGATATATTTGCTTTTATATCTTAAATATTGGTAAAGCATTCACTGTAATGCCCTAAATCACATTATCTGTTCTTTTACACTATTGTAAATGCTTCATCCTTAAAAATCCAATCATAAATGGATTTTCAAAGTGGTTCCATTCTCATTGAAAGATGCATTTGTTGGTTTGGTCAGGTAGGAATCTGCTTCACAACATCTGAGAAGGCCAAGGAGGAGGTAACCCAAGGGCAAGGGCTTCGTTTACATGAAAATCGGTGACGCACTTGAACACATGGAGACCCATCTCTTTCCCTGTCTCTGTTCTCACAGAATGTGTGACACAGGAGAAGGACTATTCACTTTTCAAACAAGGGAAGGAGAAATGATCTATCAGAAGGTCCATTCTGCGACACTGGCCATAGCTGAGCAGCACGAGAGATTAATGCTAGAAATGGAGCAGAAGGCTCGGGTAAGGCTCCTTCCTCTGTCACCTGACAACTTGCCAATGAATGTCACTGAGGTCTGACGTGTGTCCTGTATATGTGGGTCCATTTGTGTCAATACCTCAGAGTTTGTTCCTACCCTGGCCCCAAAGGCTCCTCCCAGTTACCAAGCTGCAAGGCCCCTATTTTCATCTCTCATAATTAGTTGTGTGTGGCCACTAATTGCGAGGGCTGTGATCTGGGGGTGTACCTATGTATGGCGTTTGCCTTGGTTATGCCAAAAGGGGTGGAATGCAGAGAGAATAATGTATGAACAATGCTGTCTGCATATCTTCGCATATGGCTGCACAATCTCAGATTCAAATGAGGGCCCGCAGCTACTGGGAAAACTAAGTCCCTGCCAAAAAGTCTTGCACTTGTTGTCTTTATCTTAGCCTAGGTGCTCTGAAACTTCTAGCTCTTTCTGTCTATATTTCAGAGCCAATAACAAAATGTTTGCAGCCTAGACTGTGCCCCAGCAGAGTACCGTGTCTGTTGTCCTGTCCTAGAGCTGGTACAATACTTCCAGGGTCAAGCTGAGAAAGATTTCAGTAAGAAATCTAGAGTAATAAATTTTATAACTAGCTGAAAAAAAGTATAAATTTTACTACTTACTTGTCTAAAAGGCAAACAATAATATGCTATTAATTATAATGATAAGGGATGCATAGTCTTTCTCTCTTTGAAATTTATAAAGGCATGAGATTTCATCCATGAAAGCACAGCTGATATTGTGTAAAATATCAGTAAGTCTATTTCAGTTTAAAATGATTACATTTTATTAATTGGTATTATATGTGTTTTGATTTTTAAAATTCTATTTAATATTTTGTGCTATAAGGGAGCATTCTCTTTTTTGAAATAAAAAAGCAAAGAGGTAGTTCAACAAATGATAATGATGTCCTTCTTAATGTGTATTTTTAATGCATTTCTAATTTTATCAATACTGCATATATATTTGTATCTCTCCATCCAGCATATGATTGCATGTAATTAAAAGAGACTTCCTAAAACCCCAGGGGGTCAAGAACAAATCAGGATTGCACGGGACATTTGACCCTCCATGAGAACGGATGAGCAGTTTAAGCATTTGTAGATCATTAATATGTGACAGTGAAACTGATTAAAGAATCATACATAGGGGGTTGCTTAGACATGTAATGAAATATATTCAGGAAAGATTTGGGTTATATTTAACCATTGTAAGAATTATCTAATTAATGTGACATTTTTCTTCTGGATTAAATCAGGTGATAAAATAAAAATATCAAATTTCAAATAACTACAGCATCTCCCAAGTTCATTATTAGCCTGTATTTGCAATCTACAGACCCCATTTTCAACCAAAATTGACAATGGTGATGTCACTTACTGTTGGTTAACAGTTGTTCTTCACATAACGTTTAGACAGGCTAATCAGCAGAGTGATCTAAATTCTATTTTCATGATGGAAATTCTGAAAGCTCTTTCCTGCAACCCTGACAGCCTGCCATAGAGGAAATCTCCTCGCCTGTGTCCTGCGCTCACATCCCGGCCATACCACTTACCCGCTGCACGGTCTTCGGCAAATTATTTAACCTCTAAGTACCTGGTTTTCCTTGATCTGTAGCACAGGGGTACAGTAGTTTTGCTCATTTCTGTTGTTAAGAGGTTTCTGGGGGCCAACAGATGGCAGAGAAGTTACGGTGCTGGACTCCCACATGGAGGACGGTGGCTCAAGTCCCAGACCCAATAGCTTGAAACACACTGTGTGTGTGTGCATGTGTGCACATGTGCCCAAGATCCCACGAGGAGAATGGAGGAGAAGAGATTGCAACATGGCCATCCTCCCAGAGGGTGATTTCTCACTTTCCCTCTCACCGTCTGTCTCACCCCACCCATATGTGCCCTAAAGCAGAAACCTCTAAAAAAAAAAAGAAAGAAAGAAAAGAGAGAGAGAGAGGTTTCTGTGCATTCATCTATAAAGTACTGAGAAACAGATCAAGCTCATACTTTCAAGTATGTCTAAGAATCTTGTGCCCCAAAATTTGCAAAACAAAATATTATTCACATGGGCTGTTGAAAGAGTAGAGCCAAGTAAAGAATAAAGGCTTGGAGACAGTGGGGTGAGTATCCATGATCTCATACCGACTAAAACTGAGTGCACCACAGATGTGGGTGCTGACTCTCAGAGCTGGAAGGAAAGAGCGGTGGAAGCTCCAACGGCAGTCTCCGTCGGGCTCAGCAAGAGCTCTATAGTTAGCACAGAATATGAGACCGCATCCCTTGTGCAGACGTGCTAATGGAGCATTTGCTGTAATTTCAAACATGATTTCACTACCATTTTCTGAGGGTGAATGCTAGTAAAATTGTGCCATGTCTTTTTTAGTTGCTGTTGTTAGAGAGAGTTTTTGTTTTTTTTAATTGGGTGCATCCACTTACCAGAGAGACATAAAGAGACAAACAGAACGTGAGAAATCTCCCCCATCCCCACCCCCCCCCCCCCACCCCCCACCCCCACCCAGGAGATGACCATGCCGCAATCTCTTCTCCTCTATCCTCTTCTTGGGATTTTGGGCATGCGTGCACATGTGCCCAGCATGAGTTTCAAGCCTTGGGGTTCAGGACTCAAACCACGGTCCACTGTGTGGGAGTTCGGTGATGTAACCATCACACCATCTGCTGGTCCCTGTGCCTTATCTTTTACATCTTCTAAGGGTATACTACTTTAACTTGATAACTGCACAAGTTCCCAAAATTCTAGGACCATAATTAAAGGTTTCTAGGTCTCCCAAATACTTGGTCTTTCAAGATACTTTCTTTACATGCACAAAGCTCTTAACAAGTTCTAGAAAGTAGGCCTGTGCTACAAAGTAAGCAAAAGTGTAACTTGGGAGATGGAGCAATGCTGAAAATCGACCTAAGATACAGAGGTGTTGCATTTCATTTATAATGTAGCTACTACAAAATAAAAAGAGGGCATTGCTAATTGGCTTTCCAGTCTTAAGCCTTGGCTGTGTGAGATTAATATTGATCAGATTCAAAATGCTTATATATTTTCATGCGATTTAAAGATATTATACAAAGGAACAATTCAGCAATGAATAACTCAACAGTTGTTAAGGCAATTGCAGCATTTACCTTCATCCTCTTAAAGAGAGGTGATTTAAAGCTGTCACCGGCTTTATAGATAAACAAATGAATGAGAAATACTGCCTCAATAGGTAGATTTCTTTCTTTTTTTCTTAATTGTCAGAGACAGAGACAGAGAGAGATAACACTGCACCTGAATGGGGCATGGTCACACCACTGTCCTTTCTTTGTTTCCCCATCCTGTCAGGATTTGGGGCATTTTGGTGTGTTTTTAAAACCACCAGCTCCAGGATACAAACCATAGTCAGTCATGTAGCATCCAGCTTCCTTAACCACAAGGCTACAGGCTAGCCCAGGGGAAAAACTTCAAAGCTATCTTTATATGCTTATAAAACCTTGTTTTGCCCATGTTTATAACCTTCTTCTTGGGGACTGTATGAATAAAACATATTCTGACATATCTCTGTAACCTAAATTAGGCCATATTTTTATTCTTACTTAAAGAATCTGCTATCTAGAAAAGAGATAGCATTATTGTTCTGCATGACGCTTGGAAACAATGCTTGGAAATGTTTACATTTGCCTGTAAGCAGAGTACTGTACAAACAAACCCCTAAATTAGTAAAGTGATATTTCAATTTCCTTCATGAGAACGATAATGAAAAAATTATTTTTCACCAACTTAAAACGGTTTTAGATTGAGGTTAGCTATTTATGAACCACTCACAAGTTTTTGAAGTGGTTACTCTGTGCCCGGTGCCCTGTAGGATACAAGAGGATGTAAGACAAGAGCATTAAGTTTGTTCTCTCAAATAGCCCAGAATTTTGTGGGATCAAATCTTGTTTCCTGCCCAGAGCAAGATTATCTCATGTTCTTTGAGTCCTTGAAATATGAAAAAGTTGTACATGCCTTAAAGTAACTGCAAGTAAGATAGCACCAGTGTTTGTTTTAAATTCATGCTGTACAGCACAAGCATGCATGAGAGAGCAAAGAAGCAACATCCTCGACAGGGTCTTGTCACACCGAGTCCCCTCCCCCAGCCCTCTAGCTCATCAGGACCTTGGACGCACACGTGCCAGGTGTGTCTGATCCCCACCAGTCATAGGATCCAGCCCCACGGTGGCCCACACGACCTCCAATATGCCATTACATGTGGGCCACCGTCACTAAATTTTGATACACAATCAAACATGGTGTTTGGGTTGTTCATGTTATGAGAATGGAGTCTAACTGATTTCTTGGAGAGTCAACTCACTGGAAGCTCCTCGGTCAAACCCCCTAGGGACGCCTTCTGTGGTCCAGGAGACGCCCTTCCCTTCCTGTGTTCACACGTGTAGCTATAGCTTCTCACCGCTGCCTCCACGTGAGAATCAGAACACGGCCACGGCAGGAAAGGGATAGCCATCTAAATCGGCTCCACGTTTTCTTAATTTTTAAAGTCCCCAGCCAGTCATCATTTAAAACGGAGTTTTATTTGGAGGAGAAATAAGCTAGGGTAAGACATTTAAAATTGGAACTATTACTAAAAGATTACTCATATTCAAATACTTGAATATCTGAGGAAATGATTCCAGATAGTAAACAACATGGTAACTGCAGAGCATGTTTCCATTTCACAAGAGATTACTGTTGTGTGTTTTGTTTTGTTTTTTCTTTTGGAGGGGGGAGATTTTTGTTATAGGGCACATGTACTCATCAGAGAGAGACAGAAAGCAAGAAATCACCCCCTAGGGAGATGGCCACACCACAATCCTTTCTCCTCCCTTCTACTCCCAGGATCTTGGGCATGCATGCACACACACTCAGTGTGAGATGGAAGGTACTGGGTCCAGGACTTGAACCACAGTCAGCCGTGTGGGAATCCAGTGACATAATTGCTAGCCATCTGCTGGCCTTGATCTTTGTTGTTAGAGAGTTCTTTGAATTCTGTTGTCAAAGGGTCAGTATATGCTTTGCCAAACACACAACACAACCAAGGGGACTTTCCTCTGTTCTGGGAAGAAGCCATTCTTCAGAAGCTGTGTCGCAAACCCACCTGTATGACTTGGTTCACTGAGATGGATCAGGGGCTGAAATCATAGAGAAGAAGGCCTCAGACACCCTGAAATGATTCCCTTGGGGACTTTTTTTTTTTTTTTAAAGAATGATCAATTTATTCATTCATTTATTTTCACTTGACCAAAGAGTGACACAGAAAGAAAGAGAAGGAAAGTGAGAAAGCAAGCCACCAGGTCCAGGACTCAAACCATGGTCAGCCATGTGGGAGTGTCCAGTACCTTAACCACCACACCACCTGCTGGCCCCCAGTTTGGGATTTTCATGGCTCTATTACTCATATGTATAAACACTCACCTACAAATGACATGAAAGCTTTCTTTTTTAATTCACTTTTTATACGCTTCAGCTTTATTGATGTTAGACTTCTCCAGCAGGTAAAGAATAACTAAGAAGGTGTGAATGAAAGATAAAAGCAGGGTTTTCCTGATAGTTTTCAAAAATAAGCAAATAAAAGGAAGAAGGAGGTTGACATTAGAAACTTCTAAGCTTCAAACATGGTGGGTTATTTAAAAATGTGTTTATAGGTAAACAGCTTTGTGTAACCAGAGATACAGTGTCTCTATTTTTTGTAAACAGTGCATCCTTTTCTATAAAAGCAGCATTTAGTAAGAATGCTCCTTTTTCGCTGTAATTTTTGTCTTCCGCTCACCAGACAAGCACTATGCTTGATTTAAAGACAAATAGCATGAGCACTTACTGAAATACCAGCAAAATAGCAAAACTGTGTTTAATGCCTTAAAAACACCACCAGCAGGACTCACCCAAAGGGTTGCTGCTTAAAGCTGTCTACCTGATTTTTCTACATTCTGGTGGACTGAAAACAGAAATGACAAAATCTTTCTTTTTTGTTGAAAACTAGTAAGTGTTTTCTTTCTCTATTATTTGCTATTGTACTTGCTATATTTTTTATTTTTAGAAATATGAGGACTAGGCCCAGTACTGGAACTCAAGCTGTTGGAATGTTACTACTCAGAGGCTGTGGCCCCGTGGGAGGCCCGGGGTCAGTTCAGTTCGCAGCCTGTCCTTGAACAGTGGGGATGTGGAGGGGGTCTGTCATCCTAGCTGCTGGGAGGCTGGGGCAGGAGGATGATGCGTGATCATGAAAATCTAAAAATCTCTCTCTCTCATAAATTTTTTAAAGAAGTTTTTGCTATAGGCGCGTGCGCTCACCAAACAGAGAGACAGAAAGACAGAAAGAGAGAAGTCATCCCCCAGGGGGGATGGCCACCCTGCAATCCCTTCTCCTCCAATCTCCTCTTGGGATCTTGGGCACGCACACACACGCACCCGGCGTGAGTTTTAAGCCACCAGGTCCGGGATGCGAACTGCGGTCCACCACATGGGAATCCAGCAACATAGCCATTATGCTAACTGCTGGTCCCTCTCATAAATATTTTTTTTTAACCTAGAAATATAAGGAAAAAATGCAAGTCATATTCACCTAGTTAACAAATAAGCAACAAAAATTTTACTGTACCAAGAATTATAAACATTTTAAAGAACAATTATTTTAAAATAAATGCCCTTTTTTCCTTTTGTATTATAAGATTAAATGACATTTTGGATGAACAAACAGCACTGTTTTACTCTACCAACTGCCCTACTGACATATAAAAGTGTTTCAAATAGTGTACCCATTTCAGAGAAAAATAGATGAGGAGGATGAGTGTAGGAGAAAGGGGGCAGAAAGAGACTGAGCTAGCTTTGTGTACAATGAATTTAAACAGTGCCTAGAATTTGCCTTTTAGGGTAATACTTTATCAGAAAACTATCCCAACTACTACTTTTACTAGCGTATGATTTTGTTTTTGTCTAATCTCATGATTTGGCATATTCTATCACAGTGCATAAGTTCCAAGATGCATATTTTAATTTTTTTACATTTTAGCATCTCTCAAGCAAATGTGAGTTACAGGTTCATTAGCAGCACTCTTCCTTTACAGTGCTCCACGAAGTTGTGTTTTGTTTTACAACTGATGACATCTTACAGTCTATAAAATATGATAACCCTTTTTATAACCAAAGCCTCTACAACCATTTATAATTTTCGAAGGAGTAAGAGAGCCTTTCAAATGGATTCTGTTCTCAGAAGTTTGGTTGCCGTTTCAGTGAAAGCATTCTTCTTACCAATACTTTATAAGACTCTAAATCAGCAATTTAAAAATAGCAAGAATTACTTTTCCACAACTGAAAATACAAATAATTTGGAAGCACTACACTCTAATGAATGGTACACAGGTATCTGAAACATTATTTTCAGTTCATTTTCTGAGTATATTGAAGTACTTTAAGAAATTCTAGGAAAAGTTTAAGTGTGTAATTTGTGATTGAAACTGGTATAAAATAGCTAGTAAAAATAACTGCAAGTGAATTCATTCTTCAGAGTTCTGTTCATGGTTTCATTGCTCAATATTATCGATATTAATCATAAGACAAGAGCCTTCATGATTACTGACAAGGGCCCATTCCCTGCTGGGAAAACATCAGTCTCATACTTGTGAAGTTTTTTGTCACTGCTAAACACTGATTGTAATGAACCAGCACTAGCTCAATCAGACGAATTATCATGGTCAATAATGGAAGTGGGCCCTCTGATCCTACTTCATCAACTCCTTACTGTTGTTCATTTTCAGGATTCTAAAGAAAATTTAGTCTTGAAACATACACATATGAGAAAATGCATATTTCTGCATAAATACACAAATGAGATGGAATTGGTGAGAAAGCAATGTATAGTTTGTCTAATCAGTAGTGTTGTAACACAACATAAGAGTAAAAATTTAATTTATATCATGTTCCTTTTCCTTCAAATTTGTTGTGAACATTCAAGATGGCACTTCAGAAAATACATTTCTTACATATGTATATTACACCTCCTTGACCAGATTATAGTTGATACCTAAATGAAAGAAAAATGGCTATCTAACAAAAAGAGCACAACTTCCATGCTGAAAAATTTAATATTTTTAATTTATAGTTCTTGAAATGAATAATAGAAAGCTTTACAAAAGTAGTTTTCATAAGTGCAAACAGTAGATTTCAAAGGTTAATCAGAATGATTCAGCATAGAATCATATCATGTAACAAATGTACATACAGCCCAAAGAATCAGACTGTGTTCTTTGGATCAGTGCTATAAAATAGAGACAAGGAACCAGCAGATGGTGTAATGGTTATGTCACTGGACTACCCCATAGCCTACTACAGTTCAAGTCCTAGACCTAGCAGCTTGAAACACACCGGGCACGTGTGAATGTATGCCCAAGATCCCAGGAGGAGAATGGAGGAGTAGGGGATTTTGGCATGGCCATCCCCCATGGTGTGTGTGTGGGGGGGGGGTGATTTTTCACTTTCTATCTCTTTGTTTCTTTGGTGAGTTCACATTCCCTATAGCAAAAATGTCTCCAAATTTTTTTTAAAGGAGAGAGAAAAATGTAGGACATTAGCGAGTAAACTACGATCTAAGACATTTACTTAAGAATTGCATGGAGAAATAATTAAGACCACTCCCAGTGAATGTGAGCAGGACAGTCAGTTCCCGGGATGTACTCTGCAAATGCGTATGTGGGACATGAAACAGCATAGCACAGTGGCTAGCAAGGTCATCTCTAGAGGACTTTAATGAAGTAAGTAACCTTGGACAAGTGACTCACCTTCTATGTGCTTTATTACTGCTTCTTAAATGGGGTTAATGAAGATGCAATAATGATAACTACTTCAGTGTGCAAGAGTACTATGTGGTCTCTAGTAAAAACTCCGTAATTATTAGCCAGTTCATAAAATGGCTGACAATAAAACAATATAACTTTATTTTAATATGGCAGAAATTGTTTTAAAAGTTATCCCAGCTTTTTCATGTGTAACTATTGAAACTATTTCATATGTAACTATTGAAACTTAACTATAGCTTTTAGATGCTTGTGTATTTAAAATCAAAGAGAAAATGTTTATTTAGGACAACAATGAAATTTAACCTTGTAATATGTTTTCATCATATTCTTTACATCACAGAGAAGCTCAGTAAACACACTCACTAACATGTAGATGGTCAGTGGGCAAAGAACTATTTTCTTAAAAACATTAAAGTTTCAGATAAAACTGGTGTTGATATAGAGGTTTGTAATAATTTCTGGTGTCCGTCTAAAGCTCAGTTTTTTCCACACTAATAGAAAATATTTTGGCCAATTTAAGACTTAACATCTATAATAACATTCATTTTGTTTCAAGTTTAATAAAAATATATTCTGCAAAGTCCAATTAAATGACATCTAACAGCTTCCATTAAGTGACAGTGTAAATCCCATTTTATGTGTTATCCTTGCACAAACTCAGCAAGGTATTTTCTAATTTCTTTTCATTTATTTTGAATAAAATGGAAGATTAAGTGTGAGGTGTCCCCAATTGAAAATTAAGCCAAGTCTTTGAGAAACCAATTGCCCAAAACCTTCAAACTTCAGAAGACCATTTTAACGAGTCCAAAGAGAGACAAGCATGGCTGGCTTAATGTCTCTGGGGTCCCTGTTCCCATACAGTTCTCAAATTTCATGAGCTCTTTCCCAAGAACAAATGAAAGTGAATATTCTCAGTTGAGGGTACATCTATATGCAGCGTTTTCTTATTAAGCAGCATATTATTTTACAACGGACATACATGTCACATTTACATTTCCTGGCCACTTACATCATTGCAACAGTTCTAATTTACAGCATATTTTCCTTCCCAATCCCTGTTGTCCCAGTCAAAACGGGAAACATGCTGGCATATCCTCCGGGGGCATTTCTTACCTCTCTTCAACAGGAAAAGCTGTGACTATCCTTTCCCAATATGTACCCTAAGATCGCATGTGCACACGTAGACACACAAACACTCATGTACAAACCCACATGCCCCACTACCAGCATTACTCACCGTCTGCTGTCTGCCTCCCACCTTCCCCGCCTGCCCACACTGATCAGTTATTCCTCCTATACATTTTTCTTATGTTTCAAACTTCTGCTTAGCTCTTAGGCTGAGATCCTATTACGTTTCTCTGTTTTCATGGCCATTCCATTGATAGCTCAGTTTGGACAAGTGCCCATGGCTTGACCACATGGACACCTCTGGCCTATACCCTTCTGCCATGTGGTAGTAACACTAACAAGGCAATCTTTGCCCAGCACTTCAGACATGCCAAACACTGTGCCTTTCACTCTAAAAGCACATCATACCTGAAGGTAGCTTTTATAACAACACTGAAGACTAACTCCAACCTAGAGATAAGGGGGGAAAAAAATGAATCTTAACAAAAAGAAAAAAAAGTTTCAGCACTGCACCCGAGGTCCCAGTGGCCAGGCCGCTGTGAGGTCCACACTTGCTAACAAGTCTGCAGACAGGAAGCTCATGTGCCTGGCAATGCCATGCTTCTGCTGCACTAATATAATTTTCTGTTTTGAACATGAATAAGCAGTGCCCATTTTCCTGCCCTTATCTTGTGGAATGTACTCAGTTGGTACCATTTGCATCTTACTGGAGACCCGGAGAAGAGGGATCCAGTGCTTCATTTTACAGTGTTCTGTGGTGAAGAAGGGAGAACACCAGTAGTGGGTCCCCCAGAGATGTCACCCACAGGCTGTGTCACCATGAACAAACTGTGTCCCTTAGTGTCTCACTGTCCTTGTCTGTATAAATTAGAGGGCATATTCATTGACAATTTATGGGAATATCCAGTGAAACCCATTTGCACCTTCCTGGGCGCATAGAGAATGGCTCATAAATGCTCATTCACTAAAGCTATATTTCTCAAATTACAGAGATTTGTGCCTCAAGTGCTAGCATTACTTAAAATTTTCTAGGCAATCACCATGGTAATATAGACTAAAAAGGGAAGTTATTTTATTAACAGTTATTTATGCAAATGAATTTTAGTGGGTTTTAATTTTATAACGGGGGAGGAAAAGCCTCAACAACACAAGGAAAAGTGCAAAAGGCAGGAGGTAACCCAGGTGTTTTGTTTTTGTTTTTGTTTGTTTGTTTTGTAAAAGCATGAAGAGGTGAGTGTGACCAGTACCTTCACAAAAGTCAACAGTTGGCAGGGCCCACCTGCTTCTTCCTGGCCACTGAGGTCCTCTCAATCCAAGGATCAAGTGCCCCACATTATAATATGTTGAAGAGGAAGCTCATTTTCCCAGCAGAGAGCATAAAAGTCTAAAGAGCAATGGATGCAAAATGTAGAAATATATTTTCAATGAGAGGGTCTGTAGTTGAGCTTCTACCTTGAACAAATCCTTGAATTTTCCTGGATTTTGATTTGCCATCTGTAAAAGAAGTCACAGATTCTCTCTCTAAGAAGGATTTCAACCTTGAATGGACTATTCACATGGTTAGCTTGGGCTTCCACCAACATGGCAGCCTTACTATGTATTCGGCTTTACATGGTGTCTCAGAACAAGTGGGGGAAGATGAACTACCTTCAAGGTCTTCAAAAATCATTTCCACAGCAGACATTATGTCTTCTCTACCATACATTATTGATCAAGACAATCACTAACTAGGCCAGATTTAAGGAGAGAGATTGTAGTCTATTTCTGAATGCAGGTTTTTCAAAGAATTTGCAGCCATGTTTAACATTTTATAAAAGTAATGAGTATTTAATAATACTTATGAGGCAAGCTCATTGGAATGATATTACACAGAATCTCTTCTTTTTGATCAAAAAGAGTAATGGAAAAAAGAAAAAGAGAAAAGAAAAGAAGAGAAAAGGAAAGGAAAGAAAAGAGAAAGAAAAGCACACAAGTTCAGAGCAGAATCACAATTCTAGTCTCAGTACTTCCACAGGGTATATGGCCTTAGGAAAGTCAATTGATATCTCAAAACCTCAGCCTCAGATTATTTTAAGGAGGGCTATGTCCTATATTTCAAAATTTTTATGAGGATTCAAGTAGGTAAAATAAATTATTTCTGAGTCAAATAAAATTGACTGATTTCTGAGTCACGCAAAATGACTAAATGAATATAAAAATATTAAATACCTGCTGAATTAGGTGGAAATAGGGCAAAAATATTTTCTATATATTTGAAATTCCCAGTGATCTCTACTAGAACTTTTTTTCATCATGTGGACGAAACAAAGAAGATATTAATGGATGATTAACACTATTTGTTTTTTTAAAAAGAAGAAGTCCAGGCTTCCTAGGAGAACATGGAGAATATTGTGAACTTTTTTATTTAAAAGAGTTGGGGCTGAAGATGGAGGTGAATTTGAGCCTTGTCTGGGGACATTTTTTAAGTAGAATTTAGCAACATAGCTAAGAGAATGGGAAAACTAGTTATAGAACAGAAAACAGTCAGGAAGCTTTACATAGTATGTCAAATATTGTAAACACTATTTCCACATATAAAATAGTACTTAAATAAAAATGGACAATGGATCAAAATAGACATTTCCCAAAGAAGAGACACAAATCACCAACAGGTTCATGGGGAAAAAAAAAAAAAAAAGCTCAACATCACTAATCTTTAGGGAAATCCAGATAAAGCCACACAAGGTTTCATCTCATACTTGTTAAAAGAGCTACTCAGAAAGACCAAAGATAAGAAGTTTGGGCAAGGATGTGGAGGAAAGGGAACCCTTTTAGCCTAATGTCAGGGAGTTAAATTAGTACCACCGTCATGGAAAACAGTATGGGGGTTTCTCAGAAAGTGAAAAATAGAGCTACCATATGATCCAGAATCCCATTTCTTTACCTAAAAGATCTGAAATCAGTGTGTTGAAGAGGTGTAGGCACTCCAAAATCACTACTCAAAATAACTAAATTATAGAATAAGCCTCAGGGTTCATCAACATATAAATAGATAAAGAAAATGTAGTGTATATATAAGATGGAATACTATTGAGCCACAAAAAATAATTCCATAATTGCAATGTGTTGTTTGCAATGACATGGATGAAACTGCAGAACATCTCACTAAGTGAAATGACCAGGCACAGATGCAGCTGCTCACTTATACATGGAATCAAAAACAATTAAACTCATAGAATCAGAGAGCAGAATGGTGGTTGCAGAAGTTGGGGGTGGTGGGAAGAATGGGGAGATGATCATCAAAAGGTACAGAATGACAGAAGAATAAATTTTTTCTTCAAAATCTTTTGCAGACCGTAGTGAATTTGGTTAATAATAGCATATTCTGCATTGCAGATTGTCAAGAGAGTACATTTTAAAAATTCTCAACACAAAAATAATGTTACGTATTCGAGGTGATGGATAAGGTAATAATTTCACATTATATTCATAAATCATGACATCACATTGTATCCCACAAATATATAGGATTATAAATTACGAGCTTAGAACTAAGTTAAAAGTACTTAAATACACACACACACACACACACACACACACACAAAGGCAGAAATATGCTAACTAGTCCTTAAAAATAAACACCTTTATATAGTGATAAAATAGATTTACAAATTAAATAAATACATAGAGAAGGAAATACAGAATGAATAAAGTATGTGTGTGTGTGTGTGTGTGTGTGTAAAGAAAGAGACAGAAGGAGACTATCAAAATGATCAATGTGTGAGTCTTTTCAAGTATTTATAAAACATGCATAGAAATTGTATATATATATATATATATAAGATAAGAATTAAGAAACAAATTTCAATATATAAAACTACTCAACCCACATTCTCTGGCTACCTACAACACATTAATAAATAAAAATTGATAAAACATGCATAAACAAGCAGTGCCTTAACAAAATAAAAACTACAATAACATAATATTAGGAAGGAATAATTTTTTTTTTTTTTTAGAGAGAGATTTTTGCTATAGGGAGTGTGTGCTCCCAGAGAGCCAAAGAGGCCAAAAGGAATAAATCACTTCCTGAGGGGGATGGTCATTCCACAGTCCCTTCTTCTCCATTCGCCTCTCGGGGATCTTGGGCATGCAAGCCTCTGGGTCTGGGACTTGAACCATGGTCAACTATGTAAGAGTCCAGCGATGTAACCATTACACTATCTTCTGGTCCCAGGAAGGAATAATTTTTATTCTGTTTATCAAACAACTGGAAAATAGACAAAGCATCCTTCAGAAACAATTTCATTACACCAAAAAAGATTATAATTGTAAATACTTAATTTGAGAAGGTAGAAAAGACCACGAAAATAAGGAAAACAGAAGATAGAAATTAATTAGGTCAAGAGCAAACTGTAATATTTAAAAAAACTGAGAAATATGAATTCTTTACATAAGTAAAAACTCCCCAGTCTCTCTAAAAGATAAAACATATAGAAAAATATATTGAAAGTAAAACCCAAATATATAAATTGGGGATATGAAAAGAGACACAATTATTTTTTAAACTCTGAATACGATGATTTTTTTAATTAAAATATAAATGTTAGCTACCTAGGAGAATTAATGGTTCTTTGGAAAACTATGGTCCTAAAGGTCCCTAGATGGAATGTTAACAGAAATACTTTTTAAATGTTTTTCCCAAAATTCTTTAGTATTGGGACTTGTTCATTTTAACATCAAAAGAGCAGAGATAACTGAAAAGCCTCTGAGTGTGTACATATTGAAACATTTGAGACATAGCGAGATAGTTGTTTACGCTTGTCAGAGTCCACTGAAATGGACAGAGCCTGTGCTAGACAGTTCAGTAGAGGAAATGTAATAAGATAATGCAGACTCCAACTGTAGAGAGAGCAGACATTGCAGAGACAGGCAAAAGGAGGAAGGTGTGACCACCTCTACCCCCTTTGCCTGCCACACATGGTTGCTGGCAGGAATCAGGACACCTGGGTCAGAGACAAAGGACTTTGCTATGAATGGTACAGCACACATTACAATCTCATGTTCCACCAGTTTCCCTGTTCCCAAAGTTCCCAGGATGCTAAGTAAGGCCATAGCTGAGAATCTTGCATTTAGGTGACTCTCAACCTTGTAAGGGGGCTGCTGGCAAACCTGCCCAACCTTTGCCTTAGAGGAAGACGTTACCTGTGATCCTTGCCAAGAAACAATTCTGCCCTTTTTTCCTGGAGGAAGACACTCATCTTCTAAGGTTGTTGGCTATACAGACTCCAGTGAAAAGAACACAAGTTGTCACGAGAAGTCCAAAATCATGAGTGACCAAGAAGGATTGTTTCCTGATACCTGCCTTTCAACCAAGTGTGTTCAAAAGAGCTTCCTGATGTTCAGGGGAGAGGAGGGATAAGGGTTGCAGCAGGAAGTGGTGCTGAGGTGTCATGTACAAAACTCAGGTGTTTATAAATAGGAAATAAATTTATTTATTTACTGTCTAGATCTGAAAGGGCAGAAGCAGTCTAGCCTTTTTGTGTCTTTATGGGAGTTCTCTAAATATAAGTTCTTTTCTTTTGGGGTTCCTTTCTTATCAATCCAAGGACAGAATAGCAATTATCTGTGTGATACTCAAGTAAAGTATTAACTTAATCTCCACATGGCACAGTTCGAGCACAAATCATTCTCTTAGGCCATGGGCTTTGTGAGATGTGATGGTTGCAGCTCTCAAATAGAATACAAATGTCTTAACTACTCTCTCGAGTCAGTTGAGCTGTGATCTCTAGTCCTTGCAAATGTTAAATAAGCAACCTCTGATTCACTGCCTGTATCTCAGCAAACTGTCAGCTGTTTCAAAAGAATGGAACCCAGAGAGCTAAAACTGGCAGGCAGTGGTGGTAGCGGTGGCAAGGACTGAATTCACTACTCTTGTAGCTAGTTGACCTCTGCATCTATGCTGAAACAGCCTCTCCAAATCCTAACCTGTTGCACAAGGAGAAGCAGATGCGTGTTGGATGCCAGCAAGTCTATAGTTAAATTCTGAGGGGGTTCTAGCACAAAGGTTTGCCGAATTTTGAAGTTTCTTTAGGAACTTTTTACAGACTAAGGCCACCAAAAGAATCAATCTAGCCTATTCCCTCAGAGAAGGAACAAAAGAACTCTGAAGACATGTATTCATCTATTTTGTTCAACTTCTTTTATACAGTTCCTTAGAAATGGTCTCGTAACAGTTTTCTCTTTTATATATGTAAATATAGATTTGTTTACAATAGAAATACAAATTGTCCTGTATAATTTTAGATAGATAAGCTTTTATGACCCTGAAAATCATTCTGGCCAAATTGATGTATTGTTCTTTCAATTAAGAAATTCCTGCAGCATTGTAAGGTTTGAGTTTTATCTTTATGCTATTAATTAGGGCATTATCAGAATATGAAAATAGTTAAGGATGATTTTTGTATGCCCTCTTACTGAATGTGCTCATTAAAGAGAAGTTTTATCAAGGGTTTAAAATTAGAACCAACCAGATTCTCTAATAAAAATATTTGCAATATAGTCACGTTATCTCAGTCACTGTGCATATCCAAATGGCCAATTTTTAATGCATGGCTTAAAGTTCATAATACAATAAAAAAATTTGCATAAATTAGATATATTCTATATCATCTATCAAATTGTTCATAGGACAGAGGACTTGTGTTAGTCATCTGGGACTGCCATAACAAAAATACCAGAGATTGAGTGGCTTAAACAATTGAAATATATTCCTCACAGTTCTCAAGACTGGAAGTCCAAAATCAAGATGGCACCAGGGTTGGTTTCTCTGAGGTTTTTCATCTTGGTTTGCAAATGGCCATCCTCTTTCTGTGTTTTCCCATGGCTTTTCTCATGCATGTTCATCCTGTGTTTTCCTTTCTCTTCTTGAAAGGACAACAGTGCTATTGGATTAGAGTCCCAACTTTATGATTCATTTCATCTTAGTTAACCTTTTTATAGGCTCTATCTCCAAATATACTCACATTGGGATATACTCACATTGGGGCTTAAAGTTTCAACACATGAGCTGGGGAAGGAGGTGGCAAGAGAAATACGATTTAGTTCATAATGGTACTCAGTTCAAAATTATGAATGGTGAGCGGATTCTCTATTATCTAGGAGAACACTTATACCTCTAAGATGTAGTAGACAAAGTTCATATTTCTGGCAAAGATTTTGAGAATATCCACATTTAAGTTTTTAAATAAATTTTCCTTTTTTGGCAATTAAATATGGAAGTAGAATAAAGAAGCACCAAGGACATAAACAAAGAAGTTGGATATCATTGAAGACATCCTATTCTTGGAAACAGTCAAGAGTGAGATCCAGAGAAACATGGGGTGAGAAACATACAGGTGTCTCAGATGGAAATTGTATTGAGAGAATTAGTCTCAAGTGGCTCTTGGTTATTTGTTTTCTGCAAACAAAATATGTTCTTTGTGTTTCCATGATTCTTAACACTGACCATTTGGGAAGGAAAATGTTTCCCAGAATAAAAGAATAGAAGGAAAATACTTTAATCAAATGTTGGAAGGATTAATTTACCACCGATGATCTATTGTATAGTAAATAACAAACAAATTATAATACATTCAAAAAAGAATACAGAGTAGACTGTAGACTTGGCTTGATTAATATGAGATTCCCTTTATGGCTTAATTGATCTTATTAATGAGCATTGCTGATACAAATTAAAGATTTATATGTTTAATTAAGTTTACACACCATACGGGAAATTGGCTTTAAAGGCCAAAGCTCTTTTCTCCCAATAACACTGTCATGAAATGAGCCTGGCCTCTATTCCTTTAGGTGATGGACTTCAATCCGCAAAAAGATATTTAGTGCATTTGTAACATCCATAGTCCCCTCTCTCACCATCCCACCAATATACAGATTCTCCACCTCTTACATATGGGTTAAAACCAGGAACGTGCATTTTAATGAGCATCCCAAAGCACCTGAAAGCCCTGCTCTGTTATAACCCAGGTATTTGTCTTTGTACATCAACCATGGGGTGTGGATGTGGATAATACACCTATTGTAGTAAGGTGAAAACTCCAAAGTATACTGATTTAAAAATTATAGAAATTGGGTTTCATCTTAGTCTTTGGAGCCATCTTCTTAGAAAAATCACCTCAATATAGCACTTTTGTGATAAGACGTAGCACTTCTGGAAGTGCCTCACTGCCAAGAAACTAAAATCAAATAAATATGTTCAATCTCTTTGACTACACTACCCATGAAAATGTAAAGACCTCTTAGTTTCAAGTGGACCTAAATGTTCCATGATAGCATCCAGGGTTCTTTCCCAGTAGCATCTTACGTGCTAGGTGGTAAGAGCTCGGTCCAGTGCTGGTGCAGATGTACATGACGTATCGGTGTCAGGGACAAGGCATGCGAGCACAGAGGCAAAGTGCATAGTGCAGTGAGCAGAAAGGCACTCTGCAGCTAGATTTGGAAGAGTTCTTTGCAACTCCAAGTTTTTCCAAGAGACCAAGTTTTTCCAAATAAGGAGGCAAATGTAAGATTTTTATTAGGCAATTGTCCGTTGTCTGTCAAAAGGGGATATTGGCTCTGGTTGTGCCAGAGAAATATTTACTAAAACCAAATAAATAAAACCATGTCTCTGTTTCCTAGAGCCTCTTGTGTATCAATAAAAATAGCTTTCTTTTCTGAAAGTGCAATTCAAAGTATGATCTCCTTTGCCTGAACAGTGACGGGACAGTGTGTGGATCTCCCCAGCTAACCTTTCAATGTACATTTCAAATAAGAAAAATGAAACACCTGCATCACAGAGTTTCTCAGCTAAAGCGCCTTTTCTCAAAATATAAAATATGGAAAGAGTCTCATCACAGTCGCATGAAAAAGATCTATGTGAGAAAATAGCCATTATGTATGGTGGGAGGAGATGTCCAGGAAAAAATCTTAAGAAACTGAAAGGGATAAGAAGATTAGTGGGTATCCTGTGTTTGGCACCTTTCTGGGGCATCTGTTTCTCAAGGACCTTGTACCTTCATGTTTTGAGTTATTTTATGATTCTGTAAATCATATTACAACAAGTAATGCAAATAACTCTTACCCGTGCAAACACAAATGCATTTGTCTGGTGGAATGCATCGGTCATTGTCCTGGACGATAGTTATAAGTTATTGGAATTCTCCTTGGAATTTTTTCAACCATCTTAATGTTCTGTTCTTAATTAATGAGCTCAATTCAATTGTTTACAAGTGTTCATGTCATATTTTTGAGTAATTATTCTACTATCTAAAAAGTAATCCTTAAGTAGAGGATGATGCAGGTATGAATAACAGACTCTATTCTAGGTCACCCATTTGTATCCCTCAATGTTTGAAAGAGCAGATTTTAGTTTAATATTTTAACTAAAGTCTAAGATGCCTTTTTCTTTTTTTAATCTTTTAGCTTCAGACAAGCTTGACTGAACCAATGACATTATCCAAATCGATATCTCTTCCTCGCAGTGCGTACTGGCACCACATCACTCGTCAGAACAGCGTGGGAGAAATCTACAGTTTGCAAGGCAAGTGACTTACTCTCGCAGAGCAGCAGCACATTAGCTTCCTCCAGGGAGGCCAGGAGTCCTGCAAATTGCCTGGCATGTGCATTGCTTACTTTTCCTTCATCTCCACATATCAGCTGTCACTAGACCAAGTGGGAGCTCTGATATTAACAGTGGCTTTATTAAAGCTATAATTTCATACATTCATGGCAAAAAATTATTGCACAATCTACTCTGAGAGCTGCAGACCCAACTTGACTTAGACATTGTACAAGCACATTTTTCAGAATCTAGAACTGAATGCTGAGATCTTTTTCATGCTGTGTTTTACAAAGGATTTCGTTTTTAGCATCCTTTTTTCTCTGTAATATAGGATTAAATATAGTTCAGGAGACTAACTTCAGGCTTGCTCATGAAATGCTCTTTAAATCTTCCCCCAGACATTTTAAGTTTTAGCCAAAGCCTTGCCTCAGAAACTATTTGGAGAGAGTATATGGTGGAAGGAGTTAAGTATAAATACTTTGTTTTTGTATTTTTCCTAAAGATAAATGGTCAATTAACTAGCATCAGAATGACTTGCCAGATTAATAAATTAAATGATAACACGTATTTGATCAACAACAGCAGAAACCTCAGCTTTGGCAGTTATCTTCATTTCTCTTCCTTTATGTTTTAAAATGTATAATCTTATCCTTCAAATAAAGCATGCTACAAGCAGTTATAGCTGACTGACATTGGAAGAAGCCAGAAACTATAATAATAATAATAATAATAATAATAATAAGGCAGAAAAATAGGCCTGAAACACCCAGTGAACATTGATCTAGCACCATCAGCTTGAAACAATAGGTCCCCAATCAATTTCAAGTGAGAGAATTACCAATTATGACCTTCATGGGTAGACATCCAGAATAGCTATTTTCTTCCACACTTTAGCTTTGACTTATATGAACAACACTAAATGGTTCAACCCAAAATATTTCTGTTGCCTCTGACGTTTGATACAAAGTGGATGAATATAGAAGATTTAATGCTAAGCAAAGCAAGTCAGACTATGAAAGACAAGCATTGTATGTCCTCATTCAATGTATATCAAATATCTACACTCTGGGTCAGAAACTGAAAGATTGGATGATAAAATAGCAGGGAGGACAACTGTAGATTCTAAAGACAGTGTGGAGGAGTAAATAGGGGATGGCCAATGGGGTGTGGGATGGAGGGAACCAGGGAAAAAAATTTAATAGAAAAGAAAGAAAACATTTAATAGATAAGAAAGAAAAATTGTCTACTGATGATGTTCATGGAAATGTCTTTGACTTGACTAATATACACTGTATTCATCCTGAGAAAAACCATGTTGTACTCTGTAAAGACATACAGTAATTAAATGTATTTTTTTTTAAAAAAAAAAAAGGAAAAAAAATTCCATTGCAAGCAAACTGAAATGTGTAAGTATTTTTATAGCAATATTTGCTTCCAGGGTTTCAAACCTAGACCAGTGGAATTTGATCAATGAGAATGAACAGGTAAGGATATTTTCTGCAAGGAATAGAAGTCAGAATGTTTTTAGTCACTTACCAAAGGCAACCGTACCTAATATTTTAAATGAACTCTCTTAGCAACCTGTGTTTAAGTAGTCATTACCTTTATGAATCAGTGATTTGTATGAGAAATCCCTAAACAGAATATGGATTTGAGGGTTAAGAAAAGCAAAGACTGGTGTATGAATTTCAAGGAACAGAGAGAGAACACAAGCTTTTCCTGCATCTGCTTCCTCCATTGGCACCAGTGACCTTCTTCCTATGCCTGAGTCACGATCCCAAAAGATGCATCTTGTTCATTCTTGTGCCTAGAAATAATCAGAAACCATGCTTGCAGTGCAAACTGATTGTATTTAAACCTAAACATACATGTATACATATTTATATTTGCTTGAAAAAGCTGAGATTATGCAATGTTTGAGTAAGACAAAATATGACATTTCTAGGCAAAAATAAAGTGAGACATTAATACAAATAATAAGGGAATAAAAGCATCATGAGGGTAACTTTGGGTTTTGTCAATCGTTTGGCCTGTAATTCCAGAAAATAAGACTGTTGTTTTCATGGCTACATAAGGGAAACTTTTCTCTAAAGGGAGAGCTCAGATTTAGATTGAGGCACAACTTCAGGAATAATTTCATATCCATCCAACCACAACAACAAAAATTAGAATGCATTGAGATATTCTTAAAACATTAACAGAGACTCCTGGATTTACATAATAACATAGATACCAATGACTGGAATGCTCTGTGATTTATCTCACTAATTTTAGTTTCCAGCTAAGTTAAAGCTTGAAATACCTTATCGATTACAACGAACAGTGTACTTACATGATCTCGATATCTCATTCTTTTCTGTTTGGTTGTTGGTGGTGGTTTATGTATAATAAAAAACACACATTGACTAAGGTAATTACTGTAAGTCAAATATATGTAGAATGTACTTGATGTAAATTACATTTCACTAGACCATGGGTTTACTTTTTGTATGGCTTACTATTAGAGAAATACATTTTATCATTTTGTATAACCCCTGCTTTATTGCTTTACATAGAGAGATGTATGTGTAGGTATAGATACAAAAACATACAGATCAGATAGATAAATAGACGTAGAAAGATGACAGGTAGAGATAGAAGGCTTGTAAATAATGTAGATATAAACTTGTTAGTGAAGTTTGGCAATGGTGATCATTTTATTCTTTTGTTCTGACATGGGAGTCACAATGAAAGAAGGGTAAGGAGCCTCAATAGATTTTTTTTTCTTTTCTTAAAAATTTATTTAAATTTATTTATTTACATTCATTCACTGTACAACATTACAGCATACAAAATGAGATTTACCATCCAGAGTACACATTTCCATGAACACAAGTCTAACTTTAAGCACCCTGTAAAGTAGCACCTAGCTGGGTCTATATCTTATTGCGGTCATCGAATAGATAGTTTTCTGAAACTTTTTTTTAACTTAATTTACATTCTGAGACTCTGTCCTCATAGATTCAGGGAAAAGTAAAACCACTGAAACCGGAAGAAATAAAAATAGAAACACAGAGCCTCAGCACCCTCCTGCACACATCTCTGTTTTTTCCACGAAACTACATTTAAACGTGTGGTCGTCCTATGTCGTCTTGCTTCCTCTGTGTTATCCTTGAAGTGGTATCAACTCTGCTTCATGCAAAGGAAAACACTGTCCGCCAACGACCTACCATCACAGATGTCACAACCTGAAACTCTGGCAGTGTAGGTGTCGGCTAAGCCTCAGGTAGCACTGAGGAATAAAATATATATCTTTAGAATTTTTTCATCCTATTTTTGACATTCTAATTGAAGCTGAGGTCAATATGAATTAATTCAGCAGGCTTTCATTCAAAGGCAAAGGAGGAAGCTATATATACTTAAAGTTTAATAGACTAAGACTCATTAAGAAACTCTGCATTTCCTCAAATTAAAAAAAAAAAGAAAACCATGATGTGAACACAAATCCATTCCGTATTAAGACTTACCTATAACTTCGATTGCCTGTCACCTTCCAAGCTTTGCGCTTAGCCAGTTTCCCTGTATTCACTTCCGTCATCCATTGCTGACACACTCTTGAAGACAGCCATAAACTATCTTTTGTCTACCAGCTGCTTGGACAAACAGTGCAGTAGAAGCTGCCTGCTTCAGCCATGTCCTCCCCGAGGGTGCCCTGAAATAGGAAGCTACTGTGGTTCCCTATTGTACTCCAGTCGTCTGGAATCAAAAGAGTCGGAAAAGGAATCATTAGTTTTTAACAAGTACAAGTTGTTCTAAGTACTAAGGACCTATTGTTTAAAATCTCTACCCCTAAGTGACTTGCAGTAGTTTGAATTATGCACCTTTTCATGCAAGAGTGGTGAATAAATACTATTCTCTTTCTGCCAGAAAATAAGAATGGTTGATTTGTATTAGAAGGTAACTTTCTATTTATACTTTTCTGACTTCCCTTGCATTTATGAGAAAGGTGTATATCACACGACTAGAGCTGTGATCTCTAGACTTAGGGAAACCTAAACTGTCAAGGGAAGAAAACGTGATGTTGAACTGCTGAGTCAGAAAAAAATGTTGAATTTCTCCCATTTGTTGTAATATTGATACCATCGTCTTGTTAGCTCTAAGGCCTTAGGAAATGTGCTGGGAGCATGAGGAGCACTCAAAAATTAGAAAACAAAAGGAAGCAAAGGAAAGGGAAGAAAGGGAGTGAGGGAGGGAGCAAACAGGCGGGAGGAGAGGGAATAAAAGACACAAGAACAAGAGGTCCAGTTACCAAGTTTTTCTTAGTTAAGGGCTCTCACCTTCACTTTTAACATACTCAGCATATTGAAGTGATAAACTATATTGCAGGGTATTTAAATCAGGATTTGTACAGATAATAAAAGCATTTATTGAAAATGAGAAGTCAAACTGGTAAAAACCACATATGCACTGGGTGGACTCAGGCAGGCAGTTTATCTTTGTTGACTGCGGAAATGAAGCAGCAATACCTTATAAAGGCCCCAGGAAGTGATGACACCGACCACATCCTCCTCTGTGAGGGTGGCCTAATGGAAATCTCTCAACTAGCAAAGGACTGGCGTCTGGTCCCACACGTAGCCCTCTCTGGTTAGGTCTCTGGGGCCTTCTCTCTTCTTGCTTTCGGATCATCTTTATGGAGCGCAGACACTTGTTCTTGGTAGTCTTTATTGTGGCAAGTGCAGGAAGTGCTGTTCCTTTAACCTGCTAGCTCAATGTCTGACTTCTCTGCACCCGCTGCTTTCCCTCTGGGATTAGTTCTTCCATAAACTGCCATGAGAATGGGACCTGAGAATGTGAGCTAAACACGGTGCCCAGTGAGCCTGTTCCTGGGACTGTGATACATAATCTTACTTTCACAGACATGGTATGGGATCTCCTTAGCCTCGGTTTAAAAATCTTCAATTACTTCACTCTTTTAATCAAAGATGATTGGGTGTGCCTTTTGAAAAGTGGTAGCTGTAGGAGTTCTGCTTTTATTAACACTGATTAATATTCAAATACCAGCTCCGAATTGGCTCTCACTCCCTCCATCCTCCGCATGTCTGCAATTAAACTGCAGACCGCCGGCTTCAGCGCTTGAAGCACGCCTGATTAATCTCACGTAGGCAAGTGATGCTGCGAGAAGGCCGTCTGCCGCTCCCTTTTCTCGGGACAGGATGCAAACAGGCAATTAGAACGACGTAACCTTCCAAAAACGGTGAATAGAGTTCTGCCATGGGTTGGCTAGCGAAATCAAAGGATGTATTGCTCTCCGCTCAGCTTTTACCCTCTGTTTTTACTTATTACCATTCAGTTTCAAGTTTGCACTGTATAAAGACCACTTCCATTGTGATTTTCTATTTAAATTTCTATGATGTAATGTCCTCCAAATTGTGGATTTAATAAGAGGCTCTTTAGCAAGTTTTTTAAAATACAGAAATTCACGACGAAAGTAGAAAGGAGCCTGCTTGTGTTCGAGCTGTTGTCTTCCTAATACTCGACGTGCATGTTCTCAGGTGAACGGCAGCTGGAAGTTGCCAGACACACCACACATTCTCCCTCAGACACAAGCCAGCTCCTGGTAGTTTGGCAACAACCCTTAAAAACAGGCACCGTTTTCCAGAAGCAACAGGTTCTGTCTATTAAATCTTATTTATGAACACGTTCTGCGTGTCCTTACCTTATGAAAGGTAAGTCAAAAGCAGGAAATGTCTCCCTGGATACCAGCTTTTAGAGATAAATTAATTGGTTGCTCCTCAAAGTAGACATCATAAAAAGGCACAAAATATCCCCACTGTGAAATGTTCCTCACTTCCTGCAGTGCTAATCAATCACTTCCTCTTCCATGCTCCCATAGGCCCTGGTGCATAATTTTATTACATCAGCGCATTTGCTTACAAACCTGCTTCTTCTGCTGGGTTGTGGGGCAGTAACTTTGGGAATGATTTTTTTTTTTTTTTGAGAGTTTTTTATGTTTGTTTGTTTTTTGCAGTAGGGTGCGTGCACTCGCCAGGAAAACAGAGAGAGAGAGACAGAGAGACAGGAAGCGAGAAATAACCCCCCAGGAGGGGATGGCCATGCCCCACAATCCCTTCTCCTCCATTCTCCTCTTGGGATCTTGGGCACGCACGCACATGCGCCCATCACGAGTTTAAGCCACCAGGTCCAGGACTTGAACTGTGATCAACTACATGGGAGTCCAGCGGCATAGCCATTACACCAACTGCTGGTCCTGGGAATGATATTTTTATCCTCCGTGGCTCAGCCAACTTTGCAGACTCAAGTGTTGTATAGAAGCACTATTCATAGATGTTAAAATCTTGAATTATTGGAATCACATAAGCCTGTATATTGCAAATTAACTTTACCTCTGCTGAGTTGTGTGATTTTCGGCAATTTTCTTAAACTTTGTAAGCCTTATTTCATCTGTCGCTAAAACGAGGATAACAGTACCTACCACAGTGATTAAATGAGATCATTCACAGAGGCATACACGTTTAATAATTATCAACTATTATCAGTGTATTAGAGTACATTCCCAACAAAAAGTTTTGTTTTGTTTTGTTTTTCTGGCAGAGCTGCTATGCTATCCTATTCTAGTTTATTCTAGTGTTTAGTTTAAAGCATTATCATGGAGTTTACTACACAGAGAAATTTTGTTGCATTCTCAGGACTTTATAGAACCTTGCTTTAAGGAACGACTTCTAGATTTTATTTTTTTAATTTTTGTTTTTATAAAGCAAAAATCACAAATTTTTTTAACAGAATTTTACATTCTTCTGTTAAATGTTACTTCCCTTTTTTAAGTTTTTTTTTTTTAAATAAAACCCTTAAACTCTAAGCCTAACACTCACCACAAGTTTTTAATGCAAAGAAAACAATTCTTAAAACTTCGTTTATTGTTTTTCTTCCCACCAGTGCATGCACACAGACCTGAACAGGTAAACCACCTACTAAGCCTTACATCACGCAGCGTAGGTAGACTAAAAGAAACTAAAGCATGTTTTTCAGCTGAAGAGGTACAAAGCTCATGGAAGGATTTCACTGAGCTCAGTGCCGAGGAGGTGCCACCCCCCCCACACGTGTACCTCCACCACCCTCCCTCCTCAAACCCATTCTCGCTGGGTAGTTTAGGTGACTGCTGAGAAGCCTTTTAGAGGTTGATGCCACCATTTCTCCTAAAGTAGACTTTGTCTGAGCCAGTTGCTACCATGTTTATTTTCTTTTCTTATGACAAATCCTATCAACTGGACCAGAAGCGAACAGCAAGATTTAGATTGCTAATGAAGTTCTCCTGACATACCACACAGCAAAAGCTGAAGGCAACTCCCAGTATGAAATATACCAAGTCAGCCATTTAATCACTTCTTACCGGATATGTAAAAGTAATTACTAAGAGATAAAAGATTAAGAGTTTCCAGATGTTATATTGGATTAGTATAATCACCAATGGTTTTATTACAATAAATGTTTTATTCTTTAATTCAAACCTGAAATTAACATTTCTATTTGGTCTACTTAATTTTTCTCAGTCACACTTACAATAGATAACATACTAAGTTCTGTACGAATCAAACTTTCACATAAAAAAGTATATTCTATTTTATTCAAAAGGGAATAAACATAGCACCTAATATTCAGGGAAAAGTTAATATAACTGGGTTAATTAGTACAATAGATATTAAGTACAGACAGTTGTTTGGTATGTGTGTATATGCACTCACACACACATGCACACACACACATGCACACACACACATGTACACATTCACTCACGTACACATGCACACACACACACACACACACACACACACACAAAGACAGAGAAGCATTTGGCTCGTTGCTACCTCACCACATACTGCTTCCCCTAAAAATGTACCTGTTGGGGGCCAGCAGGTGGCATGGAGGCTAAGGCACTGGATTCCTCATGGCCAACTCTGTGGTTCAAGTCTCAGACCCTGTGGCCTAAAAAACAAACAGGGTGCATGTGTGCCCTAAATTCTGAGAGGAAAATAGTGGAGGGGTGATTTCTCACTCTAACACTCTATCTTTCTCTGGGAACCAGCAGTTAGCGTAATGGCTATGTCGCTGGACTCCCACGTAGTCGACCGCGGTTCGTGTCCCGGACCCGGTGGCTTAAAACTCACGCCAGGCGCGTGTGCGTGCGTGCCCAAGATCCCGAGAGGAGAATGGAGGAGAAGGGATTGCGGCGTGACCATCCCCCCTGGGGGGTGATTTCTCGCTTTCTGTCTCTATGTCTCTCTGTCTGTCTGGCGAGCGCACACGCCCTATAGCGAAAAACCTCTCCAAAAGAAAAAAAAAAAAAAAAAAAAAAACCACTCTATCTTTCTCTGGTAAGAGCACCTATTCAGCTAAGCATCACAAATTAGAAGTTGCATAGATGAACTTTCAGGGACATATGTTCAATTATCTCTTTTCTTCCTTCCATTTCTTATCCTATTTTTTTAAATCTCAACTCTATCTCTTCCCATCAACTAAATGTACCCTATCCCCACTTATAAGCTTAATAAACATTTTTTTTTTTACATTTTCTCCTTTATTCTCCTTGGTCTGTGAAGCAGGGAATACAACATCTAGAGGCTTGATAATGAATGGTGGATAAGAACAAATGAGAAATATCCAGAAATTAGCATCATTAAAAGTATACATGCTGGAGAATAAGCTACAAAGTTGATAGAGATTTAAGCCTGAATGTGTCATTAAAAGAAGTTCTAGCACTTACTGCGCTGCCCTACAAGAAAACATGCTAACCGAAAGTCGCAAACGTCACACATCCAAGTAGTTCAAAATTTAAGAGCATGACTATATAAATTTGTGCTAAGTATTGAAGCCATATGCATATGTGTCAAATGCCTGGATTTACGTTAGGTGGACTGCTGTGCCAGAGGCCACATGACCAGCCATGGGTTCGGGTCTCTGGAATGGCCTGAAAACACACTGAGCACACGTGTGTCCAGGAACCTGACATACTGGAAGCCGGGGAAGGGATCACGGTGTGACAGGATCCTGTCAAGTCCTTTCTCTCTCCATTGTTAGCATGGCTATGTATGCACTATTACGAATAAAAGTTTAAAAACAATTTTTAAGTTTTTTTCATAGGGTACTTGCACTCACCAAAGAGAGAGAGAGAGAGAGCGAATGAGAACTCTTCCCCGAGTGGGATGGCCATGCCACAGTCCCTTCTCTTCCCTCTCTCAGCATTTTGGACGTGTACGCACATACACACACTCTGATTTTCAAGTCAGTGGGTTTGGGATTTGAACCGTGATAGACCATGTGGGAGTCCAGCACCTTAACTACAACAGCACTAGAAGTTTAAAAGTTTTTTTTTTAATTTGTAGTTAATTTTAATTTACTGTAATATTTATGAATAAAATATTTTTAAAATCTATAAAATAATATGTATATTGTATACTTATATTACATAGTATATATTATACCATACAAATTCATAGAAATAGTATTTGCTATTTATAAATAAAGGTTTTTTAAAAAATTTGTCGAAATATTTATTATGCAAGAAGGGGAAGTTTGATATCAAATTTTAAGTGACTTAGTATGTTTCCTGCACTTATGATAAAAGATGCGATTTTAGAGTAAACTTTTTTACTGAAAACAAAATTCAGTGCTAGAAATTTGACTTTTTTAATTCATCAGAAAATCCCATTCTTACAAAACACATGGAAGTTACTTCTGATACACGTGTAAGGAGTAGCCATTGCCCGTGGCCCCTGCATATCCATTCCTGAATTCTGTCCACGATCACAGATGTTGGCCGAGAGACTTCCCATGCTTGTACCTGCCCACCTCTAATAAGCACCCTCTTTATTAGCTGAAACTTTTAAGAATTGTATATTATTCATGAGTTTCTTTATAAAATATTGTAAAACTTTTCACTGTCCTTAAATTTATAAAAGAAAAGCCCAATATTTTTGCGTAAAAAGGAAGCAAATTATTCATTACTCAATAAATCATTCCCATTTCAACCATGACCAATTTTATTATCTCTGTACATTAATGTTACAGCTTCTTTAGAGCTGTGTTAAATTGAAGCACATGAAAATGATAACGTGTTATTTATTTACTAATCTAATACGTATTGCTGGAATTCAATGCCAAATCTGTCTTTCTGAAGCAGAGCGACAAAGACACTAAGAGTCCAGAAGTCAGAGCTCTTACTCATGCCAAAATTTAACAGTCACCTGGTTTCATGTAACCACATGTAATCTCTCCAGTCACTAAATGGTTGGGGGTAAGCCATTTACCTGGTTTCAAACAGAGACATGAATGATCTGGATACTAAATGAGAAAATATGGCAAGTTTTAATTATTATTAATTATTATTACAATTATTATTATTATATTATTATTATTGTCTTGCCAGAAGGCACATATGTGAGCTAGGGAGAGAGAGAAAGCAAGCAATCCCTCCATAATAAGACCTTCTGGACAGTTCACAGTCATTTGGACCTCCATTTCTCCATCCAATGAAGGTCCCAGGAATGCACACATGCCAGACATGGGTTTCAGTTCACAGGGGCCTGGATTCAAACCACAGTCAGCCATGTAGGATCCAATTCCCTCTGCACAGAACTTAACCACAGCACTATGGAGCCAGACTGAAAGATCTTTATAGGAAGGAGAAGCGTATTTTACCGAGCAACCTACAATATAAAAGCAAGCTATCATGCTAGGAAATAGCATAGCTATGTCAATACTGCAAAAGTTTGAAACAGTAGACAGAGGTGCCATTTTTATCTTTAGGGAAAGGTGGTATCATTGTCAACTCAGTGCACATTTACCACGCACTTCACACTGTTTCGTTATAGCAACCCTCCCCAACAGTTCTCCAGGGCGAGTGATACTATCATTCCCATTTCAAAAAAAAAGGAAAATCAGGCACCAAAATGTAAAATAATTGGCCTAAATAAAGGGATTATCAACACAAGCAGTCTTCATTTTCTAGCTAGATTGCACCCAGAAAAAAAAATTTATAACTACCCCAGGGTGACAGAGTTTAAATCAAGATGGCCTGAACATTTCCGATCTCTACCTTTCTACCCAGGTAGTCTCCTTTTATTTTGGAGAAGTTTTTGCTATAGGGCTCGTGCACTCGCCAGACAGACAGAGAGAGACAGAGAAACAGAAAGCAAGAAATCACCCCCCAAGGGGGATGGCCATGCCGCAATCCCTTCTCCTCCGTTCGCCTCTCGGGATCTTGGGCATGCACGCACATGCGCCCGGCGTGAGTTTTAAGCCACCAGGTCCGGTACTGGAACTGCGGTCGACTACATGGGAGTCCAGCGACATAGCCATTATGCTAACTGCTGGTCCTTCCAGGTAGTCTCTTTAACCATAATCACCACCTGTGAGAATTCTTCCCCTCAAACACAGGCAACAGCTATTCTCAATCATGCTTCAAACGAAGCAACACAGATGGACGTCATCTGAACAATTTGTGGAAAATGAACAGTATTCCAAGATAAATTCTATATGGTTTGTGTATTGCTTTTAAAATTTCATATAACAAGTCTGTTCTTTTTGTGCAACAATTTAAAGTGTACCATTTGTGTAAATTAGATGGTTTAACTCTTAGAGGTGCTATTACTTTTCATCAATTCTTACCAAGCGTTTTTTTCTTTTTTTGAGAGATGTTTGCTATAGGGTGCATGTACTCCCCAGAGAGACAGAGAGACAGAAAGCAAGAAATCACTCCCCAGGGAGTTTAAACACACCGCATTCCCTTCTCCATTCTCCTCTCCACATCTGGGCCACGCATACACACGCATCCAGCATGAGTTTTAAACCACTGGGTCCAGGACTTGAACTGCAGTTGACTATATGGGAGTCCAACAATGTAATCATTATGCCACCTGCCGGTCCCTATGAAACTTTTAATCCAAGCTCTACAGCAAACTCCCTCATTCCAACTCCATTAGAAGTGTCTTATTTGGGAGATTTCATCACTTTTCCAATAGCAAATCCCTTTGATTTAATGGACTTTCCTCCCACTTGAATATTTTCTTTTCTAGACATTAGTGCTAAGGAGTCTGGCCTCACTGTTGTCACCCATTATTGTTAGTGTATGCAGCTTATGTAGTGAAAGTATAAGTGTTCTTTTAATAGAGCTTTATTTTCCTTAAGTAAGCAATTTTTGTGTCTTTCATTAAAAGTCACTTTTATTTATTTATTATATATTTATTTAATTAGAAACTTGGCAAGAAATTTAGAGCACCAATTTGTGAGAATAAACTCCAGTTGTAAGGGCAAACATGAATCGCAAGTAGCCCTGGAGCTGAGGAACAGCTTTGATTTTTGGTAAAATACACAGCTTTCTTTTCTTTTTAGTATTTTTTTTAGTTTTTTTAAATTTTATTATTATTATTATTATTATTATTATTATTATTTATACATTCAATTGTCATACATCATTTCGATTGTAAAGAGATTTTACCCAGCATGATATACATCATCCAGTTGAGAATACTATACACATCCTCATCAAAAGATAACAAACTATATCTGTGTCCCACAAATACTGTATCTCCCCATTTTTTCCCCTAATTTCCTTTCTGATCAACCTTGCACTGCTCTGTACTCTTGTATTTCTCCTTCTCTGTGTCAAAGATCTCGCCTTCCTGGTGTCTGGGCTTCTGCAAGTTCTTTTTCCTGAAGTGAGCATCCGTGAGGTATTTTGGGATTTTTACTTTGCTAACAACAATTTTTGTGGAGGTGGTGATAACATATTCCGGGTGGGTTCTGTGCATTCAAACTCATTTGAGGACCAGAGGTCTAGTCGCAAGCAGCAAGTCACTGTTCAGCTGCTTCCCTCTCTTGCCCCCGTGGCACCCAGTGAGGATGGTCAGAATGGCCCCAGGAGTGATGCTACCTCGCAGCTTTCCCACACGCTGACTGAAGGGTTTTTGCCGTGACTCAACAGCTTTCGAGGCAATTCCTAGGCATTTTGTGAAGTTTAGCCACCTGGGTACCACCATTCAAGAAGCTTTTACTTTTTCTTTTCAATCCTGGGTTTAGTGGCCGAGTGTTTCCTCTTATACGTGGCCTTCCTGGAATACATGCAGATCAGGATTATCTGCCAATGCTCCAGACTAGGACTGGGTATCGGTTGCTATGAGGCTTCCCCTTTTTGGATTTTTAGCCTTGAGGTCACTCTTTTTAACCTTGCCACTAGCTTCAGCCTTCTTGAGGTCAGATTTCTTCTCCTTGGTGTCCCACTTCTCAGCTTTTTTTACCTCCCATTCTATATTATGGGAAAGAGTGAAAGTCACTTTTTAAATTTAAGATGGTATGATTTCTGAAAATCTGATGAACCTCCAAGGGTTGAGTATGTATACTTTAACTGAAATTAACAATAAAATGTATAAATGGCAAAATGAACATGCCCTAATTGAAAAAACTCGAGATATAAGTAAAGATCGAGACCAACAGAGAGTGTAATGGTTATATCGTTGGACACCCACAGAGTTGACCACGGTTCAAGTCATGGAGCCAGCAGCTTAAAATGCACCATGCATGCCTGTTCAAAGTCCCAACAAGAGAATGGAGAAGGGGATTGCAGTGTGCCATCCCTCAGGGGGTGATGTCTTGCTTCTGTCTCTCTGTGTCTCTTTGGCAAGTGCACTATAGCAAAAATCTCTCAAAAAATAAAGTAAGAATCACCATTAATTCTACCATATATTGTTAACCTTTTAGCATATAGTATAGATATACAATTAAAAAAGCAGAGATTAAGATTAAGTTTATAGGTAAATAGATAAAATAAAGATCATACTTCATGTGCATTTTTTCAAGTTATATATCATATTGGGAATGAAGTTTAATTATGTGGCAGTGAAGTGGTACACAATATTACATTGCAAAATCTTAATTTATTTAACCATTGTCTGTTGTTTGGCATGTTGTACATTATCCCCCACTTTTTATTACTATAGACAATGCTGCAATAAACACATGTGTATATAAGCTTTGATTGCAATAACATTTCTTGAAGTGGTATTGATTTATTTGTTTCAATCAAAGTGTATCATGCTGTTTATTAAGGTCTTGGGGATCTACCTCATTTGCAGAGTATAAAACTAATGTGGTCTCCTTGCCTATGTATGTTACAGACTCAGAAGAAATACGGGCACAAAATTAACTAGAGCAGATTTATTAGCTTGTTTACTTATTCATTCATTCAACAACTATGTATTGAATCACCTTATATGCTATTTGTAGGTAGTTGACAACCTAAAGATGAAGAAGAGAAACTAGGTGTTTATTCACATGGAAGTAAATACCAATAAAAACCAAGGTAGGAAAATAATAAACAGAGTAACTTCATAACTTGTGTAAAGAAAGTGTAGGAGAGTGATGATAAAGTGAGTGACTCAGCCATTTAAGTTTTCTCTAAGAGGTGATATTGATGGGATCAGCAGGTGGTGTGGTGGTTCAAGGCACTGGATTCCCATATGGCTGATTGTGGTTCGAGTCCTGGACCTGGTGGCTTGCTTTCCCATGTTCCCTTTCTCGCTCTCTGTCTTTCTCTGGTCAAATTAAAATAATAATACTAATTTTAATAAGACATTGAATTAAATAAATAAATAATTCTTTATAAAGAAAGAAGTGATATTGGATTTCAAGTGCAAATAGGAAGAGAAAGTCAGCTTGCAAAAATCTAAAAATGAAATTTCAGGCACAGACAAGAGAATCACAGTGAAGCAAGCCTGGTCTACTAGAAAGAACACAAGTATGGCTAGAGTGTGAAGAGAATGGCGAATGTGGGGCCAGTGGTCGCCCAAGACTGAATACAATGAAATAATGAAGGACCACATAGGTCTAGTTTAAGAGTTGAAATTTATTCCAGTGTCATGGAAATCTCTTAAAGAGTTTTACCTGCTGTGGTGGCATCAACATTTTTAAATGATCATTCTTGGGGCTGGGTGGATACTGGATGGTAAAAGGACAATAGCTAAGTGAAGGGCATTTAAGACGTTACTACAATAGTTCAAGGGACAGATGATGATGACTTGGCTTGACATAGATTTTACAGAAATGACAAGTTAGAAGTTTAGGAAGAGAATCGAGAGTGCTGTTTTATGCCTTTGTAGATAGAAATGTTGGGTAGATGGTTATTTAAGAGAAAAAACAGAAGTCTAGTCTCTGCCTCCTTTCTTCAGGTGGAAATGGCTCAGCTGAACATAACTCCCCCAGGACCAAAGTCTCTGGGTCTCCATTGCTGAGCAACTGGCTTTCCCGAGACTCCCATGAAGAGCTAGCACCTAAGCTTATTATACCTGGCCACCTGAATGACCTTGTCCCTGGGTTCCTCAGGGCCACATATGTGCTTCAACCTTTAGTGAAAAGAGAACAGTAGGGGAAGTTCCGTTAGAGTCTTGCTGGTAGAGTTCGAGCCCCGCACTGTGTCCAGCCATGCCTGGTATGAATACACCTCCCCTCCCAGCAGTCAGGGCACAGGGACAAGGAGCAGCTGTGATGTCCCCACTGCCTGTGATTGCGTGGCCTGTGCCTGTGGTATGACCTCTCACAAGAACTGTTTCAGTAGAATAAGATGAGGAGAGATTATAAGATGAAGCAGTGGGGAAACATTGAAGGTAATCAATAAAGTGATTGAGGTAGCAGGAACTATAATGAATAATTCTTATCACTTAATTTGTTAAGGAGCAAAAATATTTTTAGGCTAGTTACCCAAGCTGTCAGCATCATCTTTTCTATTGACTTTTCTCACTGACATTGAAAAACTTTCCTTGATTCAACATGCCTTTTCTACCATGCCTAATCTCTAACTCCTTTTTATGCTCAAGTTTCTGGAAAGAGCAGGCTGCCAGGAATCTCCACAATAAAGCTCCTAGAACTAATGCGCAAATTCAGGGAAGAGTCAGTATAAAAATTAATACATAAAAGCTTAGTTGGATTTCTATACAATAACAAAAGTTATTTTAAAAAATGAGTACTTAAGAGCCCAAAGGCCTAGAGAAGTAGGAAGGTAAATATCAGAAGAATAGCCTGGAAGATGTGACTGCTAGCTGGGGAAGCAGCACAATCCTGCTATTATCACGCTTGTCTTTTTTGTTTGCTTTTAGATTCGGAACTTCCAGACCCACTCCCCTAGTGGACTGGGCTGAGCAGAGTGGATAGAGCAATCATACTGCCTCACTCCTGCTTTATTTGAATTATTAAACAAAAATCATGTATCACTTGATATTTTAAAAACAATTTTAAAATAGAAAATACAAAAGTAGGAAAGTATCAGATGCTGACTACAAAGTAATCTCTAGGTTTTGCTTGAATGACATTTGTAGCGCTTCGTGTTTGGCCCTCACCTATCTCTCCAGCATTTCCTTCTAATGAATCTGATACCCAGGACTTAACCGCCCCAAATGGGAATGTACTTTTTCATTTTTACTCTCCTTTTACACCGTTGCTTCCACCCAGTGCCTTTTCCCCATCTCGACTTGTGATTTTGCTACAAGCACTTTGAGGCGCAAGTAAAAGAAAATTAATCCTATCTTTCTCCATGTAAGAACCTATAGATCAAAACATCACATTGTACCCCAGAAATATATACAATTGTTATTTAGATTATTGTAACAATTTGAAATAAAAAGGAAAGAGAGGGGGAAAGGGAAGATAGAGGAAGTGAAGGGAAAGGGAGAAAGCCTTAAGGAATGGGTATTATCTATAAAAGAACAGTGTTTCTGGCTAGAAATTTCGGGTTTGTTTTAATAACTATTTATGAAATACTTGCAGTTCTGCTTCCTTGTGATAATAGAGATTGTGCCATGGAGAGAAGGTGCAATCCAGGTTAATTTGTCTTTGATCTGTAAGACCAAAATACAAAATGTGAGTGCTGAAAAGTGAGAGTTAACTTGGGAGAAGGATTAAACGCAGGTTTCCTCTCTTCCTGTGTGTGAGTACGTGTGCTTTCGGTGTTTAATCTGTCACTGTGTGATAGTTAATTTGCCTTCATAGTTCAGGAGCTCTTAATTGGTTTTCTTCTTGGTAAGAGATAGTAGTGGACAGGCAGCAGCTTCAATTCTCTTTAAACCTGAACCTATTCTATCTTGTAAATAAAGATTTGACATTATTTTCTATGTTCTCACAACTTCATGGAAAAAACTCAAAGTTAATCCTTTTTTTACTGTAAAAAAATATGTTATTCTGAATTGTGTAAATGATTATATAACTGTAAATAATAGGACATGAACATGTGAGCCCATCTTTACATTTGAAGAAAACAAAAATTTCTGAAACTATATTTAGGAATTAGCAAGATGATAGTTCAATAAAATAGAAGGAGAAGTTTTGGTGGACATGATAGAATAGGACATTTAAAAATATCTCTCCTGTGAATGAGAGCTTACTTACTGTACTGCTGAAGCCTTGCAGGGAATTTTTGCTGTGGACAAACCATAAAACTGAGCTGAGATTTTAACTGGAATCATGTGACCTTGTTATAAATGCCCCAAAGTGTATAGGACAAGATAATGCTGTGTTTCGGTCTCCGTGTTTTTCAGTAGACCCGGAGATGTGGGTATGTATGGACTATTTACTGTAAAGCCATTTGTAGTAAATACAGGATATCTTAATTCGGCCTGTGGGAGCTCCATTGGCTTCTCTGTTCCCTGCATGGCAGATGGCCATCTGTGGGAACGGTTATAGTGTACACTGTCTCTCAACACCTACAAACAATTTCAGCTAGCAAGATTCCGAACTCCACCTGATCATCTACCTGTCCTCTTCGGATTTGTCAGTTGAGACTCAGAAGGGAGCGTTCCTTAACTTAGTTTGCTTTCTTAAATAAGAAGATTTTTTTCCTTTCATACCATAAAAATAACAAGTTTTTCCAAAGGAAGAGTTAAGAGTTTTTAGCTGGTCAGTTTGGCTGTTTGATGTTTTCTCCTGTGACGTTTCCTAGATTTCCTGAAGAACCCGTGGCTATTAAATCCACCATTCCTCATCTGTGCACAAACACTTCTCCATGCAAAATTAGCCATGGCTTGAAATAAGCCAGCTCTAGTTTTAACATCAATGTTAATCATAAATACATTGTCTGTGATTAGAAATATGTTAGTGATGTCATGGCTTACGTACCATGACATGGTTTATCTCCTTCCCTGAATATAATTATTTTATATAATATGTATTTTTATACTCTACAAGCGATTGTCTCAGCTACAAATGGAAAAACTGGGCTTAAAAAAAATACCTACCATGGTGCTACTTGGGATTATATAAAAATGATCATTTTAACTACATTTTGCAGATGAAAGTGATTGAAATCATATCATTTAATATGTGAGGCAAATGAAGTAGTTTGGAAGGTAATTTTCTAAAATGGTGAAGTTTCTTCAGTTAAATGAAGCTTACTAAAGAAAAATTGACTTTTTTATCCAAGTAACCATGTGCATTTGGTGTTTAGCCTTTGAAAGAAAACTTTATTATAACTATGAAGAAGCAAAATGATTTATTTTCTTATAAACGAAAAGGAATTGATTAAAGAAAAAGAATTCTTCCCACATGTAGGCAGCCTGTCCTTCCCGTTCATGATATGGAAGTACCTCAGGACAAATAAGAAATCAGGAGGAATGACAGAGCAGTTATTTTGTGGCCCACAGTTAATAAAGCATCGTAATTGCCATGCAGGAAGTGAAAAGGTTGCGAAGAGAATAAATGCAGAGACAATACACAGAGACGGGATGTTTTGAAGAGGTGAACTCTTCTTTTTCTGTCAATGACTGGAGAGTTTAATAAAATCTGAAGCTAGGAGGAAAGTTTATGTGTTCTAAAATTTTCTAAAGCTTCACACACCTTCCTGAAGAAACTATGTTAGGAGTTGGTTGGACAAAGATGAATGATCAAGTTGTGTTTCATTAAATCATTGCAAAAAAAAAAAATCTCATTTTTAAAACCATCAAAACAGGTCACAGGTGATTCAAAGTATGATCTTGCCTTTCACCCTCACTATCCTCTCTTAAGAGCAATCCCTGTTCTTTTCTTTTCCCTTCCTGTGGGTCCCCTGATTCTCATATCAGTAGCCACCCATGTGCTGTGTACCTCATGAACATTGTAAGAAATTAACAGCGTATTGACTTCAAGAGTAGTTACTTGGTATATGGGTAAATTTCATCGACACAGAAATAGTTTCTCTCCCATCAGGCTTAGCTGAGGAAGCAGAAGCTTCTACTGTGCCAGTGGCTATTCTCCTATGCCGAGGGTGTCTGATACTGTGACACTGACAAGAGGGCTGTCCAACAGCCATGGCCACGTGTGGCTGTTCAGCCCACACGGTGTGACTAGTCCAAATTGTGATGCACACTAAGTGTGTACTGATACGCACACCAAGTTTGAGAATCCAGTATGAAAATTGCATACTAGCTTACAAATAAGTTTTATATCAATGGCATGTTGAATTGATAACATATTGGATAGGTTGGATTAAAATGTAGTATCAAAGTTAATTCCACCTCTTCTCTTTTACATTTTTAATGGGACTACTGGTGAATGTAGCATTTCATGTGTGGCTTACACACTACGTGTGTTGACCAGCTCTGTTCTAGAGCTAGACACTGATGAGGCTCTTGAGTGGCCAGAAAACGAACCCTATACCCCACCTGAGCTCTGGATTCTCTACAAATATTTGCCAAGATTTGTCTTTATGTTAGCTGTGGTTTTAACTTTTGGTTATTTGCGATCAAAAAACATCCAAACCAACACTGCATAATATAATATTAATTTACTTATAGATTTATTTAAAAAATAAGACTTATACTAAATTGTACTTATTAGTAATAATTTTCATTAATTAAATCAGCATTGATTCTCATAAATATTTCATATTTCATAAAACAAAATTTTAGGTCAATGATGTTGTTAAATGTATGTTTACAAAATCCATTTCAGTCTTTTTGTTAATATCATCATTATTGCAACATATTGCAAGTAATTTTTATGTAAAAATGACATAAATAGATTTGGACATAATAAAACTTGTATTTTAAAGTAAGAATACCATGATTCCTAGATATGAAATACTTTTATTTAAATGAATTGTTAGCTTTGCCCTCAACAAAATACCATGCATCTTGTATGAGACTTTTTATGTGTAAATAAATTACAGTCATAATATTCTAATGTCGAAAGAGCATACTTTATTTTATTAATTTATTATGAAATATTATGATGCACTTACAGTTTATTGTGCAAGTAAGATAGTGATTAATTACTAAAAAATTTCAAAGATTAAGTGAAAATGGCTATATCAATCATCACTTTATGCTCGACTACATTTTATTCCTGTCGAAAAAATTCATTGGTGCATTTAATTGGATTCATGAGATATTCCTGAATACCTATCAAATATGACAACATAGTTATTCTATAGAGGACAAAGATCTATTTTCACAAGCTAGATGACTCTTGCTTCTATATAAGATTTGCACATGGTGTTTTTGAAAAGCTGGTGGGAGATTCATCAGATTTTCCACTTTTGTTCATAGGTCATTTACATTTAAAAAAAATGCATGTAAAATTGACTTTGCTATTTCTTTTGTATAATTATAAATCCCAAAGCAATAGAGACTGTTTATCAACCGTACTGGTGCTGAAATGCAATTCAAAGCTGGATTCTGTAAACACTAGGGCAAATCCTTAAACTGAAAAGCATAATCTCATGTTACTCAGTATAAGTAGAGTACACTCGATGTCCTTGTGTTGGGCAGCAAATGACAGGCTTTGGTGACTTGCTTTTCCCATTATTACTGTCATATGTAGTATGTAGCTCAGCACATGCTTCCATTTCCCAGAACTTTCCTGTGTAATGATAGCCAAGACCAGCAAAGTTTTATTAACATAGAAAAGATGACCTGTTTGGAGCTGGAAACTAAAAAGATCATTTGGACAATGTTTTATTAAGTATCACATTTATCAAATATGAATTTAATTCTAAGATGTAGGTCCACAATTATACATTTTTGTACAAAAAATGCACTTAAAATTTTTTTCTATAGGGTATGTGTGTTTTCCAGACAAAGATAGAGAAACAGCAATAGAAAGAAAGCAAAAATGAGAAAACATCCCCTGCCTAATGTCAGGGCAGATGGCCACACCACGCTCCCTTCTCCTCCCTTCTCTTGGTACTTTGAGCATGCACGTACATGTCCCCAGCGTTTTGTTTGTTTGTTTGTTTGTTTTGTTTGTTTGTTTTTGTTGTAAGTCACCAGTCCAGAACTAGAATCCTTCAGTCAGCCACGTGAAATCCAGCTGCCTTAACCACTATGCCACTGGCTGGCTCCCAAAATATGCTTTTATATACTAGGCATTGAAATTCTATTAATTGTGTTTTGCTCAGTCATCTATAATTATTTCTTCAAGCTGTCCGACTACACTCATCTCTGTTTATTAATAGAAACTTTAGTAACTTTCATTCAGTAGCAAAGACCACTTTGGCTTAGCAAAGCAAGGGATATTCAAGTAAAAAATATGAAAAAGCAACAAGACATCGATCAGACATTGGAAATTTTCTTCCTTTTATTCTTTTCCTTCTCCCTCCCTCTTGTTTTTTTTTTTTTAATGCTAGCATGGACAGACAGAGAAAGACAGACTCCCTCTTCCCCCACCAATGGGTCCTGGTTATCCATCCTATCAAGATCCTAGGTATGCACACAGTGCCCATTGCGTTTTTCAAGTCAACGGGACCAAGACATGAACCACAGTGGGCCAATGGACCACGCTGAGTCTTGCTCCCTCTGTACAGTGTTTAATTGCTTTGCTTCAAGTCAGCTGAGAAGTCTTTTAAGAACAAAGTTGTCTTTATTGCGCAGATCTAGTACCCTCTAGAATTCTCCTTTTTGCTCATGCTAGATTTAAAACTCAATCGCAGCTGTTTTATCACAGTGTTTATTACAGCTATATTTCTAATGTTTCTCTTCTCATGCCTGATGTTACTTTATTCATTGTATTTTATATTTCTATTATGATTTGGGTCATAAATTATCTCAAATACCTTGTAGGAAAAGGCTTTGTATACAGTTGCTAAATATGAATGTTAATCAAATATAATTTCAGTGACTGTCTAGCTCTCTCTGTTAGAAATAAAATGCATTCTGAGAGTCAAACAAACCCTCTAATAAAGCCATACATACTCAGCTAGTCTAAATGCAAATTAAAATATCTTTGGCATAATATGACAGAATTGGAGGATTCTACTTTTTCTTTAATTGGTGCACACTAACTCTTTTTAAAAATTTTTTTAACTTATTATCATTATTTTCTTTTCAATTTACTATAGGGCACATATGCTCACCAGAGAGACAGAGAGAGAGAGAGAGAAAATGAGAGAGCAAGCCACCAGGCTCAGGACTCAAACTGTGGTCGACCATGTGGGAGACCAGCACATTAACCACCACACCACCTGCTGGGCCAGGGGAATTCTTATTTCTAAGGTCTCCTTGACAAATTAGAATAGAAAAAATAAATAATAAGCTGAATAATCTCTGTATACTTAAATATTTTTTAATGTTTTTCAGAACTGTGATAGTTGTAAAAATTACCCTAAGGGCCTAATTTAAGTGCAGGTATAGCATATTTTAGTCAATTCAAAGTTTAAGTATTTGCACTAAAAAATACAGTGTGAATACTTAATATAGGCTTTAACTTTCTGAATTCTTTTTCTTTTAAATGTACAGAATAAATTCCTCTGAGGATGAACCAGTTTAATGGCTCTTGGAGGCTAATTATGTCTATTATATTAGGAATATAGAGGAATGGTAGACATATACTTTAATTTAATTGTTCTTTTTCTGAGAAATATATTATGAAACACTAAAGTCACCTTACACTCTGTTTTATGACAAATTTCCAAGAAAAGCTTTTAAATTGTAATTTTTGATATATTATCTCACATGTGGAAATATTTTCCAACAATTGTGACTGGTTTAATGCAACTAGGTTCATTAAACATTGAGGAAGTATATTCATACCATCTTATATGACATATGGTAAACTAAAATTAGCAGTAAAATAGAAAAGTTACACCAGAAGAGGAAAGATATCAAGATAGCATTTTTATTTTAGAGAGAAAAAGAAAAGAGACAGAGAAAATTCTAGTCCTGTCATTCTAATGACTGGAAACACATTAAGTGATCATTATGCCATCATTTAAAACAATCTAGTATATGACATGGAAGCTCGTTTTAGGTCTATAAAATTATTCTCCACAAAAAGGAATCATTCTTCCTAAGGGAGTAGTTGATTCTAGTTTTGAAAAATAAGAAAAGTAAGGTAAGGTTAGGATATGTTGTATAATAAATTTCAGAAACCACAGGGCTTACATAAGTAGTGGTGTGTGTTCGCCTAGACTAAGGTCACCCTGGACAGGAGTGGATGACAGTGCCCATTTCAGCATGGAGGAAATAAACAATGGTCATGGTAGTTGAGAAAAATTGAGGCATCTGCCAAGATGAACCCATGGCAAGCTTTGAAAAGGAAAGGGCTGAAAAAAAATGTGTATCAAATACAGTATACATCTGCTTTCAATAGTTTCTACCAAAATGTTATATATTAATCAAATTAAGTTTATAATGAAGTTTTAGCCAACCATTGGGCGACCAAGTATAAATGTTAAATAAAAATAAGAGAATTTGGCCAGCCCTGTAGTCTAGTGGTTGAAGAAGCTAGAACCCACATAGCTGACTGCAGTTCAAATTCTGGCCCTGGCAGCTTGAAAAACACATCAACACGTGCATGTGTATCCAAAATCCCAACAAGATGGAGAAGGAGGAAAAGGGATTGCAGCATGAACTTGACCCATTGAGGGATGCTTTCTCTCTCTCTCTCTCTCTCTATCTCTATCTCTATCTCTTGCTCTCTCTTGCACGTGTGCCCCCTGGCAATTTAAGGAAAAAATGTACTTTTAGTTTTGGTAACAGGGAAAGAGATGGTACAATTAGGGAGGAATGTGAAATATGTAAAAATGAGCTTACTTTCAGATAAAAAAAATCTAAAGGTATGTAAAAAGAAGAATTTGGGGTCCTATGACTGGATCTTGCCAAATAATCTCCAATTGGTGTTTTAGAATTGGTGGATATGGTAGATTTATTTGATTACATGGAAGGCCAAATTTTCAAGAGTCCTAACCAAGGTCCAATGTCTCTGGAATGTCTTGTAGGAGACACTGGTCATACACTGAGTACATAAGGAAGAATATACCATTATATGCAGAAGTAAACTAAAGATAAACCCCAGAGTGATGTTGGCAGATGTGGGTTGACGGGCATTTAAGATTCAACCAGTTTTTGAGTACAGTTTTCAGATATATGTGGCTATAATTTTTATCTTTTTGAAATGAAAGGATGTTTTTCTTGTAGCTCTTTAGAAACATGGAGATATGATCAGGAACATCTGATCTAAAGTGGCATTTGAAGGTGGGAGGAGGGTAGAGCACAATGTGCAAAATGCAGCTAAGATCCCTCGTAGTCTAAAATGATGGTTCTTAACCTAATATTAAAACAAAACCTAACATTTAGTGCTAGAACTGAAGGATAGGATTCTTCTGACTTTTAACACAATGAAAGATGTATGTTGTATATTAAGCACAAACAGAAAAACAAACAAAACCATAACATTAAACCCTGGTCCCAAACACCAACTAATTGAATACTAAATTTTGAGTGTTATTCATTATTATTTCGAAATATAATACAGATAACAAAAAAGAAATAAACTTTAACTGTAAGTCGTCTAATTTGCACACACAGCACATAAATTGAAAAAAAAGATGCAACCAGAAATCCAGAAGTCCCTGCACCTAATAGCTGCACTCCACAGTACTCCATCCTCACTTTTAATATCATAGATGAGTTTGCCCTGTTTTTGAGCTGCGTGTAAATAGAAATGTGCAGAAATAATTTTTTTTTGAGTCTGGAATCATTTGTGCAATAAGGACATTTATTGTTGCTTTCATATAGTTACAGCATATCGGTTCCAGAATTCTCCTCTGTGAATGTACCATGTTTACTTATCTATTTCACTGGAAGGGGACATTTGGAGTAATGGGTAATTCTTGCCTGTTATGACTAGTTCTGCCAGGAATGCTCTTTAAATATCTTCTGTTAAAAATATATATGTACTTGGGAACCAGCAGTTAGCGTAATGGCTATGTCGCTGGACTCCCACGTAGTCGACCGCGGTTCGCGTCTCGGACCCGGTGGCTTACAACTCACGCCAGGCGCGTGTGCGTGCATGCCCAAGATCCCAAGAGGAGAATGGAGGAGAAGGGATTGCGGTGTGACCATACCCCCTGGGGGGTGATTTCTCGCTTTCTGTCTCTATGTCTCTCTCTGTCTGTCTGGCGAGCGCACGCGCCCTATAGCGAAAAACCTCTCCAAAAAAAAAAAAAAAAATATATATATATATATATATGTACTCAGGATCAGCAGATGGCATAATGGTTACATCACTGGACTCCCACATGGCCAACAGTGGTCCGAGTCCCACATCCAGTAGCTTAAAACTGACACTGTGTGTGTGTGTGTGTGTGTGTGTGTGTGCCCAAAATTCCAAGAGGAGTATGGAAGAGAAGGGATTGCAGCATGGCCATTTCCCCTGATGGTGGTTTCTTGCTTTCTGTCTCTTTGGTTATTGCACACACTCTATAGCAGAAACCTCTCTCTCTCTCTCTCTTTTAAAGAATTGTTTTATTTAACGTTTTATTTATTTATTTATTTATTTATTTATTTAAATTTGACCAGGGAGGGCCAGAGTAAGAGAGAGAGAGAAAGAGAGAGGAAAAGCAAGAAAGCAAGCTGCCAGGTCTGGGAATTGTACTGTGGTTGGCCACATGGGATTCTAGCACCCTTAACCACCACACCACCTCCTGGCCCCAGCAAAAGCCTCTCAAAAAAAAAAAAAAAAAAAAAAAAAAAAAAAAAGAAGAAAGAGAGAGAACGTGTATATGAACTTAAATTGAATATAGTCGTAGGGATAGAACTGCTGGATCATAGTGTGCATGCATTCATCCTTTGTAGGCAGTTTTTCCCAAATGTTTGTTCTACTTCTCAAAGCCTAGTTATGGGAGTTTCAGTTGCTCTAATTTCTAGCCAATTGTTGGTATCACCTTTTTCAGTGTTAGCGATTATGATGAATCTGGATGGTTTTGTTATTTTCATGAACAGCTGGGGTTGAGACTAAAGAGAAGGTACCTTGTACTTGAGCCCCTCTTGAGAATAAATTAGAGTGACTTGGCATAAAGAACGAAAACCAAAGTTGGATGTAATTAATCCTGCCATACTTTCCTCTACCTTCCTGGAAAGCAGAATTGTTTCAGAGACTAGAAAGTTTTCAAATCATGGGCTATTCATGTTTCTGTTCACTAGTAAGAACATGCCTTTATTGGATTGTTAGAAAAGTCATGATGTATTTTTGTACAGAAAAATGACCTTTCTGACAACCTAATAGATTGTCCTGAACTTTATTCCTGACAAACTATTGTAGAATGCTCCGCTGTGAGAGATATTCAAGGGAGTTAGATTTCAAGATTCAAATTGCTAAGTCAAGTGAAAAAGTTTAGCACATAGTGCATACAGCACATTGGGTAGGCCCACATCGGTGGAGACACCTAACAAGGGGCAAAACCCGCATCAGAGTGAGCTGTCCTTTGCTGGTTCGTTTAGACATGAAAGCCAAAGACTTTTGCCTGTTTGGTTTTATCTATTAATAGTCTTTCCCATTGTATGTGTTTGATGTTCAATATATTCATAAAAGGAGAGGGAAATCACCCATAAATACATTAAGTTGGTTTCTACTTGCTTGAAAGAATAAATTAGAACTTAACATTGAGTCAATCTAAAAAATCCATTAAGATTAAGGATACAGGTACTTAATGAGAATAGGACAGTGTGGAATGGGGGAAGTGAAGAGAAGAGGATAGAGAAAGATAACAAATGAACAATAGAGAGGCAGGACGTTAGTGAGAAACAGATATGGCTTATTAACTGTTGATGTTGACATGTATAATATTCTCAACTGGATTTGTCTGAGAAGTATTTCATGATGGGCAAAGTATTTGTACAAGCAAAATGAGAAATAGCGATTGACTGTTTTAAAAAATAATTAGAATAATAATAATAATAATGATTGGGAAAAACATAGAAAAGATATGAATGTTGAAGCGGGGAGATTAATGTCTCTGTACTGACTGACATGCATGGCATTCCCTTTTGAAAAAGCAATGTAATACACTGTAAAGTTATATATAATTCAATGTAATATAAATAAGAATATGATGATAATAAAAAAATTTAAAAAAAAGATTAAGGATACAATCTGAAGCATCTATTTTCAGACAACCACCAAAGTACACCATAATAGTCTAGCAAAAAAAAAAAAAAATTAGATCCAGGAGCAGCAGACAGCGTAATGGCTATGTCACTGGACTCCCATGTAGTTGACCACGGTTCAAGTCCCGGACTCAGTGGCTTAAACTCACACCAACTGTGTGTGCGTGCGTGCCCAAGATCCCGAGAGAATGGAGGAGAAGGGATTGTGGCATGGCCATCCTCCTCGGGGAATGATTTCTCACTTTCTGTCTCTCTCTGTCTTTCTGGCAGGTACATGTGCCCTATAGCAAAAACCTCTCCAAAAAAAATAATTAAAAATTTTTTTAATAAAAGAAAGCACAGTCCAATGAAAAGAAACAATGAAGACAGTTGATTCCAAAATCATAATATGGATACTAAGGGAAGAATATTACAATAGACTATGGAGTAGTACTTTTTCAAATATGGTTTTACGTATTTTATGCATGGTTTTATGCTAACTGCTGGTCCCTGGACTATGCTTTCTTTAGAACAGGTGCACAGGACTGATTCCACTTGGTATTTCCAGTATTTAGTGTAATGTCTGATATATTAGAAAGGCTAAAATAGAGTATTTGATGAATAAGTGATTGAATTTCAGATTTTAATATGCTGATTATTTGAAAAATACTTTACTTACCATTATTTTATTTTCATTTGAACTTTTTTCAAAATTGTATAGAATACTTTTTCCCCACTAATGTATCTTTGACAGTGCCTGGGAATTTAGTCAGTTAAATACTAATTCTCTATTATAATCAGGCAGAAATATCATCTATACAAAAAACTTAGCAGAAATGTGTGTCTCTCTTCCACCATGTCATTTATTTTTAATATAGGTTAACTTCAGAAATATCTTTCTGGATTTAACTACTGCTATTTTGTAGAATACAGGCTGAACAATTTCAGCACTGGCAATAAATTGAAGATCTTTGCTCTCTGGCTAGGCACTGGGGCTTAATCTAATTCCTTTATGAATATAATCTTTAATATAAAGAGTAGTCAGCCTGTGATAAAAAGAGATTGATGGGGAACCAGCAGTTAGCGTAATGGCTATGTCGCTGGACTCCCACGTAGTCGACCGCGGTTCGCGTCTCGGACCCGGTGGCTTACAACTCACGCCGGGCGCGTGTGCGTGCGTGCCCAAGATCCCAAGAGGAGAATGGAGGAGAAGGGATTGCAGCGTGACCATCCCCCCTGGGGGGTGATTTCTCGCTTTCTGTCTCTATGTCTCTCTCTGTCTGTCTGGCGAGCGCACGCGCCCTATAGCGAAAAACTTCTCCAAAAAAAAAAAAAAAAAAAGAGATTGATGTAGATTAAAAATAACAATGTAAAATTACAGAAAATGATGAGGAAGATTCAAATGGCAAGATAAATTAATTTTCTTTGTATCTTAAACACAATAAAATCTTGCATAATCAAGTGTTGTTTTCTCCCAATGCCAGACATCCATTTCCTTGTTTTAACAAGCAATTTGTACTTCTAAAAATATGAAGAAATTAGTGAACTTGCACAATATTTGCAACAGTTGCAAGGAACATCTGAAAAATCTCTTGCCCTATGATCAGTAAGTAAAGCACTGGCATGCACCAGAATAATTAAATTATGTTAACTTGGATACTGCAGACTGTTCGTCACGTAAAGATCATGCATGGGCCCGCCAGTGCTATGATGATTAAGATGACTGTCCCACATGGCTCGTTGTGTGGTTCAAGTCCCAGACCTGATGGCTCAAGAAACATGGCAGGTATGCATGTGAGCCCAAGATTCCAGAAGGAGAAATGAGGGAAGAAGGAATTGCAGCGTGACCATTCCCCATAGGGAATGCCTTCTCACTTTCTCTTTCTCTCTTTCTCTCTCTCATCTTTCTCCAGCAAGCACACATGCCTTCTAATGAATTTTGGGAAAAAAAAAAAAAAGAACGAAAACTCCACACATGCATTATGTTGAACCCTGTAGCTCCCAGTTTTGTATGCCAAAGATTGGAGGGAGAGCAGTTTCAGATGGTTCCACCTAATTAGATCTTAGCCCAGATTCTAAGTGTACATTTGATGATTTTTCTCAAGCTGAAAATACCCATGTGACCAAGGCCAATACACTTTTTTTTTTTCTGTCACAGTGTTGTATATTGCTCAGAGCAGGAGGATAAAGAGAATTTTCTTCTGCAGTACGTTATCTTCATTTGTCACAGTTACATATCTCAGCCAGTTACGTATCTCAGTCACTTCAGGATTACTCTAGGGGCCCTGAAATTCGCAAGCAGGAAGAATGCCCAGCGAGGTGACAAAAGTGGCATATAGACAGCTCCGTGTGCGAATAGCTTCAGGAACAGAGGAATCTCCTCAGCTGCCTCTCACTCACCCAAACAACTATCTAGCTCACAAACACAGAGCAAGAGCTGATTTCCTCCAGGGTGTCGTCACGACCTACACGCACACAGAGGCTGCTTGCGATGAGAAGGAACTAGGAGCTGTTTCATTTCAGCCAGGAGGACTGGATGGGCAGAATGGAAGCCTCTAATACTACGTAGCAAATAACAATTGGGCAGAGGTGAGCAGCCTTAAACATATGATTCATTTAAACTTGGCACGTAACAAACGGCAAGTCAAGCTGTCCAAGGGGTCCCGACCGGTCGTTTGGAACACCGGCAGAAGTGGTTGGCACGAAACAGTGGTGGGAACGCGTCAACGGTAATCGTAATGCCTCCTGAGCGGACCCACGTCAGTAACAGAGTCGCCAGCGGTCATGAAGGCCGACTGCTTGATGAGAAATAGCGCTCTCATTTACTTCGTTAATATCTCCCTGTCTGTAGATTAGGGGCATAAAAAACTGATTCAGCTGCCCTGCATTTTCACCTCGTGAAATAATGGAAAACAGAAATTCAGAAATAATAGGACTCATTATAATAGAACTGAATACATCGCTTCAACTCATTCTAACAAGGATGCCATTACCCAAAAACATTTTATTAAATTTGAAATTAATAACATTTATTACAGTTTTTATAAAAAGAAATACTCTGTGGCTGGCAGGTGGCATGGAAGTTAAGGCACTGGACTCCCCACATGGCCAACTGTGGTTCAAGTCCCGGACCTGGTGACTTGTTTTCTCACTTTCCCTCTCTCTCTAATCAAATTAAAATAAAATGAATATATAAATAAATAGATATATCAAGTTAATTAAATAAATATTACTTTAAAAAATAATGTTTTGCCATTATTTTTAAAAATCCATCAAATAAAAATTACCAAGACTAGGGACCAGCAGTTGGCATAATAGCTATGTTGGCTGGACTCCCACGTAGTTGACCGCAGTTTGAGTCCCAGACCTGGTGGCTTAAACTCATGCCAGGCGAGTGTGCATGCATGCCCAAAATCCCGAGAGAATAGAGGAGAAGGGATTGTGGCATGGCCATCCCGCTTGGGGGTGATTTCTTGCTTTCTGTCTCTCTGTCTCTCTCTGTCTTTCTGGCTAGTGCATGTGCCCTATAGCAAAAACCTCTCAAAAAAAAAAAATTACCAAGACTATATATTTGAGATAAAATATGATCAAGTTATAAATATGGCAATCATGAGAAATTAAGATACTACAATTTTGATCTCCCTAATTTTTAATCCTTTCTTTTACTATAGTTACTAATACTTATCTATAGGATTTATAAAAATCATTAAATACTTGTCAAATATAAAAATGCTGGTATGTAAATACATATGTATTTGTGGTACAACTATAGTTTTTTTAAAAATTCTAAAATACTATCTCTGTATTTTGCAATAAAACAAGACCAAAAACGGCTGTGTTTTGTTTTAACTATGCACTGACATCAGTACTGCACACACAGAATTGTCCCTGTTTCCAAATACAACATTTTTTAGAGACATTTTTGCTATAGGCAAGTGCACCCACTGGAGAGACAGAGAGACAGAAAGCAAGACATCACCTCTGAGGGGGGATGGCCACACCACAATCCCTTCTCCTCCATTTTTTCTCTCGAGATTTCCAGCACACATGGGTCTGAACTCGAATCAGGGTCAACTGTGGGAGTCAGTGACATAACCATTACGTCATCTGCTAGTCCCCAAAAATAACATTAAAGAAAAAAAGGTTTTTACAAATACACTTGGCAATATTTCTTCAGTTAAAGTTTTTACCAATTTAGTAACTGATTTCAAGCATTAAATATACCTAATCTAGTTTTTTCCACATCTCACTGTGGCTAACCACAAGGATTTCGGCTATAACTGCTACATTTGAATCTCAGGGCAGAATACATTTTCTAACATCCTTTTTTCTTTACTTACTATTCAGCAGGTGTGTGCCGCTGAGTGCTCCACTCAATAGGGAACCATAGTGTGGGGCAGAGGAGGTAATGCCACTGTTCCCAAACACGGAGACACTCCTCGGGCCCTTGACGTCACATGCATAGAAAAGCATCACCAACTACACTTTGCTGCTACAGTGGAGAAACCAGACCAAGATCTTCAGAGTAGAAATCAGAAGTGCAGGTTAAACCCTAGCCCTCTATTTTCTGTGACCAGAGATCTCTCTGATCCAGCAGAAGAAGCGCTAGGCACATCTGCAATTAAAGTTGCAGCCTAGCCGTAGTGGGGTACCGGGAGGGCACCACTGTGTACGGCCAAGGCCACGTAGGAGAGCTTGTGTTGGCCCTGGACCAACCTGAGCAGGCTGGACAAAATGGTGTGCGCTGGCAACCCTAGACTAGGAGGCTGGCACACCGAATTGCAGTGGTGAAATCTTGTGGGGAAAGGAGTCTCTCTCTTTCTCATCCTTCTTTCTGCCTTAAAAGAATTTTGCTATGTCTTTGAGGCCCAATAAATTATAAAATCTAGAAAGTGATTATAACTAATCATGCTATCTAATTAAGGAGTACTCTGAAAGAATTTTAAATTCCTGAAAAACTTTATATAAAATGTTAAGATCTTGGGTTTCTATATTTGCTGGTATGTGTGGAAGTAGAGGGCTGCATTGCCCTTGGGAACCAGATCCTAGTCTATCAGAGAGTCTCACATCAAGAATAAGAATACTCTAGGCCCTCTAATTACAAGCTGTAACATCATTTTCCAGGTTTTATTGTCATTTATCATTTTGGCAAATAAATCCTTTAGTAAATAATATAAAATAATGCGAAGTACAGAAACACAGGAAATAACAGTCTCCATTGGAAATTAGATTGGGGCTGGCCCCATAAACTAGTGATGAAGGATGTCAGAGCATCCATGGCTAACCACAGTTCAAGTCCAAGCTCCACTGACTTGAAAAACACACTAGGTGCATGTGTGGGTGTGACCAAAATCTCGACAGGATGGAGAAATGGAGAAAGGATTGTAGTGTTACTGTACCCCACTGGGAGATGCTTCTTATCTCTGTCTTCTTCTCTCAACAGAGATGTCTCTTACTATTGAACACACGCACCCTATGACAATTAAAACAAGCAAACAAAACTTAGAATGATTTATTAAAACAAAGACTGCCAAATTAAAAACAACAAATAACTTAATAGCAACAATATATTCACCCTGGTGGCCAGGCATTTTCTAAGGAATGGAGAAGTAAATACCCAATATATTAGCAACAGGCAACAGTTACACTTTTTTTTTTTTTTTTTTTGGAGAGTTTTTTGCTATAGGGCAATGTGCTTTCCAGAAAGACAGAGAGGGACAGAGAGACAGAAAACAAGAAATCACCCCCCTGGAGGGATGGCCACGCTGCAATCCCTTCTCCTCCATTCTGTCAGGATCTTTGGTATGCATGCACACCCACCCAGCGTGAGTTTAAGCCACTGGGTCTGGGACTCGAACCATGGTCAACTACATGAGAGTTTAGCGACATAGCCATTACGCTAACTGCTGGTCCCAGCAACAGTTACTTTTAGCACCATCATACTTTTACTGAATTAAATTTCCTACTTTGTTCAAAAGAAAATAGTGCTAGAACATTGAAAATTGTATCATTTTTAAGTTATTTTACAGACAGAAAGCAGAGACCAATAACTCATCAAGAAATGATGCTGAGGGGCCTTTTCATACCTTGGCCATGACCTTCAGGTTACAGAATTTTGGAAGCATAGCACAAACATAGAGACATCCATTTAACATAAAATGGAATTCTCAAATAAGTTTGGTATTTACCAATGCAAGGCACTCCTTTAGATAGACAATATTTTGCCTACCTCCAAGAGACTTATATCCAATAGATGGTCCAGACATAAAGAAAATGGCAAGTGGTGAAGGCCAGCCATCCAATCAGCAGCAGCGAAGGCCAGTTGGTTACATCCCAGTGCTCCCATAGCAACATCGTGTGAAGTCTTCATAAGTCCAGTCTCCCCTTTAAATCTATAATTATGGTTTCTTTTGGCAATGAGTGATTACAAAATGAAATATTTTATTGTAAATACAGTGCTTCTTTTTAAAAGACACTTAAGATTCCAAGGGATCTGAAGAAGAAGTTCAAGGTCAACATTTTCTCATTTTTAAGAAATGGTGTATTATATTATTTAACTGGCAAGTGATAGAGCCAGAATTTTAAATCCAGATTTTCTGAGCTCTTTTTACTAAAAGAGGGAAAAGGAAAGACAGCTTAGAAAAGGTGGTGTTTGCCCCGCATGCTTTGCACTGTTGTGGAGAATGAAATGTGGACTCACGGAAGAAATGGCATTTTTCTTGTTCCTTGCACAATGCAACTACACTAAGAATGATGGGGCTAAAGTCCCCTGGGATAGACAAGTAAAACCCATATTCTATAAAACTGAGAAATTTTAACTGGTTTTATTGGGATTCTGTGATATCGTAGGTTTCACATTTACCCAAATACGCTTGCCATTATTTATTCTTACTTACTAACATCCCTACAAACAGCTATGAAGCTCCAATTTAATACTCAGAGTGATTAATGCTAGGCTATTTTCCCAACACCCTGGGATATGAATTTTTCTTTCTGCTGAATTTTTTAGTCTGTTTTCCTATCAACAATAATTTAATACCAAACTGGGCAATCTATAAATAATAAAGATTTATTCAGGTTGCAGTGGGGATCCAAAGTCAAGGGGTCATATATGGTGAGGATTGCCTTGTCAGAGATGCTCTGCAGAGTCCCAGGGTGGCTCAGGGCATGGCACAGGGAGAGCATGTATGCTCCTGTTTGTGTTGGTGTCCGTGTCTCTGCTCTGGTCTCTCTCCACCTCCTTATATACCCATCATCCTGAGAGTTGCTTCAAATTCTAATCCCTTCCCATCATCACATTAAATTTCCGCCTCTTAATACTGTCACAATCAAGTTTCAACACATGACTTGGGGCGGGGGGGTGCAGCTAAACCACTCTAAACCACATCCCTCAGTAAATGTACGAAATAACTTGATGTTAGTTTCATGGTAGTCCTAATTTGATTCTGCCTACTTTTTATGTCCCTGGAGTCCCATTGTCATGTCTAAACTCCCAAATTTGGCCCATAATATTCCATTATAACTAGTTCTATTGAATACGTAAATACGTTTTAGCTAGGTTTCTACAAAACACTTTTTATGTGGGGTAAGCACTATCTGCCTAGTACAGGTTCACACTGTCATTAGCCAAAGGAGAAAATAATAAAGTGGAAAATAAATGTATGTGAGGGCTCTTCAAAAAGTTTGTGGAAAATATATATTATGAAAAATCTATGCATTAATTTCTAATTTTTTGCTAATTTTCTAATTTTTTTCACCAAAATAAACTAATTCCATTTTCCATGAACTTTTAAAAGTTCACTGATATTTTGAAATCCACCAAATATATTTTTCTCATTATTGTGATTTTTCTGCTGTAAAGTCCAACGCTACCATTTCTTCAAGTGAGTGGTACTTTGGCTGAGTACTGGAGTTATGAGTATTGACAAAGTGTCATATTTTACAGACAGATATTTAAGCGCTGGGATTTTAAGATAGATGGGCCAAATAACTTGTGTAACATTTTATTCTTCATCACTACATTCATTGTATCCTGTTGACAGATATGTTGTAAAGGACATTATTCTTGTCAGGACATCAGATTTTCAAACTGGTTTTGTCATTTACCTTCGGCAACCCTGGACAGGTGGTTACCCACTCTGGGCTGAGAGGTTTTCGTGTTAAATACATACCAAGGATAGAGAGGTTTATTTAAGCTTAGAATTGCTTCGTTCTCTAGTTGTATTCATTCAGAATGCATTTCGTATTCGTCAGAGAAATCCTTCAGCCTTTGAAACACATGATGAAAGCTATGAGGATATTTCTATAGAGCTAAGAATCCATTTATAGCTTGAATTGTTAAACAGTGGGCAGGCATTGCTATGATTTGAATGTGTCCCATAGAAGTTCATGGAAACTGAACTGCCATGGTAACAGTTTTGAAAGTGGGGAAACTTAGTCCAACCTTGGTATGAAGAGGTGGAACTTCAAGGAGGTGCTTAGCATTAGACAAGGTCATCAGGTGGGCCCCCATAATTTAATTCTGATGGCTTTATAAGAAGAGGAGAAGAGACCAGAACAGCCACAGACTGGCTTGCTTACTCTCTGCACATGGTACCCTGTGCCATCTCGGGATCTTGCAGCGTCCACACCAATAAGAAGACCCTCGGTTAGTGTGGCCCCTTGACCTGGGACCTGAAAAACCAGAAGCTAAATAAGTCTCTGTTCTGTGTAGTTACCCAGCTGGTGATATTGTTGTTAGCAACAGAAAAACAGACTAGCATAGGAACATTTTGCAAAACTAAAAGATAGCATGACCCAGTTGCCAGAGAAAGTGGAAATAAAGAAGACCAAAAATCTTGTACTAACATTGCTTAATGTGAGGACCAGGGCCCAGTTCTCTAGAGCTTGTGTTCATTTAACGAATGTTCACTGAGCACTGACCGTGTGCCAGGCAGCGTGCCAGGGCCCCTTTATAACGAAGTTCACTCATTATCCAAACTGCCTCACGTAATGACAGCTAGTTTGGGAATTTTATCCATTTGGCAGGCAGGATAAATAGAATGTCTTGCTGCACTCAAAGTAAAGGTCTTTAATGAGAAGGTTTATCTGCTTTTAAGCACCTCCTAACAAGTGGGAAAGAGGACAGAAGCAACTGTGTGGATCTGCCCAAGCTTATTTTTCCTCTGAGTAATCAAACTGTGGGAACAGCCCTGACCGAGTGGGCAAAGAGCTAGCTCCCCAGCTGGGAACCGTAATCATCCTGCACTGGAGGGCCTGGGGCACTTTCTAGAAGAATGAGCTTTCTGCCTGAGTGTTTCTTCCAGAGAAGAGAGAAATGAAATGTCACAGCAATTATCCGAACAGTGGACAGTACAGGGAAAACCGGCTGTGGCCAGAGTCCCAATTACTGGATCAGGCAGAGATGGATCTCAGCGACTTCTGTCACTTGTAGTGAGATTAGGAACAGCAGGAAAGGAGCCATGAGAATTCCAGACGGAGGGCCCAGAAACACACAGACACACCTGCCTGGCATTTTAGGAAAGCCTTGGAAGCACACTCACAACCAGTTCTCTCATTCCAAATTCTGGCATTTCACGTCACCCAGAATCGTTGCTTTGTCTGAGTATTGCCAGGTTGTCCTCTTGCCCATTCCTCTCTATTTTAATGAAAATATATTAATAAAACGCATGAGGGTAATGAGTGGACCTTATGAAAACGACAGTGATTTTTGTTTATTGCCTTTCATTTGTATACCAGCCTTCTCAGGACATAGCATGCACCAGATGGGCGGGAACTTGATCAGCCTGAGAGTTCTGATAGGTACTCATGCACACGTTTTTAAAAGCAGAGGGAACCAGCAGTTAGCGTAATGGCTATGTCGCTGGACTCCCACGTAGTCGACCACGGTTCGCGTCCCGGACCCGGTGGCTTAAAACTCACGCCAGGCACGTGTGCGTGCGTGCCCAAGATCCCGAGAGGAGAATGGAGGAGAAGGGATTGCGGCGTGACCATCCCCTCTGGGGGGTGATTTCTCGCTTTCTGTCTCTCTGTCTCTCTCTGTCTGTCTGGCAAGCGCACGCGCCCTATAGCAAAAAAACCTCTCAAAAAAAAATAAAATAAAATAAAATAAAAAGCAGAGAGTGCTCCGTGCCATGTATGGCAGAGATTAGTTTCAACGAAGACCACTCTTGCTCCTACAGTAAAGGTTATAGGAATATGAAAGCGGCTGGAAAATTTCTCTGGTGACTGACATTAGCACGTGTACATGTCCACTCCATGCGTGTGTACGTACACTGCAGAGTGTGCACGTCCAGAAAGGAAGTCACTCACAATGCCCACACACTCAAGCCAGGCACACGGCTCTGAGCAGCAATGGCTCCCATTCTCATATCCTGCGTGATTATTTTTGCTTTCTTTTCCCCAGAGGGTGTGTGCACTCACCAGAGAGACAGAGAGAAGGAGAAAGCACCCCTTGCTGCAACATGGCCTTGATGCAATCTCTTCTCCATTTCTCTATTCTGTAGGAATCTTGAATGTACAACACATGGACCCAGTGTCTTTCTAAAACCTCTGGGTGGGAATTTGAACTGCAGTCAGCCATGTAGGAGCTGGCTGCTCTAACCACCAGGCTACCAGGCCATCCCTCACATCTGTGTTTCTAAAGTCTAGACCATTGATACTGTTTGATGTTGCATACTTCCTCCTAGGGATACCTTCTATAGCAAAGAGCACGATTTGGATGAAAAGCGTCATGAGTTTGGGGAATAAGTTTTCTTAGAAAGGTTTTGGAAACAGCTGATGTTTCATGACCTGGCTCAGCTGAATAATGGTGATTGTACTTTCTGGAAATTGCACCTGTTGATCTAGTAATTTCATAGAAATTAATCTATTGTTTTGAATTCTTAACGTACCTCCCAGCGGACAAAAAAAAAGTCTGTGTTTATCAGAACAGAATTAGAAACCAGAAATTTACACCTACACAAAACCTATCCCCAAGTGATACACCGTCTCACCAACAGAGAGGACGTTGGCTCAGTAGCATGGAAAGTCAGTGCTGTGCTTAGAGACCGGGACCCACATGATCAACTACAGCTCCAGGCCCTGCCCACTAGCTTGAAAAACATGCCAGCTGCATGTGTGTGCATATCCCAAAAGTGAAATAGAAATAGAGAAGAGATCGTAGCATGACTGTGACTCATTGGGGGTGATTTCTTTCTCTCTCTCTCTCTCTCTCTCTCTCTCTCTCTCTCTCTCCCTCCCCTTTCTCTCCCCTCTCCTCCTCTGGTGAATGCATGTGTCCCCTAGCAATTAGACAGCTTATGATAAATTATTTTAATATTAGTTATTGTTGATACCACTCTGACATAAGATACTTTGAAAAAGAGTTGAATTATTTTATTTTATTTATTTATTTATTTTTTTTTTTTTTTTTGGAGAGATTTTCTCTATAGGGCACGTGCGCTCGCCAGACAGACAGAGAGAGACATAGAGACAGAAAGCGAGAAATCACCCCCCAGGGGGTATGGTCACGCCACAATCCCTTCTCCTCCATTCTCCTCTAGGGATCTTGGGCATCTTGGGCATGCACGCACACGCGCCCGGCGTGAGTTTTAAGCCACCGGGTCCAGGACACAAATCATGGTCGACTACGTGGGAGTCCAGCGACATAGCCATTACGCTAAGTGCTGGTTCCCAAGAGTTGAATTCTTTATACCACCACTGTATTCAATAATTTACCTACTGAAAATGCATTTTTAAATATGAAAGAAACCAAAGATGAACAAAATGTATTGCTTTCTTTTTATATATATATTATTGTTCCACTTATCTAAAATTATACATTCTATTTAAGTTTCTTATTTACTGAGTTACTTCTTAAAAGCAGCCTTTTTGTTTTCATTCAGGACACCTTTAAGTTTGTTAGAATGTTGCCTCAGGATGTTAACATGTTGAAATGACATTAGATCTTATACAAAATACCCTTATGTTAAGGAAAGCTATAAACAAAAGAAGAATCTCCTATTTTGTTAGTGCTGGAGGAAAAAAAAAAAGCTCAATTTTTAAGTATTCACTCATTTAATCACCATCTGAAGCAAGATACAGAACACTCCAATCACCCTTAAAGTCCATCATTGTGTCTTTTCAGTAAAATAACCACCACTTCTCACTCCCCAAAAACCACTGTCTAATTTCTGTCATGTAGACTCTGTTTAACACGTTCTTGGATTTCCATAAATGCAGTAAGACCATGCGTATTGTTTTGTGTCTGCCTTCCTTTAATCAACAATGTTTTGAGATTTATTTATATTGCTGTATTGTTTGGTACTTTGTGCCTTTTTATTGGATATTGCTTCATTATTATTCTATTATATTGAGTATGATTTTGTTCTGTGAATATATCACAATTCATTAATCTTTTTGGTTATGTCTCAGTCTTCTTTTTGATACATATTGTAATTTATGATTTACATCTACTCATTACACATCTTTGTAGGGTACAGAATGGTTGTTAAAAGCATATATTCTATGTGTAATACACAAATTGGGGCTATAAACATATGCACCACCATAAATATTTAACATTAAATTATTCTGTGATTCTTTGAAACCCCCTCTACTGATCATTCTGAAAGTATGTACTGAATTTTCCATGATTTCTTTACTCTGAAAAGTAGTTCTAAAAAAATCATTAAAAATCAAACAACATTTAATGAGGATGGATTTTTGAAAACATAGACAATTTTAACATAGTCAATGAAAGAAGAATTTGTAATTTCCTTGAAGAGGACTGTGGGAGATAAATTTATAATCTGAAAAGATCTGTAGTATCAATCATTGATCTAGTTAGAGATACATAAAATTGTACCTAACAATAGCTCATTAGGAAAAGATAGAAAGGAAAAAAACCTTTTACTCAATCATTTTAAGTATTTGTAATGCCATAGTACTGTACTGTGCATAAAAAAAATAAGTCCTCAGAAAAATAAAAACAAATTTGAAAATGGATTTTTAAAGTAAAGGCATAGTAAAATTAATAATTTGGGGATTTATAAGTTTTCAAAAGTTCTTTATTTTGACTTTTAAAAATTTATCCCAAAAAAAGGCTCAGTTGCTTAATATTTTGTACTTTTCCTGTTATCTAGTTTTATACAGCGGGTAATGTTTATAATAAATACATGAATTGAAACTTGTAGGGACAACTGTCTGTCAAATACTTGGCTAATTTGTGACCATCCCTGCCTGTGCGTTAAGGAGTTGAATGTGCATTTTTAGCCTTTTAGTTGGGACATTTAATCCCAGCATTCGATGTTGTTACCAATATGTGTGGACCTATCCTTTTTTCTAGTTATTTGTGTTTCTCTTACTTCTATTTGTCTCCTTTTAGTTTTCCTAGTGTAATATTCCTTTAAGTATTTCCTGAAAAAATGGTTTACTTTGGGTGAATTTTTCCACCACTTGTTTATCTGGTAATGATTTTATTTCTCCTTCCCTTTTGAACGGTAATCTTGCCGGGTATGGTACTCTCAGCTACAATTGTTTTCCTTTCTGTTTTAAAAATATATTCCCATTCTTTCTTTGCCTACATTGTTTCAGTTAAGAGGTTTGATGTTAGTCTAATGTGGTAAGCTTTCTGAATAACTTGGCATTTCTCTCTTGTCACTTCTTTTTTTTTTTTTTGGAGAGGTTTTTGCTATAGGGCGCGTGCACTCGCCAGACAGACAGAGAGAGACAGAGAGACAGAAAGCGAGAAATCACCCCCCAGGGGGGATGGTCATGCCGCAATCCCTTCTCCTCCATTCTCCTCTCGGGATCTTGGGCACGTACGCACACGCGTCCGGCATGAGTTTAAGCCACCGGATCCGGGACTCGAACTGCGGTCGACTACATGGGAGTCCAGCAACATAGACATTACGCTAACTGCTGGTTCCTCTCTTGTCACTTTTATAATGTTGCCTTTGGCTTTAATTTTTACCAATTTAACTATAATGTGCTTTGGAGAAGATATTTCATGTTAAGTCTATTTGGTGTCCTTCGTATTTCCTGGATTTGGGTGTCTGCTGCGTGCCTCTAAATTTCAGCTAATATGTCATGAAACAGATTTTCTATGTCTTTACCAGTCTCTGCCTTCTGGAATAACTATTATGCAGATATTTGGCTATTTAATGGTGCCTAGGATTTCCTTACGTTTTCTTCATTTTTAATGGTTATTCATCTATTCTTTTCAGTTGCTTGGACTAAATCAGGGGCTTTCTCCTCGATGTCAGTGATTTTTCTTTCTGCATGGTTTAATCTGCTGTTGATACTTTCAAGGGTGGCTTTGATTTCCTGCATTGTATTATCTCCAGAAGTTCTGTCTGATTCTTTTACAGGGTGTCTCTCTTTATAAAGTTCCTCCTTCAAGTCATGGAGGGATTTTCTTATCTCTTGAAATTAGTTGTCTCTTTTCTCTTGCATCTCATTGAATTTTGTGACAGTGAATATTCCAAATTCTATGTCTGACATTCCTGTGATCTCCGGTGTTTTATCCACTGTCAGAGAGTGGTTCTTATGTTCCTTTGGGGAGGCATTTTCTGGTTTTCTCCTATTTCTTAGGGCTCTGCTTTGACATTTAGTCATCTGGTGACACAGTCCCTGCCTCCTACTTCCCGTGTATTTCGGTAGCCGTGTGCCCGTGTGCTTCCCCGCAGCGTGCATTAGCTCTGTGCCGGTTTCTGTCCTCTATCTTGCATGGGAATGTGGCATTCACAGTAGGAGTTTTGGGTTCAGATTTTCATAGGGGAGTTTCTCTCCTTTCACTGCTGGGAGGCTGTGGGGAGAGAATTCCTCCAGAGTATCTTGTCTTTAGGTGTTTGGTTCCTGTATACTCAAACTTTTCTGCTCCCCGTGTATCTGGAGGTTGAACTGAACATGGAGGATGTAAGGAGGTAGACCACTTCACGTGAAGACTGGGTGGGGGGCCCTGTTGATGAGATCGGGCACAGAGGCCTAGGCCTCCCTGTTGTTCCTGGGTGAATGAGGAGCAGAGCAGCATCAGCCCACGTGGGATAGCAGCTCCTACCTTCTGTTCAGGCTCCCCTGCTGATCCTTCATCTCTGGGACTGCAGGAAGAAGGTGGTACTCCTTGAAGGCTGTAGCAGCCCCTCATCCCCCACACCAGGCTATGTGGGGGTGCCGCTGATGAGCTCAGGAGGAGCAGCTTAGGCCTCCCTGTTGCTCCTTCTCTCTCTCATGTCTTAGTGTCCATTATCATGAGCAAGCTACAAAAAATAACCTGCACAAGTCTTTTTGTGGACATATGTTTTCATTTATCCTAAGACAGTAATTGGAGAGGAATCACTAGGTAATAGGCTGGGTAGATGTTTAAATTTATAAATTAAGTTTATACTCCCAAATATTATTTTACATTATGACCAGAAATGAATGAGAGTTCCAGTTGCTTCTTCAACATTTGGTGTTGTTAGTTTTTCGATTTCAACCATTCAAACAGGAGCATAGTTCTAGTCATTGCACATCCTAGGAGTTATTTGGTATTTGAGGGCATTAGTTCTACCTATTCTATTGTGTTGTTGTATCTCATTTTGTTTTTTAATTGCACTGATGTGATAAATAAAAATGTTGAACATCTTATTCTGTGCTGATTGGCCATTATCTATCTTATTCTCTAAAATGCCTGATCAAGACTTGTCCTTTTTTTTTAATTTTTATTTTTATTATCATCATAATCTTCTTTATATTACATTGGATTAGATATAATTTTACAGTGTATTACATTGCTTTTTCAAAAGGGAATGCCAGGCATGTCAGTCCTCTTTTCAAAATTAGGTTTCGAGTTCTGTTATTTTTGTATATTTCTTTATTCAAGTTATTTCTCAAATATGTGTACTGCAATTGTTTCTCTCGCTGTGTTTTGCCTATTTTTTCTTTCTTTTGAAACACTTTTTTCTTATTTTTGTTACATTTAATCACTGTACATCTTCACAACATACAAAATGAATCTTCCCTGCATGATTATGTATCTGTCCAGTGAACGACATTATCATACACATTATTATCAACAGATAATTTTCCATTTTTGTGTCTGTTGAATGTTTTACTGTTTTTCCCCTTGATTCCCTCCCTTCCACTCCCCATTTCCCACCCCCTCCCATGCTGTCTCTTGTATCCACAGTTGTTCTCCATGCTTATATACTTTAAAATTTTTCCATTTCTGCCATAGTGTGCAGACATTCAGTTTATATTAAGTGGGGGCATACAGTGCCTCTCTTTCATGGTCTGTCTTGCTTCACTTTCTGTCAAATGCCAGGGTCTCATTGTTCTTGATGGCTAAGTAGTATTCCGTAGTGTATATGAGCAACATCTTTTCAATCCATTCTTCTGTTCTTGAAATTAGGGTTGAATCACCTGTTTGTTTTCTTAATGAAATTTTTTGGAAAGCAGGAATTTTAAATTTTGAAATATTTTAATTTCATGTTTTCATTCTTTCCTGGATTGTGCTTATTAAGTCTGCTCTACAAAAGAAGTTTCTCACCTCAAGATAGTCTCCTAACTTTGCTCCTAGACACTCTGTAGTCTTACCTTTACATGTAGGTCTTGATCTACTTCACATCCGTTTTCCTAAATGGAGTGATATAGGAATAGAGGCTCATTTTTAAAATTAATATAGATATTAAATTGTTCCAGCATCATTTTTCTGAGACGAGAACTCAGCTGATTTTATCCATATGGATATAATACCTTACTCAAAAATGAATTGATATGTTTTGTCTGTGACTGAGTGAGAAACTAAGTAAACCTTGGTAACTACCAAAAGGTAATTACCATTCATGCTTGAATATTTTTACCATGAAATAAGCTAGAGAAAACAAAATGTTATTAAGATAATTATAAAGAAGAGAACTATATGTACAGTATTTGTTGAAAAAAATCCATGTATATGTGGACCCATGCAATTCAAACCTGTCTTGTTCAAGGGTTAACTATATGATTCTGTGAAACTTTGAGGAGAAAAAAATGACATTTAAGCATTCGGGAGTTGGATAAAGGTACACAAGCGCCTTAGAAGCCTCATGATGGTGTACTGTGGAACTTCGGGTAGAGGTCATGGTCCAGCTCCATGCTTCTCTGGCCAGGCTTGTTACCAAGGACGGTCTTCAGGGCCCACAGGCCAGGCAGAGCAAGAACTTCTCTGTGCCAGGAAGGTGCTTCGCTCAGTTCAGAGCAATGAGTGATGCCTATGGTCAGCAGTGTTTGGGGATGTGATTGATTCCTCATAGGGAGCAATCAGCTGGAGTCAGTGGTTGCACAGCCTTGAGGTGGGAGTCAAAGTGAGGCCTCCTTTCTCCTGACTAAGCTGGTCACTGCTCAGCAGAGATCAGAGACGGTGTGGATATCCACACTCTTGGCTGCCCTTGGGGCTGTGTCTCACACAGGAGACAGAAAAGAGCCCACTAGAAAGTAAAATTCAAACAGACTTGAGAACACCCTGAGCTTGAATGTGTTTTCTACCCACACACATGTCCATCAGCAGATTGAAAGCCTCAGTGACTTGCAGTGATTGAGCACAATCACTGTTCGCTCACCGATGATCACACAGCTACCCAGAGTCAGAAGGCACACAGGGAAGCCATTCAATGAGTATGTATTTCCTTTGAAATTGTAATATTAGTAATAGTCATACATTTGATGCAATCATGTAATGATGGATGTAAGAACATTACGTTTCTGTAGGATACATTATTAGAAATGACCAAAAAGCATTCGGGAAATAAAGGAGTAGACATGTGAGAACCAGGAAACCTTAGAAACCAAATCACCACATGTTTTAACCCCACATAGAAACAGCAATGAAGTCATCTCTATACGGTTAAGAAACTAAACCATCTCCTTCTGCAGCTTCAGGAAATTAACACAGAAATTAGTAATAGAAAAGTATCAAAGCCCAAAAAAATCACTTTTATAAAAAGAAGCAAAACCCTATTCCAAAATGAACTTAATAAAATGATGCAAGACATAAAAGAACGACTTAGGTTACAACTAAAAAGAATTAGAAGTTAGGTAACCAAACTAGACAATTAGATATAAAAGAATAAATAATTTGGGAAGTGAAAACTAAAAGAACACAAGAGAAAATAAATGAAATGGATATTATGAAGAAGAAATGTCAAAAGGGAGGAAAAACTTTAAACCAAAATGAAAACAAAAATAAAAGATATTAGAAAGTATTAAATCTTGAAGATATTTAAAGAAAATCTAATAGAAAGATACCATGGTCCCTGAAGAAAGTATAGCTAAAGAAAAAAAATAGAAAAGATAATTTGGAAATAAATTTCAAAAATTTAAAAATCATTTTCAAACCATTAATGATCATTTTTGTTTGAAATACAATTTGGAACAATTAACAATAAGCAACTTGCAGTGACCAAAATCATGAAATAGTCCTATTAAAATTGCTAGGCTTGAGAGAAAAAAAAGGCACATAATAATCTAGGCCAAAAACAAAAACACAATTTTTACATGCAAGGAAATTGGATCATCTGACTTTTAGATAGCAAATTTTATTCCAGGAGAAAATGGATTAACATTTTAAGATAGTCAAAGGAATAAACTATGAGCCCACTACTATACGCGTGTGTGTGTGTGTGTGTGTGTGTGTGTGTGACTGGAAAGACTGTAACATAATGCCTGCTGGTGAGTAGCAAATGAAGAGTCACTTGTAGAAAATTAACTAAATGAGAGTTTAAAGGGCAATATTACAGTATATATTGGTAGCTTGGTTTCACATTGTAGAATAGCACAAACTTTTTTTAATAAGTAGAAATAAGAATAGCATGTGCAAAAGTATTTTTTTGTATTAACAAAAACTAGGACTGATAGTAATAGTATTTTTTTAGACTGCTGAATGTGAAATGTAAGAGAATGAGTAATTATGGGATATTCTAATTTTATTACCCCCCCCCCTTTCCTTGAGAGCAAAGTTAATAGTTTGGGAGAAAGGAGAGCTGTGTCTAAATAAATATTTAGAGTGCTTGCAGAGGAGTTTTCTGTTCTAAACAGTAATTAGAAGTATCTGTATGAAGTTACGATGAACTCTTTTTTTCTTTTTTTCAGAAGTTTTTACCTTAGTGCATCTGTGCTTTCTGAGGAGAGAGAGAGAGACAATGAGAGCGAAAGTGAGGAAATCATCCCCCAGGGGGGATGGCCATGCCACAATCCCTTCTCTTCTGTTCTCCTCCCGGGATCTTGGGGGTGCATGCACCTGCACCCAGCTTGAGTTTCAAGCCACTAGGTCCAGGACTTGAATCATGGTCCACCATGTGGAAGTCCAGTGATGTAACTGGTATACCATCTGCTGGCCCCACAAGAACTTTTTTTAAAAAAAGATAGACATGAAAAAATGCAGATGAGTGTTACATATAATGATCTATTTGTACTGTCATTTCACTTCATTTTTTTTCTATTGTTCTTTTTCATTTTTTATTGAATAATCTATCACTTATAATATATATATTTGCAATGCTGTATTTCAGGAACGAGAACAACTTTATCTATTACCATTTACCTTTTTAATTTCCATATTTCTATCATCCATAAAAGAAATCAGAGGCTATTAGAAAAACCAAGCTAATGATGGTTATGTACGGGGCCTAGAATGTCTTGACAGCAAATGTCAAGAAAACTATCAAAGTCATGTCAAAGAGGCAATGGAAGACCCCCACATCTGTATTGTCCAGTATAGGATACAATAAAGCTAAGGTCATAGTGAACTGAAACCTACAAAATACATTTAAACAGGAGAAAAACCAAAGCAGTCATTTTCAGAAATTGACCGGGGAATGAATATTACCTTGACAACAGGGTAAATCAATAATCTTATATGCTTTCCTATATAAACTGTGCTACCAGCAAGCCAAACAGAAGATGATGGAAGCAACTTCAGTAAGAGTGTGTGTGTGTGTGTGTGTGTGTGTACGCGTGCACACGTGTGCAGAGAAGGGAGGGGAGGGGCCTTCAAAAAGTTCATGGAAAAATGGAATCCAAGTACAAGTTTATTTTGGTGCAAAATAATGTTAAAATCCATGCCTTTTTAAAATTAAATACATTTTCCATAAGCTTTTGAGGACCTCTCATATTTGAAATAATAAATGGAAAAAGATAAAATTAGAGTATTACCGTTTTTAACATGTGAAATGAATGGATTTAGGCATTTGCAGGAGTTAATATAAAGCAAAGAAATGAAAACTAGACATTATATATGCCAAGGAAAGAAACTACTCGCTGCCTTGATCAAGGCTTGAACCCGACTCTAGGCAGGCATGTATCAGCTGCTCATTGTGAGAAAGTCAGAGGAGGGTGGGACATATTAAGCTGTCGGCGTCCGCCCCGGGCTTGGGTCTGGCTGAATCATGATCAGGGGGCTGACGAGAAAGAGAAAGCCCTCTCTTACCAGGACAATTGGGAAGAATGAGGCAAAGGGATAGAGTATGAGTCTAGCCCAAGCAACTTGTGCCGCCCAGATGAACTGGATCTTTATTTACAGAACAAGGAGACACTACATATGAGTTTTACGAACTTCATACATCGGTCCAGACAGATAATAAGAAGCAGTTAACAAATCTATGAGGGCTTAGTCACACCAGGCCAGGTATATCCCTTGGTAATCCCATTAAGCCTAGATATGTGCTAACAGCAAGTCTGACAGGGATTGGATTTTACTGTGGACAACTCAGCAGGCCAGGGTCAGTCAGGACCCTTGACGGGTACATTAAGATTGTGACCTGTGTACATTTGACGGGTAATTGGAGGTACATTAAAGGAAAAAGGAACCCTGCAGATGAAAAGTGACACCCAGACGTATAAAAAGGTCAAGGGACACACACCTGGTGGTGAAACGAAGGAGAGGCAAGGCTGCGGTTCCCACCACAGTCCGCACAGTGGGGGGGGGGGGGGGGGGGGGGGGGGCATGGGCAGGAGGATGAACTTACCCCAAATGATGGCTGTGAGAGGTAAAGGACTGGCGGGATCTCAGAGGCTCACAATAACTTGTGTGTGGGGTTCTATTTTACAATAAAATGGTTAAATTATTATATGTCTAATATAACAAATTATACATACAACAATTTAAGGATTTAATTTTTTTTAATGTGCAAGAAGACATATGTGCTCATCAGAGAGAGACAGAGAGAGAGAGAGAAAGTGAGAAAGTACCCACCTGCGGGGAACCATTAGGCTGCAGTCACTTCGCTATTTCTCCTTTTGGGTTTTTGGACACACATGCACACACACCTGATGTATTTTTACACCGCTGAGCCAGGATTTGGACTGTGTAGTAGGCCATGTGTAATCCATCCACCTTAACTGGTTGCAAATACCACATGTAATATGGTTATTTTCACATTGGAGTATTTTGCAACCTTTGTGAATATTTAGGCTATCTGAAGGTCAAAGATCAGTCTAACCAGATTTTAGGAAAAAAGAAAGTTGTATGTTTTACGTAATTTTGGAATCTTTTAAATAAATCGAACAGTAACATGTTATTATTACAAATTTAGAAATAAATATTCTGCTCACTGCCATTTACAAGCTTTCAAGCTTTTAGGTTATAGACAAAAGCATTTTTTTCTTTATGTTTTTTTTTCTTTTTATTATTATTATTATTATTATTATTTTTTTTTTTTTTTTTGCCCGAGAGCATGTGCACTCACTAAGAGAAACAGAGAGATGGAGAGGGAGAGACAGAAATATTCCTAGAGGGGTGTGGTCACATAGCAATCTCTTCTTTGTTTCTCCTCCTTGTCAAGATTTGGGCGTGGTCATACATGCACTCAGTGCCTTTTAGAAGCTTCTGGGGCCAGGATGCAAACCGCCATCAGCCATGTGGCATCCGGTTTCCTTAACCAGTAGGCTATGGGGCCCGCCCACTGACTTTACGATATGTTGTTTAGCTTCGGTTCATTCCTGCTATCATTCTTCACAGGGGTGGGAATCCTCTGCCAAATACTAGCTTTGCAACTGTGAGCAGGATACTTAACTACTGGGTTGTTACTGCTTCTCAGAGTAAGAAGTAGAACTGGAAAAGTCTGAGTAACTCACTGGCTCATAAGCAGCGTTGCATGTAATACTGAAAACATGGAAGCGAGTACATAGTAAATTCATGTTGTGTCTTCATATTGCTATTATTACCAGGTATCACTATTATTATCAACATACCAATCTATACACAAGAAATTAGAGTTGCGAAACAAAACAAAAACTTCACTTGTCATTTTAAGTGTTTTTCTATTGATTTTTCATAATCCACTAAAATATCACAAAATTAGAATGTTTTTCTGTCAGCCCCAATTTTCTGAAAATAGGCTGAAATGAAGATTAGTTGTTTTAAATTTCAAAACATCTATCCTCTTTTTACAAAGATGTGAGTTCATTTACTTCAGTCACCCTGTGGCCCAAAAGCCGACAGTGTAGGTTAGGTAAGGCACTACCATTCTGAAATCACTGAAATTGCCTGTTCTTGTGAAAAAGAGAAAAAATACATGTAAAGTCTTTCTCCAACTCCCATAAAAAAAAAAAAAAAAAAAAAAAAAAAACAGGAAAATACTTGAATTTCTTTAGCATTCCTGGAATGTTCTCTAGTATTTTCCTGAGGAGCTTCCATGATCATGACAGATCTCTCGCAAGTCAGCAAACTCTGAAACTACAACGAGCTATGGCCATGGGATATAAATGTAATGGTGTTACCACGCAGAAGCAGTGTCTTGAGTAATGAGCTGCTTCAGTCATTTGTGGAACACACAGCAATAAATTCGAGGTGCGGTTCTACCCTGAGAATGAGTTATTGCTGTGGTGCCCTTAATGACAGAACCGTTCTATACCGTCATCTCACTCTTCAGTGGACCCAGTCTCCGATGCCATCAGCCAAAAAACCCTCCACACTTAGCCACACAACTTGATTCTCCAAGCCATTTGACTTTAATATAAAAGCAAATAAAAGTAATTGTAGGAGCTGTCTTTCAAGGGTAGGAATTGGTTCCTAGCGCATACAATTTTAAGACAACAAATTGAAATCAGCAGGAAAGAAACATTTGCAGTTCAGCTTATCTTTATGGAGTTATTTTTAGTTTTTGGGTTTTTTTTTTTTTTTTTTTTATTTCAGCATGCTCCACAAAGACACAAAAATAGGGACCATTCCATTTGGCTTCCTTTTTCTACTGAGTTCAAATAATAAATGAAATCTAAAGCCACTAATCTATGAATTTCTCTAATTTCAAAGTATTTTAACATTTTCCTTTGACACTGCTTACCAACTGACTTCTCATTAAATGGGATTTAATTTTTTTTCCTTATTACAATTCACTTCTGCTATTCCCCATTATATTTTCAAATTGCTTATAACAAAGAAGCTAAATCATTCTACATTTATTTTGCTTCTGTTTAGTTCCTCTTTTCAGAAATCACTTATGCTTCAGAAATTACCCATTATATTTCTCGGAAAGATATTAAGTGCTATTATTAAATGTGATTCATCCAATGTACTTTATCTGTATACATGTCTAGTAAGTTTGGCTGAACACAAAACACTGTGTTATTTTATTTATCAGAACTGATCATTTGGGGGGGAAATGCATGTGAATATTTTATCTTCTCCAGACACTTATATATAGAGCTGTAGATGGACAGATAGATAGATAGAGGTTTTTTTCCTTAGGGCACATGCACTAGCCAGGAGGAGAGAAAGAGAGACAAAGACAGTGAAAGGGAAAGTGAGAAATCACCCCTGAGGGGTGATGGCCACGATGCAGTCTCTTCTCCATTCTCCTCCCAGATCTAGGGCACGCACACACATGCACCTAGCATGATTTTCAAGCCACTGAGTCCTGGACTTGAACCACATTCAGCCATGTGGGATTCCAGTAACATAACCACTATGCCATCTGCTGGCCCCCAGACTTCCTTTTCTTTTCTTTTTTTTTTTTCTATTTTGGTTCAGTAACAATTTTATAATGAAAGGTTTTTGTTTGTTTTTCTCAATTTGTGAAAACTTCTGAGAAGTGTGGGGCAGCTTTTGGACAGGGGTCTGGATCATGTCCCTATTCTTTAACCTGGCCTCTCCACACCAGCCTCTGAGCATTTTGCCAGTCGGTACTGGTGCTGCGTACAGTCCCAGTTTCTCTGACTGTGAGTTTGATGAGTAGTATCTAAGGTATTATCCATGGGACTGGGAAAGACTAAACAATGCAGTTCAGCAGCACAAGAGGAGGGTCAAAATAAATTTCTGCTCAGAAAGCAAAGCAAAGAGTCCTTGTCCCGTGAAAACAAGGGCAAGCTGTATTTAATATAATTGCACTGCCAAAATGGAGGTTTGCGACAGAGAGATCTGAAACCCACTCACTTAACGATTACGATGCTGAAGTGCTCTTTGTAAGGCAGGAATTGCACAGCGTGTGTAGAGACACAGTCCCTGCCCTGGTGGTTTATAAGCTCACAGAAGCATACATTGCTGAGATATTAAACTCATCACTGAAGCAAGTATTTCATCTCAGAGGGTGAAAGTTCATAAGCACTTTTATGGGTAGTTTTAGTTCACCTGTTATGTTCTTTTACGAAGGTCAGAGATGGGAGGACGGGGGTATGGAGGTGCTCTTGAAAGGCTACTAAGAGGTTTCATGAAAGAAGTGAATAATGAGAAGTAATGATCCAAGAGAAGAGAATATTGATGAAATAATCCATGCAAATAAAATAAGTAGTTCTTTTTTAAAATATGTATATAACTGCATGCAAAATAGATGGTGCAGTAATTTTGACTGAACCTGTTTCTACAGTTGAGTGCTCTTCGTTCAATATGTCATAAAACCTTAACACTGTGAAAGACCTCTCACACACAGGTGGGAAAACAAAAGGAGAACCCAAATAAGCTGTATATTTCCAAACAGACCTTCTCCCAAATAAATTCTGTTCTAATGTGAAACACATCTGAAGTAATATATGAGAATTGTCAAGTAATAAGCAACGCACATTTTCTTGAAGCTTTGATTAAAACTTTGTAATCTTAACTGAAACTTCTTAGCTTAAAAATATATGATTAAACCATAAAAAAAATTGTCCCTTCAAACAAGTTTTTTTGTTTTTTGTTTTTTACTATAAAGGAAAGGGTATTTTTTCCTTCTTTCTTTTCTTTTTCTTTTTTTGTAAGATTCATGCACTCCCTGTAGAGAAAGACAGGGGGAGGGGAGAGGAAGCAAGAGGAGACAGAAAGATTTCCCCTAAGAGATGGTCAGCTGCAGTCTCTTCTCTTCCATTATCCTCCTGGGATCCACACACACTGAAATGATTTTTAAGTTACCAAGTCCAGGACTTAAACCAGATTCTGGTTTAAGATTCAATCACCTTAACCGCCACACCATCTGCTAGACCCCAAAGAAAGAGTATTATAATTATCTTAATAGTTGCTTGATTTTTTGCAACGAGGTAAATGCTTGTATGTTTGTGTGTGTTTGCATGTCTATTTAAATTACTACTTAAAGAAAAAAGTAAGTGTGTGCCTTCTTCTTCAAAATTTCTTGGGTCTACTTCAAAGTTTTAAATTGAAATTGTTATTGTACCATTTAAATGATTTTCTTCTCTGGGCTTCTTTTAGTCTTCTTGCCTGATAGCACCCCAGCCAAAGATAATTATTTCTATTACAATTAGTACAATAAATGATAGCACTCATGTATCTACATGGTTTAGAAAACTTGTTTTATTTATGTTTTCTTAGGTGGTGTTGCTGCCTAGAGATTTTTATTGGAAGGCAGCTCAATAAAATAAGTTTCAGAAGCATGCTAATTCTATTTTTGGATTTATGTTGTATATTAAGTTTTGGCTATTCCAATTTTTAATAATGTAAAAGGTCAAATACTCAATGTAAATGTACTGTGGAGTGTCTACACTAAATGCCACATTAATCTCAGTGTAATTAATGAGCTTACCCTGTATTTATTAACAGGAAAATAGGATTATTTCCTTGAGAACTCATAAACCTAACAGAATAATAGATAAGAAACATAAATTTTGCAGCTGCTGCTTTGACTAGAAATGAGCTATATGGTCCAAACAAATACATTTTGGTTTAATTTTCTGAGATCCAAAATTACAGTATAAATCCCATTTACCAATCACTGTATTTCCATTTTGATGAGCTTTAAAGATCAATATTTCATAAGGCCAGTGAAGTAATCAGAGACACATCACTGGGCCAGTGACTGTGTAATATTGTTATGTCAAATGACAAGCTCATTCAGGAATTGGGTTATATGCAAATTGACTGTTATTTCTCTACAAATTCCTAAAATGCAAATAGTAGCAGGTCAAGTCTGTCCTGGATTCCAACAGAAAATAGAACCAATATTGAATCCGCATCAAACTTTGTGCAGACTCAGCCTGGAGATGCTGCTGGGTGTTCGCAAGGATACACTTCCTCAGTCACTCATTGTCTGAAGTGCCCAGTTACACCGTTTTATTGACACTTCATTGAAGTGACTCCTAACCGCTACTCTGAGGCACGAACTAGTAAAGCTTATGGGAATTTAGAAATTAGCTAAGCCACAGTTCTTAAATGTGGTCCCCAAATTAGCAGCATCAACATTAACAGGGAGTTCATTAGAAATGTGAGCCCCACTTTTCCAATCCATTCATCAGTTTGTGGACATTTAGGTTGGTTCCATGTCTTGGCAATTGTGAATAATGCTGCAATAAACAATGATGTGCAAGCACTTTTCTGACTGAGCGTTCTCCTATCTTTTGGGTAAATACCCAGAAGTGGGATTGCTGGATCAATAAAAAATAACAAGACCCTGGAATTTGATAGAAAGTGGTCAGATACGGAGGATATATTGCTGAGTGAAGTAAGCCAGGCTATGAAAGAAAGATATTGTATGTATCCACTCAATATATACCGACTATCAGCACTCTATAATAGAGAGCAAAAAATTGGAGGACATAAAAGCAGTGAAGGTACTTAACGAGAATAGGACAGTGTGGAATGGGGGAAGTGAAGAGAAGAGAATAGAGAAAGATAACAAGTGAACAATAGAGAGGCAGGACATTAGTGAGAAACAGATATGGCTTATTAACTGTTGATGTTGACATGTATAGTATTCTCAACTGGATTTGTCTGAGAAGTATTTCATGATGGGCAAAGTATTTGTACAAGCAAAATGAAAAATAGCAATTGACTGTTTTAAAAAATAATTAGAATAATAATAATAATGATTGGGGAAAACATAGAAAAGATATTGAATGTTAAAGTGGGGAGATTAATGTCTCTGTACTGACTGACATGCATGGCATTCCCATTTGAAAAAGCAATGTAATATACTATAAAGTTATATGTAATTCAATGTAATATAATAGAAGAACATGATGATAATAAAAAAATTTAAAAAAAAAAAAAAAAGAAATGTGAGCCCCACCCCAGACCCACCAAACCAGAAATCCCTGGAGTGGCGCTCAGGGCTCTGTGCTCAGTATGCCATTTGGATGATTCTGATCCATGCATAAATCTAAGGCAACTCAGCTTCGCTTTCCCATTTTGCAAATGACAGGAATACAATTAAGGGACAGCAACGGCAGAAGAAACTTCGGCTCTCCAACAACCCTAAGAATACCCTACTCTCACTTAAATTACCTTGACTTTGCTATGCAGCAGGATGCAATACATATTTATTAAGCATCTGCGGTGTGATATACAGTTTTTGTCTTCATGGAGAGTACTTTCATAAAGAGGAGACAAGCAACAAATATATGTGTATATGTGCTAGAATATATTTAAGAGAATGTCAAACAGTAATAACGCTATAAAGAAAAATGAAGCATTTGCAGGGAAAATGAATTACAGAGGATGCAATTATAGAAAAAGATGTCAGAGGCCCTCTCTGTGAAGGCAGTTCTGTGGTTTTGTTCCCAAATTGCATGCTTTCCCTCAGAGCTTTTACTTTCAGTTGCTCAATTCAAGTGGGAAACATTTTCCTCATTCTAAGTGTATCAATTAGTAAGGAATACAGTGATTACACTGTAAAGTATCTTCACTATCAGAGTTTATGTTTATAAGTCTTACCAACTTTAACATATTGTTTAAGAACAAAACTGAGGGTCAGCAGGTGGCATGTTGGTTGAGGTGTTGGACTCCCACATGGATGACCATGGTTTGAGTCCCAGACCAGGCACCTTGCTTTCTCTCTCTCTCTCTCTCTCTCTCTCTCTCTCTCTCTCTCTCTTTCTCTCATCAAATTGAAAAATAGTATTAAATAAATAATTTTCTTTTTTTTTTTGGGGGGGAGGATTTTGCTATAGGGCGCATGTGCTCCCTAGAAAGACAGAGAGAGAGAGAGAGACAGAAAGCAAGAAATCACCCCCCAGGGGGAATGGCCGTGCCACAATCCCCTCTCCTCCATTCTCCTCTCAGGATCTTGGGCATGCACACACACACGCCCTGCATGAGTTTAAGCTGCCAGGTCCGAGACTTGAACTGCAGTCAACAACATGGGAGTCCAGCAACATAGCCATTATGCCAACTGCTGGTTCCAATAAATAAATCTTAAAAAAAAAGAACAACATTGAGTGGCCACACTTCCTAGATCAGTTGTCAAAGGCAATGATGAAGGCCTTGATGGCAAGCTGGCGACTGTCTGGTCCAAATGCCCACTGATGGATAACCCTTTACCAGCACTCCCCTCCGGAGGTGCCGCAGGGCTAAAGACCAACACTACTCAGCTTGAATAACTAGGACGAGTCATCCCAGCTACTAGGTCAGTGTAGCCTGGATTCTTGTTTTTGCAATGACACGTAAGAAAATAAGAGCAAGATGGCATAGAAGCAGAGAGGAAGGTACTTGTTTGATAGGAGAAGGAAGCATCCTTTGACACTGATAGACCATGATTGTACATCAGGTCTGTGTGACTTCAAACTCTGTTTCTGTGGCTAAAGCACGTGCAAGAAACTAAAGCCCAGGAGACGTGAAGTGACTCCAGAAGTTTCAAAGTCCATGGTTGCTCCTATCAATCACTGTTTTAGGTGATGATTTACAAGGACTATACTAAGGAAAATGTAAATGTAATTAATTGAAAGCTGCTGCTGACATCCAGGTTGAGCTGACATCCTCATTGGGACATTGGAAATAATGACTAATGAAAAGCCAGGAGAGACTAGATCCTGGCTCTGCAGTGCACTGGAGTATCCAATAGTTCTCTGACATTTCTGAATGCTCACTGATCCAGTATAATACACTTGGGAGAAGTCAAATAGAATGATGACTTATGCCAAAGATAAACTAGATAAATAAGAAAAAAAGAACCTCTGAAACCTTGGTGGACATTTTATTTGGATGAAAATTAAAGAACTTCTAGAGATTGCATCTTTTTAATGACCAAGTCGCGGTTCATGTTGAGGGCTTAACATGAAAACGTAGAGTTAGGAAAAGCTTTGCTTTTTGGCTCTGCTTAAAAGCAATACACACACATATTACTACACAGATCAAACATGTGACCTACCAGCATGGGGGAAAAGAAGAGGCCTGAGTGGCAGGAGCTGGGGGAGGGAGCCAGGAGAGGGATGGGAGACACATCGAAGGAGAAAGGCAGGGACAGCCAGGGCCTTGGGCCTGGTGACCTAGAGAGAATCCACAGAGAGAAAAGCTGACATAAAATACAGAGCTGGTAGTCAGAAACAAGAGACTCCTGGGAAGGTGAGCCAGTGGGGTAGGCTGGACTAGATGTCCCTGACCCCTTCCAGTGGCACGCAGCAAGCAGGGTTTGCATGTGATGAGAGGAAAAGGGAGCCCAGAGGGGCAGTGAGTCTTTCCTCCTGTCTAGCATTTCGCCTGAGGTCACTGTAGCCAAATCGGACACTTGCAGGGTCTGACACTCTAGGAATGAGCGGCCCTCTCTGCTCCCTGAGCAAGGGCGTTCTGTGCAGTGAGCAATGTGTAAACCTGGGAAAGCAAGGAAAGTTAAGGAAAGCGGAGACAGCATGTAAGGAGCAGGGAGCCAGCAGACGTCAGCCAGCAACATGAGGAGATCTGACTCCCCTAAGGGAAAACCGCAGAGACCGGAAGGAAGACGGAAGGACAGTGGGAAGCGCAGAAGGCACACTTGACTTGTACTCAGTTGTATTGTGTTCACTTGTTGCAACAATATGCAATCCTTGTGTGATCTGAAACTCAACAGAGAAAAAAAATGTAAGTGAAAATAACAAAATAGAGACATAGCTAGAATTTGTACTGAAGCTATTAGCTGGGTCTGCTAATGAAGACGGACACATCTGTAGTGTTAACATGATTAATGCTGTGACTATTTATATTAATGCCTTGCTTTGCCATAAGGATACAGCTGCAGGAATAAATCATTTAAATAAAAGCAAACTAAGTGCCAGGTGACGAAAAACCTTAAAGCAACCACATTTTTCTTTAATCTGTATATATGTATTTTTAGTTGAACCCTGCGAACTTCCTGATGTTTTCCAGGTTGAGACTACAAAACTACAGTTTCATAAGGTTCAGTTGTAATATGTAGATAGGTAAGAAATAAATAGATAACAGATGACTAATGATAGATAACACACACATACATATGTAATTGCAACTTTTGATAGTTGGTTAAATTTGTTTGTTTTGGTCTCATTTTCTGTTTCAACATTTAATATATTTACATGAATTGTAAACTTATTTGATTGCATTTTCTGTCCTACATGTTTTGTCCTCTAGAATTTATAGAAAATACTAGTTCCTATGAATATGGTTTTCCAAAAATAAAACACCATCATTTAGGAAGAGAAAAAGTGTAGGGCCACCTGTATTTATACTAATGGCAGTCTTAGAAACAGACTGATCATCTTAATTCATCCTCTATTTAGTGATATTTTTAAAACCATAGGCAGGCTCAGTTACCCAGCAGGAGGCTCTCCCCACTGTCATTGCTCTTCATTTGTGTGGTTGAAGAACCAGATTCAAGACACACAGAGCCTAAGGCCTTGCCAGGCCCCTTTCCAAACGTTTTGATCTACTGGACGTTGAAATGACAGCAGCTGCTCCCGTATTTCTTTGCCAATAGAATTTGGCATTTTAGATTTCTTTTGCAACGTGTTCCTCTCCCAAATAACGGGAAGTGTGCATAGTGAAGGTTGTGACCACTCATATCATTACAAGAACAGCACCGTCTCTATGCACAAATCAGGGAGTTAACTGAAAGCACTTTGCAGTGAAGAAATTATGCTTTCTGACCAGAAATGTTGGAGATTTGTTACTCTCAGGTCTCTTCCACGGTGGTAAAAATCATAAGCAACTAATATGTATGGGACATTAAAAGAGTCAAAGATATGCAATGAACATCACACACATTACCATTTAAAAAAATACTTTTTGCTTAGCCTAAGTCATGACATAGGTAGGTAGGTTCTCTTCCTTGTGTTTAAAAGTGCAAAACCTGGGGCCTTTAAGAGACCTCTCATGAGAGACAACAGGATTTAAGCCTAGATCAGTCTACATGTCAACCTTATATTCTATCTTAAACTCAGATGGGAGTTCAACTTTGTAGCTGCTAGTGTTGAAACTGTTCCAGACCATTGAAGGCAAGACTGGTAGGGTATAGAAAGAGAAAAGAAGGCCAAAACTACAGCAGAGCCTATCAGCAAGAACTTCAGAAAGGTCTCTCAACAAACATTACAGCAGAGTCTGTCAGTAGGAAACTGAAGAAAACCCCAAAGGGAAAACATTGGCACTTAGTGTGCTGATGACAGCAGAATTCTCACACACTCCTTTTTCCATGTAAGTTTTAAGTAGACTCGTAGCTCCAATAAACACCAAATGACGTGCAAATTAAACTGCTAACGGGCATATCCTTTACCAATGTTCGCATGGTGGGTTTCCGTCCCTCGGTGACAGAGCCCAGTTGACCTGTTTCCTTCTGTCTTTGATGAAGCATGTTACATGACTGCAATAGCTGGTAAGGAAATGTTTACGTCTGGAGCTATTAATGAGTGATCAGCACTGTTGATAATTCCATCTCTATTTAGTAGAAATTTCCACTTTACTTAATTTTAAAAAAAGACAATAATAAAAATAATCCTGGAGCTGGACTGTGGTGCGACAGCAGAGCTCTACACTCTGTGAGCCTGACTTACATGGAGAGTTCCAAGCGCCTGTCCCAGGACCTCCCTGAGTAGGCAGGGCACACATGTGTCCATAACCCAGGACAGCCCTTGCCAGGGCTGGGTAGATTGTAGGGTCAGGACCATGTTGGGGGTGGTGTACTCATGGAAGAAGTAAATAAACTTTAAAAAATAGTAATAATAAGATAAACCACAGTGAAGACGATTGACCTTAAAATCAGTGCATCCAATATATAGCAATATTTGTCTTGCCTTGATTTATTTGGGCTGTCCTAACAAAACAACACAGACTAGGTAACCTAACAGAAATTTATTTTCTCAAAATTCTGGAGGCCGGAAGTAGGAGATCAGGCTGTCAGCATGGTCAGGCTGTCGAGGGCTCTTTCTTGGCTGGCAGATAACCACCTTCTCACTGTGAACTCGCCATCTTTTTATGTGTGTGCACATGGAGAGAGAGAGAGAAGGTGGCTCTCTCTTCTTCTTATAAAGCTGCCAGTCCTACAGGGTTAGGACCTCATGCTTAGCCTCGTTTAACATTCTAAAAAACCTGCCTCCAAGTACAATCACATGCATTTGTCCTTCCCAATTTAGTCCAAAGTCATATTCTAACAATTGAGTTCAGTCCAGGATCCTGGAAGTCCATGCCAGATACAACATGAGCCTCCTGACCTAGTCTGTGCCAAGGTCGACAACACATACAAACTCACTAGCTACCCTAAATCCATTTATGAATGTTATACCCAAACTAATGCAAAGGCACGTGCAAACTAAGAAAACTTGCCGAAATCTAAATTCTCGTGCTTGGGGATTTCTTAAAGAGCTAAGCAACTCAGAAAGAGTCCTTGGAATGCCAAATGCCAGATACCTGTTCCCCACAAATACCTACTGAAGGGCGCTCTTCAAGTGCAGAATCCATGTAATATGAGAACCCCAAAACCACCTGACCACTGACACTTCACCAAGACAACAGCATCTCTGGCTCATTTGCAGCTGTGGCTTCCCAGAACAGTTCCCACATCCAGTTCTAGTGTATCTTAGCACATCTCAAGGGAGAGAGTGTGGTGGGAGGGATGTGCTCTGAGATGTGTGAGCTTGTTGGTGGAGAATCAGTAGGAAGTAAATATTGGTGGGCTTATTTCAAGGGATTGGTTTACGTGACTGTGGGTGCTCATTAGGCAGGTCTAAAGTCCCTCAATTAAGTGTCAAGGGGAGTAAGCTAGGGCCCCAGAACACAGCTGGGGGTTGCTGTCCACAGGAAGAGTTTCTTTCTCTTCAGGAAAGCGTTAGAACTGCTCTGAAGGTTTTTCAACTGATTGAATCAGGCCCACTCAGAGTATCTAGAGTAATCTCCCTAATAATGGACTTTAACCACCTACAAAATATTTTCTGAGCAAGGCCTGCCTCAGCGTTTGACGGAATAACTGAGAGCTAAAGCCTAGCCAAGTTTGCACATTAGAAAACCATTACAGCTTGGGACCAGCAGTTAGCATAATGACTACATCACTGAACTCCCATGTAGTTGCCTGCGGTTCGAGTCCCGGACCCGGTGGCTTAAACTCATGCCGGGTGCATGTACCCAAGATCCTGAGAGGAGAATGGAGGAGAAGGGATTGTGGTGTAGCCATCCCCCTGGGAGGTGATTTCTCGCTTTCTATCTCTCTGTCTCTCTCTGTCTTTCTTGCAAGTGCACGTGCCATATAGTAAAAACCTCTCAAAAAAGAAAAAAAAAAAAGGAGAAAACCATCACAGCTCATAAATATTCTCCTCATGGTGCTAAGGGCTACCAGTCGCCTTGACTAACACTGGACCACTTCATGGCCAGATGTTCAGTGGTTCCTTCCTAAGGAAGCACTTCAGAGGGTATGAAATTTCAGTTGTGAGTGACTCAATCCTAACGTAGCCCCTCACTGTTCTACAGTCCTGGATGTGAGAAAGTGCAAACTGACTCTCACCCAGGAGGACGCTGCAACAGGCCCAAGATCCATTTTCATTCTAGCATGTACAATCCCAGAGATTAAATGGGATTTCAGGTTATTTTTTGTTTTACTGTGATAAAAACATGAGGTCAATCCTCTCCATAAGTGTTTAAATATAATACAGCATTAAGTATAGCTACAATGTTGTACAACAGATCTCCAGAATTCATTCATCTTGCATAACTGGACCTCTATACTTATCGAACACCAACTTTCATTTCTCTGTCTCCACATCGCAGCCCCTGGTCACCACCTCTCTACTCCGTGTCTATGAGCTTCACTATTTCATATACTAGATAGAAGTGGAATCACAAAGTACCTGTTCTTCTGTGTCTGGCTCGTGTCACCTAGTATACTGTCCTCCAGACTCATCCATGTTATTGCAAATGGCAGGATTTCCTTTTTTTTTTTTTTTAAGAGCCAAGCAACATTTCACTGTATGTATATACCACATTTTTTAATCCATCTATCTTTAATGGATATTTAGGTTATTTCTATATCTCAGCTATTGTGAATAATTGTTCAGACAGTGATGGCTTCCCATATTAATTTCCACATCAATACCCTAAATCACAAGTACTTGAATGAAAAAAAAAAATTAATGTGCTTTCTATTTTCTACCACATTTTATTTTTAATACATGGAGATAATGAATCTTAAAAGAGCAATTCTCAATAGAAAGCAAAGGACAGGAATATCATGCATAATTATACAAATCATTGATAAATTTTCCTAATAATACACACTTCAGTGCACTTCAAGCAAACATCGAGCTTTCTCTGTGCTTGGGTTCACTCTGAAGGGTGCACCCTGCGTAAAGAATTATAGCATAAAGAATAAGAGGGGTGTTGAACCTAAATTTCCTGTTGTATATCTTATCTCTTTTCATTCAGAAAGGTAATGTATTGTTAGTTATAAATTTAAACTTACAGATGCAATACATTTACATCATCAAGACCTATTATTCAACTAAAAAGCCGAATCATTCAGAAATTTCTAAATATAGGAAGAACGTAATGATTGACTGTCCATTTACTATTATTACATTTTTATCAATAGAATCACGTGTTAGCCATGCTGTGAAAATAACATCCAGGTGTTAAAATGACCTAGAATCATGAGGCGAGTCAGTAATGGAAAGTTAGCAGTAGGACAAGCATGTGTGATTCTCAACTGGCTGCTCAAAATCGTGGCATCGCTTCCTGTGTGAGCCATATTTCTCTGCTGGCTACCATATATTCTACCAGCCAGCAACAGAACCCTTAAATACACAATATCTGCATCTTCCTGGTTCTGTTCAACTATTGTGGGGGACAAGAAGAAACTCTCTTAACAGAAGAAGTCTGATAAGAGAGAACTGCACCACTGAATCATCCTCTGAATGTTAACCGTCACAGTTTGTAGGCTATTTACCCTGTAATCTCTTTACGTTCTGTCTTCTAAAGTACTCTATTGTGGTGTGGCAATAGTCTCTTGGAGCAATTTTAAGGGGCATGAAATCTTTGAGAACAATTTCCCACATTCAGAATTAAAACAGGCTTCAGTTTTTTTAACAATGGCTCTAACAGAATAATAAAAGCTTGATGATTCTACCACCACAGGAATCATTCATTTTCTGCGCTTTGTGTTTGTCCTAAATAAATGTTTCTTTCTTCCCTGTGAAAAATCAAATGAGCACTCTGATTTTTTTCCCCATTTCATCTTATTCTGACAGCATAAAAAAAAAATTTCTTCAAAGAAATTCCTTTGAAGAGAATCTCCCCCTATAAACAATAGCAGCAACAAAAAAAATCTATGCCTTATAAGAAATAATTTGAACTCTATTCAGGTGACTGAACTGTATTTATTGAAAACTAATTTTAATTCATAATTTATCTAAATCTGAGCAGTAAGAGGACTGTAAAGACATTTCCCCTATTTATCCTTTTTCTCATATATGATGGATTTATTCCATTCTCTCTATAAAATTATTTAATTGGTCACTATCATGCAAATTATCTCATTAAGACACAATGCATATTTCAGGCAAGGAAAGATTGCACTAAAATTTAGCATCCTTACTAAATAATGGGTAAATGTTCCAACAAAAATTTGAAGACATTACCCTTAGCATAGGATTCAATATCTATCAGTGTTTGCTAACATTGTCAAGACCCTTGTAAAAGGTCTGAGATCTTATGTTACATGGAAGCTAGCAAGGTACTCTGCCACAGTTTCAGGAACACTGTCAGAAAACTTGAGACATCTGGATCAGAGACAATGGACAGCTTATTACTCACAGCAATCACATTAACCAGGGTACCAACATTTGTTATGGTTTCCCGAGCCCGGATTCCCCTAGATGATGCCAATGGGGTCAGGTGGTACCTGCACATGAAGTAGTTACAGAAGAGGGGCCACAGTTCCAGGGAACCCCAAAATTCTGTAAAGGTCAGTCATTCTGCCTGATATTCATCTCTGGGGGAGATATTATCTTTGTACCAGAATAAATAAACCTTTCCTTAGCTCCAGAATGTGACCCTATTTCTGCCTTCTAAGGTCTGGGACCTACCTATATCCTTGAAAACATAATCCAGAACAAAGACCAACAGTGTCTCACCTCCCAAAATATACAAAAGGGTTGGAGACACATTGAGAACTTCAACCAGTAAACTTTGACAGCACACATCTTGTTTCCTCACTAAGTCCACATCTGTTTATGGCTTTTTAAAAACCTTTTAAATTATTTCACTTTGGGGGGGGGGGGGGATCAATGTATTATAAGGCTAGAAACAATCATTTCTTCATTCATATTTTTAACTAGCATGTACATTTGACAGGCATATTTAGCTTCATATTATTGTTTACATTTTCCTTTTAAAAAGGATTGTCATTTTCCCATAAGTTGGGACAAGGCCACATAATTAAGTTACTTTAATTGAACAGGTCTTTATCAATGATCAAAGATGTGCAGGGCAAGATCCGAGATAGTGGTGCTTCTCTGCGTGTGTCTTACTCTATCTGTGTGTAGGGCTGAGCTGCGGCACACATTTTTCATAGTTTTATTCATTATTATTTATTGGGTGCCTGCTGTGTGCATGGCGTTTTACAAGGTTCCAAAGACACAAAGGTAAATACGCTTCCTCTCTTAAGCTCAGTATACTCTCATAGAGAAGACACAAGAGTAGAGAGACAGAGACAAGATAGAGGTGTGCAGATGACACAAAGAGATCACAGTGGAGTGGTTCCCATTCAGGCTGGGTGGGACGGCACAGAGGAGGGTATAAGACTCCCCAAGTAAATTCTTAGAGAAAATATTGGGAAGATCCTGGTCAGATGAATGTGAGGGTGGGCATTCCAAGCAGAGGAGGAAGCCCCTGCTGTAGCACAGAGCCCGTCTCCTCTGAAAATTATGTGTAGGTTCACATGAGGCCTTAGAGCTGAGGGTGTGAGAAAGGGACTGGGGGGACCAGCAGTTAGCATAATGGCTATGTCACTGGACTCCCATGTAGTCGACCGTGGTTCGCATCACTGGACTCCCATGTAGTCGACCGCGGTTCGCGTCATGGACGCGGTGGCTTAAAACTCACGCTGGGCGAGTGTGAGTGCATGCCCAAGATCCCAAGAGGAGAATGGAGGAGAAGGGATTGCAGCGTGGCCATCCCCCCGGGGGGTGATTTCTTGCATTCTGTCTCTCTGTCTCTCTCTGTCTGGCGAGCACATGCGCCCTATAGCAAAAACCTCTCAAAAGAAAAAAACAAAAGAAAGGGACTGGGAAGAAATAGGGCTGGGGAAGCCAGCACATTGCAAACTATGAGTCCTAGGTCACAGGGGATAGATATATACATGAAATGTATTCATAGGACTATATGAAAGAATTGATTAAGGCTAACAATCTAGTTAGACAGGAGTGCTAGAGTCTTTGTCTTGAAACCATCATTTGCATGGCAATAACAATATTTTTTCATAGATTCTTTTATTTATTTTTTTTTACTGGTGAAGAACAGAACTGATGGATTTTGTATATAGAAGGGGTAACTCAAAAACCCCCAAAATCATGCCCTTAGCAGCACCATTCAGAACCTTAAATGCTATGCTAGGGAGTTTGCATTTATCCTAAAAAGCTATTGTCCACTGACACTTAGGCAAGGAACCGAGAGACTGAGGGAAGTTGCCACTGTCAGCAGGAACACCAGGGCGTGGCTGTAGCCATAAACTTAATGAGAAGTTCAAGGGAGAGCGAGGGAGCATGAAGAAAACGTCTGGGTTGAAGAGGCACTGAGGAAGTGGGACCTTCAGGACACCATGACTGAAGATGGGGCCAGATGATGGAAAGCAAGGAGGCTGACATGGCTTCCAGTCCTCCCACATGGGCTACTGAGTTGTTTGGAGTCCTTCACTGAATGGTAAACACAGGAGAAAAAGGAAAATGGGCAGGGAAGAACAGTGAATTCTGCTTTGAAATACTATTTTCTTTTTTCTTTCTTTTTTTCAATTTGATATAGGATGCATGTGCTTGCTGGGGAGAGAGATAGCAAGAAAAAAGCACCTCCCAGGGGGATGACCACACCACAGTTCCTTCCCCTCCATTCTCCTCTCAGGATTTTGGACACTCAGATACATGTACCTGGCTTGTTTTTCAAGCCATCAGGTCCAGGACTTGAACCAGGCAATCGACCATGTGCCATTCAGCCATCTTAACCACCACACCACTCGCTGGGCCAAAATATCACTTCTTGTAGTAGCCAAGTGTTCTTTTGCTGGTCATGATCTTTTAGTCAATGGATGAATGCCACATTATAAAAGCCCAAAGCTTTCTTTATTTTAAAAGCCCCTCACTGTTGGAGCCAGCAGGTAGTTAAGATGTTAGATTTCCACATGGCCTTGGACCCAGCACCTTGAAAATCATGCCAAGCACATATGCGTGCATGCCTATAATCCCAAAAGGAGAATGGAGGAGAAGGAGTTGCGGCATGGTCATCCCCCCAGGTGGTGATTTCTCATTCTCCCTCTCCCTGTCTCTCTCCATGGAGTGCATATGCTCTGTGGCAAAAACTTAAATAAATAAATAAATAAATAAGCCCCTCACTAACCAGTAGGTGATAGAGGAGTAAGAATTCCAGCTGTCGGGTTTGCCCAATCAAGAATCTCACATCAATTCACCATTAACCCCACCCTGTTTTGGGGAAAATATATTTCTTCAGTTTAGGAGAATCTCATTGTTTAGTAAGTTAAACATCCAGAAGCAAACTTCAAGTGAAAGCTAAGGAAGTGGAAGCCATGGGGACAGCGTCCGGGCTGCACTCCGTAGCTCCAGCACCTCACTGAGTCGCCACAGCTCTGGAGTTCCTTCTAACACCACTCCCTTTTACTGATAAAGAACCTCAGACTTGCGCCCTCCATTCAGGAGTCACCCCCCCAAGTGTGTTGTTTCTCTTCCAAACCTCTAAAAGACATACTGTTTGCCAGTTCAGTCCTGCTCTCAAACTGAGTAGAGCCATTTCAATTTCCCATGTGATAACCCAACTTAAGTCTCAAGGCTTGCGAAGTCTGTAAGTGTGTCAGAACCAGTGATACTCAAGGGCCTGTCCCTGGCCTACCCGGCATTTCTTTTACAAATGCATCCAAACCTCTCTCTTTAATTTTCTTTAAGAGAATTATTTTTCTTTTTCCATTTCTTTTTCTTTCTTCTTCTTTTTATTTGTTTTTTTGTTTGTTTTTTGTTTTTATTTTTGGTTTAAGTTTTTGCCATAGGGCTAGTGTTCTCACTGGAGAGGAAAGAGACAGAAAGAGGGAAGGTGAGAAATGACCCACTATGGGTCATGGCCATACTGCAGTTCTTTCTCTTCCATTCTCTCAGGATTTGGGGCATGCACACACACACCTGGTATCATTTTCAAGCCACCAGGTTCAGAAATCGAACTGAGGTCAGCCATGTGGGAATCCAACTGCCTTAACCATCACACCGGCTGGTCCCCATGAGGATTACACTTCTAATCCCTCTCATTTGGAGGAAATGATAGACCAAACTCATGTGATAATGGTATTTCATTTTTTAAGCACCTGTATTAGAAACTCGAAATACACTATTTCATTAAACTGCTGGCTTGAAGACATAGGAGTGGTTCTCATGGCATGGTGAAACTCTGCCAAGGATATCTGTCCCCCTCACTGACACCCAGGAAAAAAATAAATACACACACATGCACACAAAAGGCATGACATCTTTCTCACATCCTTGCCCCTAAAATAAATAAAATTGTGTGTTTGCAAAATCATGCTTTTTTACTTTGGCCATTGAAATGTGTGGTAGGGTTAGCCTGTTAAGGATCAGGAAAGAGTTTGAGCCAGACAGCTTAATTCCAACATTAGTGCCCATATACTCCAGAGTCCTCATCTAAGGATGAGTTAGAAATACCTATTCTCCAGGGCATTAGATGAAATGAATCAACGTAAAAGAAACATCTGACACGTCCTGGTATGTTGTGAGTGTTGAATAAGTTTAATGATGGAGATCATTTTGAGCCTGGCACTAAAGACTTACATGATTCCATATGACCCAAGTGAGCGAGGAAGTGCTGACCTGCCCTCAGGGCCTGTACACTCCCGCTTCTCCCTGTCCTGTAAGTTCAGTGTCACAGTACCAGCACCACGATGGTGTGGCAGTCATCGACGTCAGCCTTTTTACATTTGTACTTAATATGAAAATAACTGAAAACATTGCAAATACATTATCCCATTGAGTGAAAGTAAAATAAAATAATTAATTAAAAATTAAAGATGATCAAGGTATAGGATGATGGCTCTCATTGCTGTCTGCTTGGTACAAGGGTATCATGCTTGATCGGTGAACCTGCCTAAAAAAGTATCCTCATAAAAACATAAAAGGCCAAAGGAGTCCCCTTCCTCCTCTGCTCTGACTCTGTATTCACGACTCAGCTCTCTTATTCTTCATCTGGATGTTTACTGTGCTATCAGAGTAGACAGGCACTGTAAGAGCAACTCTGCAGTAAGTGCTCCTGCCCAGAATAGTGTTCCTGTTTCAAGCTCTGAATAAACTGCTGCGTAGTTCATTAACTATATGGTTCTGGACTTAGACTACTGAATTTAGCTACAATAAATACTGGTAGATCGTCCTCAGTGAGGATGAACTTCCTTACTTTCCACTATTCCAAACTCCTCGGACCCCATTCTTCATTAGGTCTGTACCAGCTATCGTATTGGAGGCTGGAAAATTTCTGGTTGGTTGGGAAACGTGAAAGAATTACAAGTAACTCTAGGAGATTCACATAAAGCCAGAAGCTTCTTTTGTCTTTGAAATAGTCTTACGTGAGAAATTCTGTATCTGGAGCTAAACTTTGTTCATCAGTTATCGTATGGTGGAAAAAGAGTTGAGAACATCTACTCTGTAATCTGAGTGAGCTTTCAAGCCATAAATCTGACCCAATTCCTCATCTTCTTAAAATCACCCAAAAGCTTCTTGTCACCTACTAGAAAGTATTAGCTAATCCGCTTAATAGAGTACAATAAATTCTCCCTGACTGATCCCTCTCCATCTCTCAACCTCTTCTGCTACCTACCACCTGCCATTTGGATTCGTTTAAGTATTAACATAACGAAGACCTAATTTGTAACGATAAGATATAAAAAGAGTGAAGGCCATGACCATTTAGGCACTGGGTCTTATAAGACTGACAAAGGAAACATCTTTAAGTATAGAAGATGGAATTTTTGTGATAATCAGCTATTACAAGGAAAAGCTCTAGGCCAACTTCTGCTTTGATAATCCAGTTTGATAGTCACTCAACACACTTCTGTAAAGTGAAATGAAAATCCTGATCTTTGTCAAATAAGCAAATCTTTGACGTACAGCCTCAAAATCATTTCAGAATTTCTTAGACTAAATGCAAGCTTAGTCTTATGTCCATTGCAGAATAAAACTATGCTACTTATAAAAATGTGAGAGTACACTTTAAATAACTTCATGACACTCTTCATGTTGAGTCTGAATGTTCTGCAAGCTGAATCTTTGTAAATGTATATATCATTCAATAATTTTATTTATAGTATTTCCATTGCTGAAATTTCTAAGTATGTATCATGTAAGGAAGTCCTGTAATCACAGAAAAGTGTTTGCTTATATTAGTTTCAAATTTTTATAAAAGAATTGTAGCAAGTTAAATGTTTCAATTTATTCTTATTACATCATCTTAAGGGCCATCAGCCAATACATATACTTGTTACTATTTATTTATATGATATTAGTGTGCTATCAGTAAATTTATCAAATATACAGCTATAGTTCAGATCTGTATCTGAATGGGGATATTGTACTTTATGATCCTAAATAGCTCTTTGATTACTAAAACTCTCTAAAAATATGTTCAGAAATAAAAATATATAATACTGTTTTTCTTAACATCGTATTCAAATTTTATAGCAGAACTTCAAAAATGGCAAAAAATGTATAGTTTAAATACATGGATCTTTCATTATATAATATCTATTATTTTTCTTCATTCATTATATAATATCTAAAGTTCAACATTAGTGAATTTTTATTTTATGTATTTTCTACTCATATTATGTTTCAACATAGATCATTCCATTTTAATATTTACCATTTTATTAACTGCCATAGATTGCTTATAAATGCTATAATTATTCAAATAAATTCTCTGTTTGCTAATAGTGAAGAGTTCAGCTAAGTTTTGCAAAGAGATCACAGTTGTAGAAAATTAATATCCCAGTAGGTAATTATAAGAACTAGAATACAAGAAAAATTAAATGCAAGCAGCAGGAATAAATGAATGCTACATCAACCAGAATAATAGACATAGCACTATTTTTATTACAGATAGTTATGAAATGGGTATTGAAAAATGTAAATCTGTTCAGATGAAATTAGATTAGATTTCAAAGAAAACCTAAGTATTCTAAAAACATTATATCTGATGTTTTTCAGTGTTTAAACGTTATTGTTTACCCAGCAGTCTTTTTGTAATTATGGGTTGAGCACTACATGAAATTATATGCAGTTTTCTCATTCAAAAATTTGTCTTTTATGGATATAAATAAAGCATTTTAAATGCCCATAAATGGAGATAAAGAAAAATAGCCCATAATTTTAGGGCTGAATATCCCATTATTAATAGCAATATGTATGCAGAGTATGTCTGTATGCTTGTATATTAAAGAAAGGAGTAAAGGAAAGAGAAACTTTTGCAAATTTAAATTAGAGTAATAGAATCTTTTTTTAATTCTGTAAGTCTGGAAGGTCAGGTTAAGCAAATCACAAATCTCCCATAAAGGAGAACAACAAAAAAGAGAGTGAAAATAGACAAGAGAAGAAACTTACAAGGTCAGTAGAGCACTTGAACATATATATAATACATAGCCCAGAAAAAGAGAACAGAGCTTGGAAGAAGAGAGAACAAGGAGAATGTAATTGAAATAATAAACAGAAAATTATAATAATTACTCAGAAATATTTTCTAAGAGTAAGAGACCGTTTTTATTATTATTATTGAGAAGAAGCTCCTTATGTCTTTGAAAAAATACAGAGACACATCATCATGTAGCTTAAACACTAGGAGCAAAGAAAAGTACCTAAAAATTTCAGATAGGACCAAAACAGGCTGCATTAAAAATGCTAGTGCCAGGCACTATATAAACACTTTATTTCTCACTCAGCAGCAGATCATCATAAACATTAATTTAATTAATGAGGAGTGTGTGTCTTTATATGCATGCACATGCCGTATCCTTGTTCCTAGTACACTGATGCTATTGTAATATACCATTATACTGTATCAGTATTATTAACTCATTTAATACGTGATTCTATTAGTAGAAGATAGTATGATTATCATTAGACAATTGAGAAAGACACAGAGTAATTGAGGAACTTTCTGGTTATTACCCAGCTAGTAAGTGGTGGACCTGAAATTCAAACCAAGTAGCCTTCTTTCAAAGCTCCCTCTATTATAGCACTTATGCATATAAATAATAGATGACCCAGAAAAAAATGTAATAAAGGGGGAGAGAGAACAGAGATGATAGAAGGGAAAAATTAACAGAAAGTAATAATAGTAATTTTGTTAGCATACAATATGGGCATTTTTGACATAGGACATAAACCAACATAAATTACCAATTAATTAAAGAATTAAAGATGGAGGAAATTTGTTAAGTACAAAAATAAAGTAAGAGAAAGTATCTGAATATTTTCGTTGTAAGAGTTATTATCAATATAAAAACAAAACCCCAAAACTTAAAGACATGTATGACTATGAAAAATTTAAATACCTTATGTTGCAAATGGAAATGAACTAAACAACAATCAGATGCAATTTTTCATACTTCAACTAGGAAAAAGAAGTTTAAAGAAAAATCTAATAATGTCCAGATCTATTTATAGCCAAGAAAGTACTTGTATACCCGCTAGGTGGGAATGTAAATCAATGCAATGTAACTTGACAGTTTCTATCAGAAATCTAATGGCATAACACAACCATTAAACAAAAAATTTTCCAATAATTTAAAGAATGAAAAATTGCATGTCATATTTAATCATCATATATAATCTTAAACCAAATTATATACTTTGAAAACCAAGTTCAGATACCTCCCAGAGACCAAGAAAATAATAATCCCTCTGTCTAATCTCCCCACAGGTTGCACTGAGTTAGGCCCACCCATACAATTCATTTTACCTTTTTTTAAATTTTTTTTTAAAGAATCCTTTTATTTTATTTGTTTACTTTAATTTGACCAGAGAAGGACAGGACAAGAGAGAGTGTGAGGGAAAGTGAGGAAGTAAGCTAGCAGGTCCAGGACTCGAACAACAGTCAGCCATGTGGAACTCCAGCACCCTTAATCACCATGACTCCTGCCAGCCACAAGACTTCATTTTACCTTAATTACCTCTTCAAAGATCCTATCTCCAAATATACTCACATTGAGGGTTGGGAGTTTAACTTACATATTTTGGGAGGGCACAATTCTGAATTCTGATATGGTATTGGTCCCAGAGTCTAAAGACCCAAGAACCAGGAGCTCTGACATCTGAGGGCAGAAGGGGCTAGACATTCCAGTTCAATGAAAGAAAGAGAACTCACCATCCTCTTTTTGTTCTATCTGAATGGATCATATGATGCCCACGGCATTGCTTAAGATGACACTGTTTACTCAGTCTACTCATTCAAATGCTGGTATCTTCCAGAAGCACTCTTACAGAATACTCAGAAATAATGTTTTACCAGCCATCTAGGCATCCTTTATCACTGTCAGGCTGACATAGAAAATTAACCATCACATGCACCAGCATAGTGGTTAAAGCACTGGATCCCACACGGCCCAGCTACGTGGTTCAAGTCCCAGACCTGTTGGCATAAAAAACATGCAGAATGCATGTGCATGCACGCCCCAAATCCTAAGACAAGAACGGAGGAGAAGGGATTGTGGCATGGTCATCCCCCCACTAGGGTGGTGGTGGGATTTCTCACTTTATCTCTCTCTCTCTCTCTCTCTGTCTCTCTCCAGTGAACAGATGTGACCTAGAGAAACATAAATAAATAACCTTCCTCATGAGGCAACATTTTTTAATTTGTTTTGGCTTTGTTCTTTGTTTACTCCTATTATTTAAAGGGACCACAACATTTTATTTCTCCCAGATTCTAACAAGTTAATAACAAAAATTTATTCAGTGGCTTTACAAGGCCCATTGCATCTTACCAACTAATAGCCACCAGTTTTATGCCTTGGGATCCCTCTGATTTCCTTCTTGTGTACATGTCAAGAGTAAAGTTAGTGTTGATAAGGTTAAGCCCCAAATCTAAGAGGACTTGCCTATATTGTTTACTGATTTCCAAAGAACACTTCCTGAGGTCCAGCAGGGGAAGACACGAGTTTAGTTACTAGGGAAGCCCCTAGAGAATGGTCTGATCCCTGTGAGCACAGGCTGACATTGAATATGTTATAGATCGAAGAGCACATACATCACCTCTAAGATCCTTACAGACTTCCTTTCTCCGAGGTAGGGATCTGGTTACTAATACAATTGTGCAGGGATGGCAATGTCAGGATATTGAATAGCAGAGTGGTCAGAGCTGGTACATTAACTTAGTGCCTCCGATCTGGCAATGCTGACGTGGGAGAGGGATGCAGGCCTCCAGAATGCCTCTGGTCACTTGCTAATTCCGTGAGGTAAGAGATGTTCATGAGGCCCAGATGGACCAGCAGCTGGGTCTCAGGAGAGAGACAGGGCAGCAGGGAGTGAGGAGGTCAGGGGAGCGCTCGATGTATGAAGCCTACCCTCAGTACAAACTGGAAGTGGAGGCTGGCTGAACGATGTGGAGCAATTACTCTGTCAGTGACAAGGCATGCTGGTTCTTCAGAAGGAGAGCTGCTCACCCCGTGCTGTCATTCCCTGGTTCTTCTGTGCATGACCTGTCTTCAGTCTTACATTCCAAGTTGGCTGTTATTTTCTGCTGCACGTGTGTCCCTTGTTGTTTATTATGAGGGTTTATTTCTTATGATCCAGCTCGGAGTTTCCCTTTGAGTCTGGGGTAAGTTGGCGTTTATTGCCATGCAATATTCTCAAGTTCCTAGTACTGTGTGTGTGTCATATAATTTTTCTAGAATAAAGCAAATGTTTTAAATGTCTTTGTATTTCCTTATTTATACATTGGGACTATGTTTCTGGGGCTGGTACACGCTCCATGGGGCAATAGTAGGAATGATGTGTGTCATTTCAGAGTATACTTGAAACTACCAGGTAAATATAAAGTGCTTTTGCCCAGATCATCAGTGTTACCTAAATAATGGGTAGAAGATATTATTTTTCTATTAAAAACAAACATGAATACACAATAAAATTCAGAATACAAGAGTACTTTAAAAATAAGCTAAAAGTCATTAACAAGTTTGTTGCTTTTAAATTGTAGCATCCTCTGGGTCCCAAGAGTATGTATTCACCTTTCCGTTCTCCCGAGGGTGATCTAGAAAACAGTTTAAGAAGCATTTACCTAGAAGCCTTCAACAGTGGGATAAACAGGTCTATCCCATAAGTTTTTAAGCCACAGAAAGGATGTGTATTTTGTTTTGGTTTCAACAGTGCCTAAGGGCATAATTCAAATGAATGCTGAGAAAATGTTTAATTATTTCTCTCTTTTGTCTACATATTCATTGTTGCCAAAATCAAAAAGCATTTATAAAGCCTTCATATTTCATGTATATAGTTCTGATTGGGGTATGTTATTTCATGATAAGCATTAAATAGCTCAATGTGTGAATTGCTGGTAAAGAAATGGTTGAAATAAGAATATTTATAATTTAATTCCAGATTAGACTAGAAATTATTGGAAGAGGAGGGAAATAATACAATGTCGCCAATGAAGGAGAAATAACATTAGTGGGGGACAGTGGATTGAGATAGTAAAGGAAGTGTAAGCATTGAAGAAAAAGGTCCATTTGGTGTAGGAAGAAAAAAGAAAACTAACATTTATTGCATGCCAGTGTCTTCCATGTTATTTCATTTATTCTCCAAACACTCTAGGAAATATTCTCCCTACACAGAAAAATGAGGTTCAACAAGACTTGGTGGATTCAGGGCTATTTCAACAGTCCTTGGTGGTGGGTGGGTATGCCCACCCTGTGGAGGAGTTACCTGTGACTGGCTAAGTGACGTGCATGACTTTACATTCCAGCTCTCCTAATCTCTTCTGGCTTCCTCCTCTGATCCCACATAGCACCATTGTGTGGACCCTTCATCTGGTGTTCATTGTTGTCTGTTCTTGTCTGATTATCTTTTCCAAAGCAGCTTGTGAACTCTGTAAAGTCAGGAACCATAACTTCCATACATGGTATTTCATGTGGAGCTTTTTTTAAGCTGATTAATTTCTTCCAGAAGCCAATAAGAGAGAGAGAGAGAGAGAGAGAGAGAGAGAGAGAGAGAGAGAGAGAGACCACTCTCACCAAGGTCTTGACACTGCAATTCCCCAGTTGCCTGGCTCAACTAGCCCCAGATCCTGGGCACTCATTCACCTAGTGCACTTGGGAAGTTCTCTGGGTATCAACCTAGAACCTTCTCTTGTGGGTCAGCCTCTCAGACCATCATAGTTTATACTTGTACCACCATGCTGCTGTCCCTTTGTAGAGTCTCAAAATGTTTCAGTAGATGATTGGTGAATATTAGTAGTGTGATTGACTTTATATACCCAAGATTCTAGGATTAAAAAAAAAAAACTGCATTCATAACCAAAGTCTTTGAATTCTCTATTTAAGCCTTATCTTTCAGCCCAGAAGTAATGCTAATGAAAGTTATACTCTAGCCTTGCTCTTTTTAAAAATAACAGTATTAAAGCAAGACTGGGAACATGGTCTTTTTTATTAGACTACATAATGCTGATAAAGGCCAGTATACCCACTTACAGGAACTATGGATTATTATCTAGGTAAAATAAAATGAAATTATTAAAAATGTCAGATTTTTTCCATATCAGATTAGTGTATCAGAACTCTAATACAAACATCAAGCCAAAATTCCATCCCCTTGGGGAGAACTTTACACCTGCCTCAGTTAAGGATCTTGCTTGGAGTCTGTTGTGATAGGACATTTCATCTTCCTACTAGGGTGAAAGCACTTGGCATGGGTGAACTCAACGTATTACTCATTGTTTTCATACTCAAAACAGCCATGGAAGCTAAGTACCATTATTATCATCAATAATTTGCAGGTAAGGAAACTGAGAAAGTCAGAGACAAAGGAAACCTTCGAGATTGGTTACAAGCTTGTAAGTAGCAGAAGAGGCATATATACCTAGTGTTATGGTGCCAGAGTTTGCCCTGCTGACGTGTACCCTTTACCCTGACCTCGAGCTACACTCTTAAACTCTTGCCTATTCTCTCTTCAGCTATTCCCTACCTGGCTCCTCTCACTAACCTCTCCCCTAACCAGTCCTCTAACTCTTTAACTTTTCCCTTCCTCTGCCTATCTCCCTGCTTCATTTTTGCTTCATTATGTCATCAGGATCCTACAGGATAGAGAAGACACACTTTCCTGAAATTTTTAATAGGATTTAATGAAAAGCCTATTTAAGGAGCTGCAGACAAAGTTTAGGAGCCCATTAACGAACTGTGAAGGGCATGCACAACTAGACACATCACCATTCTCAGGCCTGCAAAGCCAAAGAGAGGAAATGGGGTTACCCAACCCTGGGAGAGAGGAAAAGGAGAAAGTGAATAGCAAATTCAGGGAAAGAAAGTCCCAGAAGCTTAGAAGGGCTGGCACTGGCGGAACCATAGGAGTGGGGAAGAAAAAAATCCTCCCACCTTCTCTCCCTGCTCTCTGACCTGCTGGTGAGGAATCTGGTGATTTCTCTCTCTTAAACCAGAGAATCATACATATAAAGAATCTCAATTGATTTATATATACAAAAAGTAAGATTTTTCTCTTGTAATTTTTTAACATTTAAGTGATTCTATCAGTTTTAATTAGTCTTTTGTTACCCAATTCCTCTGGGTGTCTTTCCTGGATCACAAGCAAGGGTGTTTTCCAAGTTGTACAACATATCTGACAATGATTCCATAGTAAGCATTTGCCATTGCAAAAGACAGGGTCACTGGAAGGTCTGACAATGAGATGTTTGATGTTTTTGTGTTAACAGATTGTCTTCTCTAGATACCTGGCCCTACAGATCAGATGAAATACAAATCAAACAGAGCACATCTCTTCTTTGGGTAAAATACAAACTCTGAAATTCATACTTTTCTTCTCTCCTGGTGAAACTCATCCATTAGGTACAAGACATTTTCAAGTATAAAGAATGTAAATGGTTAAAAAGGGATGGGAAACAACCAACAAGTTCATCTGAAGCCTTAATATGTTTCTTCATCACTGTACAGTTAGCATTTGGTCAGGTTTCAGTAATCGCTTCTGTTTGGGTCTGCATTAGATAATTTCTCATCACAGAGGACAAATGAACAACTAAAGTATAGACAGAATTTTCTTCAAATATATTTCACATGATATTCAATTTTTAGGACATTTTAGTGACTATGAAAGTTTATTATATTGATGAGCCATATCGTGAGAGATTTGGTTATAGTGACTCACAGAGCACTCGGATAAGCCAGGATCTCTAATTCTATCATAGTAAAAACTTTTTCTTGGAAATTGCTGATAACTGATTAGGATAAGGTGTAATTTTCTTATTCACAGAGATCTTAAGAAAGTGTGTAAATGGTTTTTGTATACTGAAAGTGAGGATAAAGGGGGGGGAAAGGCAACTTACATACTCTCCATCAAAAGCAGCATTTTTGGAAAAAAATCTTTACTGCTTTTTTTCTACAGGTTGAAAGGGAGTAGAAATATGAGAGCCCTAGAAAATTTTCCTAGCTCTCTGGCATCCAGTGTGTATCTTTCAAAGTCTGGCTCACTTCACTTAACATTAAGTCCTCTATATTCATCCACTTTGTTTTTTTCTTTGTCTTGTTTCATTTTGTTTTGGTTTTTAAGGGGTTTTTGCCCTAGGTTATGTGTGCTCACCAGAGAGAGAGAGAAAGAGACAGAGGAAAAGTGAGAAATTTCCCCTGCAGTACGGACATGCTGCAATCCATTCTCCTCTTGGGTTCTTAGGCACATACACACATGTATGTGCCTGGCATGATTTTTCAAGTCACAGGGTCTGGGATTTGTACCTGATTTGACCATGTGGGAGTCCAACTATGTGAATGCTACACCATCTGCTGACCCTTATTCATTCACTTTGAATCAATCAATAGAGTCTCATTGTATCTTATGACTGAATAATATTCTGTAATATATCTCACACATTTTTTCAACCCAATCACCAGTTTTTGGACATTAAGTTTGATTCATGTTTTAGCAATTATGAATAATGCTGTGATAAACATTGATGAGCAAGTGTCTTTCAGACTGTTTTCCTATCCTTTGAGTAAATACCAAGGAATGTGATAACTGAGTTATATGGAAGTTCTATTTGCAGGTTTTTCAGGTGCCTCCATATTGTTTACCACAGAGGTTGAAATAACTTACATTCCCACCAAAGGCCTTACCCACACTTGTTCATTTGTTTTCTCTCTCTCTCTCTCTCTCTCTCTCTCTCTCTCTCTCTCTATTGATTCTAGCCATTCTAACTGGGGTTAAATGATGTCTTGTGTGCGGTTTTAATTTGCATTGCCCTTATGACAAGAGATTGAGCATTTTTTCATATGCATTTTAGCCATTCATAAGTCTACCTTGGAGAGTTGTCTATTCAGTTTATTTGCTCATTTTTTAATTGGATTATTCATTTTTTATAGGTGAGCTACTCGAGTTTCCCATATATTCTGGTTAGCAATATCTTGTCTGAGGAATTATTTGCAAATATTTTCTCTCATTCTGAGAGTTGTCTTTTCTCTCAAATTGTTTCCTTTGCAGTGAAGAAGCTTTTTAGCTTGATATCATCTATTTCTGGGATTATTGCCTGTGCTTTAGGGGACTTATTTTATTTAAGAAATCTTTGCATACTTCCATGTCTTCCAGAGAGTCCCGTAAGTTTTCAACAAGCTGTTTTATAGTTTTAGGCTTTATAATTAGGTCTTTGATCCATTTTGAGTTGATTTCTTGTTAATGGTAGGAGGTAAGAGTTTACTTTCATTTTCTGCAGATGTATATCCAGTTCTTCCAGCACCATGTCCTTAAAAAAAACTCCTTCTCTACCGCATTACCTTGTATCTTTCGTTAAAATCAGTTGGCTGTATGATTTGGGATTTATTTCTGAATTCTTCATTCTGTTTCATTGGTCTGTGTGTCTCCTTTTGTGCCATTACTGAGCTGTTTCAGTTATCACCACATTATAATATATTTTGAAGTTGAATAGTGAGATGCCTCCTACTTTATTCTTTTTACACAATATTTCCTTAGTGATATGGGATATTTATGATTCCAGAGAAATATTATGATTGCTTATTCTATTTATGTGAAGAATGTCACAGGCAATCTGATCAGAATAGCATTTGAATATGTAAATTAATTGGGTAGAATTGATGTTTTGATTATATTGATTCTTCCAATCCAAGAACACAGAATGTATTTTTTTTTTTTTTGTATTATTCTTTCAGTGTTTTATAGTTTTCCTTGTAGAAGCCTTTCACCTTTTTGGTTAGGTTTATTTCAAGATATTTATTTTGTGACTAAAGGGGATTGGTTTCTTCAATTTTGTCTCAGTTTGTTCATTGTTGGTATATAAAAATTCTGTAGATTTTTGTATATTTATTTTGTATCCTGCTACTTTACTGAATTCATTTATAACTTCTAGGAGTTTTTTTTTCATAGAGTCTATTTTTTTTTGTTTTAAATATGGGACTCTTCATGAATTTGCATGTCATCCTTGAGCAGGGGCCATGCTAATCTTCTCTGTATCGTTCCAATTTTAGTATATGTGCTGCAGAAGTGAGCACTTCATAGATTCTTTAAGATTTTCTATGCATATAATTATATAATCTGAAAATAAGGACAGTTTATGAATGCTTTAATTGTGCTCCAAAGGTTATGGAGAGTGGTATGTTCACCTACTTGAATGAATCCTTTGATTTCAGTCTTAACTTTTTAAGTAGTTTGAGAGTAATTCAGGAGTAGATTGTTTAATTTTCATGTTTTTGTGTATTGTTGAGGGTTCTTTCTGTGGTTGATTTCAAGTTTAATTTCATTCTGGTCAGAGCAGATGCTGGGTATTGTTTCCATACTTTTAAATTTGTAGATGATCATTCGTTTCTATTCTTTGTTGCTTGAACTATGTCTAAATGTTTATCTTCAATGTTATAGATTCTTTCTTATGCCTGGTCTAATTTGCTGTTAATATTTTCAAGGGAGGGTTTAAGTGCCTGTATTCTTTATTTCCAGAAGTTCTGTTTGATTCTTTTTTAGGATGTCTATCTTTTTATGGCACTCTTCCTTCAAATCATAGAAAAATTGTCTCATCTCCTGGAATCAGTTTTCTGTTCTTTCTTGCATCTCATCCAGTTTAGTTATGATACATATTCTGAACCATTTTTCTGACATTTCAGTCATCTCGTGCATTTTATCTATTATTGGTGTTACTTTTGGGGGGAAGTATTTCCTTTTTTTCTGTATTTCTTGAGCCTCTGCTGTGATTTTTAGTCATCTGGTTATATACTCACTTCTGATACCTCTTTGGAGTATGGTTATGTAGCTGTGTTATCATGTGCTTCCCTAGAATGTGAATTAGCTCTTTTCCAGTTTCCCTCTTCTACTATGTGGCAATGTGGTATCCACAGTGTGAATTTTGGTTTCAGATTTACAGAGGGGAGTTTCTCTCTTTTTCTGCTGGGGTGATAATTCCCCCAAAGTCTCATTCTATTCAGTTGTTTGGCTTCAATTTACCTAAACCTCTTGGGTCCTTATGTGGCTAGGGGTTGAACTGAGTAGCCAGAATGTAAGTTGTTAGCTGATGTCTACCACCTGGTTAGGTGGAGGGTAGAAGGGCATCAACACAAAAAAGGTGGGCCCTCCTAGGTAGAAACCTCTGCGACTACAGGAACCAAGGCGGTGGTCTTGAAGGCTGAGACTGTCTTTCTTTCCACATTCTAAGCAGGGCAGGAGGCTTTTGTGATTTTTTTTAAGTGTTGCCATAGAGTATATATGTTCACTGGAGAGAGAAAAAAGAGAAAAAAGTGAAAATTTACTCTTAAAGACAGATGGCCATGCCACAGTCCTTTCTTCTCCATTCTCCTCCCTGAATTTTGGGCATGTGTGCACATGCACCCAGTGTTGTTTTTGGACTGTCAGGTCAGGACTCAAATGGTACATTTGGCCATGTGGGATCCACTTGTCTTAACTATAGTACCACCAGTTGACCTCCAGCATTCAGAATTTTTTTTTTTTTTTTGAGAAATTTTTACTATAGGTCATGTGCACTCACCAGAGAAACAGGGAGAGACAGAAAGACAGAAAGCAAGAAATCACACCCCCCCCCCCCCAGGGGGATGGCTATGCCACAATCTCTTCTTCTCTACTCTCTTCTCCGGATGTTGGGCACACATGCACGTGTGCTCAGTGTGAGTTTAAGCTGCCAAGTCCAGGACTCAAACCATGGTCCACTACATGAGAATCCAGCAACATAACCATTACACCAGCTGCTGGTCTCCAGCATTCAGAATTTTTAACAAGATCCATTTAGGAAAAATAATGAGCTTTAAATACAACATTTATAGCTCATCAAGGATAGAGACACCAAAGTTGAGGCTTTGAAGACTTCTGCTTTGACCATCATTTGTTTTTAAAAATGTCTTTTTGCTCTCTTGATCCTGTTACTTACTCTAGCTCCTCTTTCTTCCCCTTCAGGTCATGGATTTGGCTCATCGAAGATGTCCCGTGCACAGACATTTCCCAGCTATGCCCCGGGACAGAGTGAGGAGGCTCAGCAGCCATTGTCACGGTCCAGTAGCTATGGGTTCAGCTACAGCTCCAGCCTCATTCAGTGACACACAGAGAGCCAGTCTGATCAGAGACACAGTCGTCCTGGACCCGCCCATGGGGTCATTTGCACCCCTGCCTCCTGGAAGACCAATTGCAGTACAAATTGAAAAAGGTCGGGTCTAGCCCCAGTCCCATCGGAAGGTTATAAACTGGAGTTCTGCTTCTTTGATTCAGTGGCTAAGTCCTTTATTTATTGAATTTCTTTGGGGGAATCTATGTTTTACCAAAATAGAATCCAAATATTCTGAACAGTTATTTAGAAAAATATAATTATTTGGGTTTAACAGTGTCAGAAGCCATGGTTCCAGGAGAAGTTGCCACACTGGGCCGTACAATGTGGCGGACACCAACTCGTCCTCACAGCTCAGTCCTCCTCTCTGAGCACAGGGTCTATCCTTGAACACAATGGTGACCCACCACAACTCTGTTGCTCTGAGCATTTTGACAGGGACAAATCCAGTAAGTTCTACAAATGACATCATACCTCTTCATAGACAAAAGCCCAGTGACAATTAAGAGAACATGAGATTTAGAATACACTATTATGCAGGGCCCTGTAGCTCTCCTGCGTGTGTGCGTGTGTGTGCGTGTGTGTGCGTAGACAAGTATAGATATGGATATCGTTATATCCATCTATATATAACCAGTATATATCAAATGTGTGCAGAGAGTGACAGGATATGCTCACTTAAATTGTTGAAAACTGTAATTTGGTGCATTGAAATTAAGATTGTTATGTTAAGTAGTATTTTTTAAGTAGTGTTGTTTAAGAAAAAAAAAAGAGGCTTCTTATTAGCAAACATATTTATGTAGTCCAGTCTCCTCCTATGACAAGTACAAGTGAACACATGAAGGGGAACACTTTGGAAGCTAAAACACCAGTTGGCTGTTCTATGTCAAATTGTCATGCTGTCTTTCTGGTTAGTGTCCCTGAATTGTTGTCAATGCTTCTCCTTTTGGCCATTCATTGAGGTATGTGAGGAAGAGTTGCTGTGATCACTGATCACCTTCCATTGAACCATGAGGGTAAAAAAGAGAAAGAGAGACTCTAAATGAAAAACCATTTAAGAAAAAAGAAAAAGAACTCAGCCAGTTTTCAGTCTTCATGAGAATAAATGGACACAGGATTGTAGATATAATACTTAACTTTTCATAGATGCCATTTTCAGAGAGCCATCAGGGCTCGTCATTTACCCCATAACCGAAATTTGCTGGGCATTATTTTTCTCTTACCGAACATGGATTGTCTGGGAATATAAAAGAAAATGAATCATATATATATATATATATATATATATATATATATATATATGTGTGTGTGTGTGTGTGTGTATATATATATATATATATATGTATGTGTGCATATATATATATATATATGCACACATACATACACATTTTAATCCCTGACACTGGTGGCAAACCAATAAGGTTTAAAGGGAAGTGATTTCCATGTGAACTGAGGAAGTTTGCTAATTTGGATAAACATAGATGTATATGTTTGCCCTTAATTTGGGGGTCTATTCAAATAAAAATAAAAATTATTCTGTGTGAATTATCTCATGCTATGTGCTCTCAAACATACCAGGGTGAGTTTATAAAAATGTGAGCCCAGGTCATGCAGGATAAAAACTTGATTTTTTGTTTAATAGTAAATTTTTTAATTATTGAAGTTAGTCTGTTGGAAGGGTACCTTCTTTGCTGATCTCTGGTAAGATTGTTTTTCATCTCTATCCATAGCATGAGTGCAGATTGACAATTAATCTCAGTGAATTACTACTGAATAAAAATGGTTCCAAGTCCCCCGTTGATAAATGTGCACTTTATAGCAACTACCTAGACTCCCCAAATCACGCAGATAGGTATGAAAACCCCATCAAGATGCTAATCATAAGAGTTAATGTGGCTGTGAAAAATAATTATCCTAAGCTTTCAGGGATAAAAAGAAATTACCCAAACCCTCTGCACTGTGAATTTTGCTGACATGGCAGAGGAGCAGATGACTGGTTCCTTATGAGCTACAGCCTTCCCTGAAGTCCTAGCTTTCAGGATTAAGTACCTCTGAATTTCTTTAGCACATGGCATTCGCTTTTGAAATGCCCTTAGTCTAATGCAGCAGAGCAACTCCCAGCTGAGACCATTTGAGCACAGTTCCTGGTGGGGCCTTTCAGAGCAGCCTCACTGGCTCCACAGTCGAGCTGTTGCTTAGACACTACAAGTTTCTACACGGGACTTAAGGGGAAAGACCCTTGGGGGTCCTGGTTCCCGTCTCAGCTTTAATCATGTGCCAGAAGCACAGACAGCGAGTCCAGAGGGGATTCTGCTAATTAGGTGAGTCTGCTCTTGGGTCTATTTGGTGGGAGATAAAGACTTGCACGAAGTGGCTTCGTGAACACCATTCAGTTCTGATCATGATCTGTGAACATAACTGAGGAGGGACCAAAGATCATGCATAAATTTGTGCGAGGTTATTCTGAAAATGATCTCACAAAAAGAGTGGGTGAGAGAGAAATTTACTTCCCAAGTCTGTAGACCAATCTTATCACAATGAGAACACTGCTGTAAAATTTCTCATGGTATATTTTTGGAGCTTTATTCTAGCATACTCCTCCAAGGATACTTACAATTGCAGCTAAATCAAAATCGCTAAATGAATAGATAGGAGGATTTATATTAACCTCATATACTTGACACTAGGCAGTGTGGATTGTAATAAAAATGACAAGCAGATAAATCTTCTACAAAAACCAAAGATGGAAAGTTACTGTATCAGTCTCCTGGAACTTCATAAAACCAATTCCACTGGAGCAGCTAGAACAGTCCTGGATATGTGTTCAGCTCACTAGAGTGTATAGGTTTTTCACTGAAGAAGCCTCTACACTTTGCAAGTCATGTTCCTCCCTTTGGAGGTTGTATTATATCTTTAGCATACATGTGACTTTTTCATCATGAGGGAGGGATTGCTCTGAACCAAAGACATCTTTTGGCTTCTTCTGAAAATGACTCAGTTGAGGTTCCACCCAGAGTTGTAAAGATGAATGAAGATGGTTTGTACTTTCATATCAGGTTGGAAGAGACCAATACTGTAGGAACCCAACATGAAGTAATGAAGGCTCTTCTGCCAGCGGAAAAAGTCGGGAGCATATACACATTTCAAGGAAAGATTACCTGAAGGCATTTATTCTTTATGTCCCCAATTTTTTCCTTCTGACAACATTAATTAATGTATATGTGATGAACACATGACACCATATTTAAAATAAACAGAAGTCCAAAGTAATCTTGATCCAATAGTTTACTATTTTGGTGGTGAGGGTGGGGAGAAGACACACCTTTCACTTACCTATTGAATATCAACACTCAGAACTAATTTACTTATGCAGGTTGCAAATAGTTAGAAATCAATAGGTTCTGGCCACTGCCACAATTTGAATATAATAAAACAAGAAATATATATTCACTTCTATATTAAGGAAGATGCTGTTTGATAGAGCATGTGAAATAAAGTGAAACATTTATTAAAAGTAAACCTCACCTTTTCACCAAATAGTAATTAGAGTGTATTTCCTAGAATCTTGTACAAATCTCTATATATGTTGGACAATTAAGTTCAAAAATCACTCATCTCCTATAAAACAGCCAACCACTTAAGCCTTCTATATAGGAACAGTGGACTGATAAGTAACTACTGTTAAATAACCACTGTTAGTGGTAGTTTCTATTGCATGTGGTATCTTTATAGTAGATATTTTTTAAAAAATCATAAAAATTGATGTCACCCCTCATTCTTTGGCCAATAGCTCAGAAAACTTTGTAAAATAGCATGAGTGCAGTACTCCCTAGATTATGTGAGCCATTTACTAAAATCAACAATTAGTGCCACAGTAAAAATAAGGTAGGGTATTCTATTCTTCTTTAAAAGTGTCATCCAGTTTTGACTATTAAACAGCACACTAAATGGGCAATAGGCATTCAGTGGACTGAGCTTCAAGTCTTTAACACTTTGTATTTTTTTTTTATTATTATACTAAAGACTCCTGAGTGAAAATTACAAATTTTTCTCCACTTTTGTTAACGTATCTGTCAGTATCTTACAGTTTCACATTACTTTATCAATCATTAAGTATACTTTGCAATCTCCCTATGATAGCCTTCTCAAAAGAGGTGAAATTTGCCACTGGCTATATACACATAGGTGTAAAAATATGATATGCCACACATGTTCATTTCTAGCCTATGAAATTTAAGGAGTACAATTTGCCACAGGGAAGGGAGAGAGGGAGGGTGGCCACTAATCAGGAAAGCCTCAATTTAGAAGAAGTGATGGAGGTTCAATGATGGTACTTGGACCCTACTTTCTTAACACTCCAACCACAGCTCAGACTTGGACTGCTTTTCTCGTGCCCCCTCCTGCTGACTGGGCACAGAACTAAGGAGGACATAAGCAAGGTCACGTCTTGACCATACACAGGATGGACATGACCCTCAGGATATGCTTCTTCCGGTTTAGTAAGAAAAATATTTTAACACCAAGAATGTATAACAGAATCCCAACAGTAAAATGTATCTTCCATGACATGAGAATCATTTTTGTATGGTCAAGCTCGTTTGCACTTCATAAAGATACATTCTCATTTAGATTAACTGGGGGATAAATATTTGAGCCAAGACCAATATCTCATGCATGTATTTTCTACACGTATATTTGAAAGATTACCCACTTTTTTCTCTGTGGAGCTGCCACAAATCTTTACTTTCTTACCCAAGAATGTGAATTTTCTATTATAATTATTTCAACAGAGGAGGCATTAGATAGTTTATAGACTCCTGTGAAAGTAGGATTATGAGGTGCTGAGCACATTTTCTAGATGTGTGGAATGCTAGCTAGCTCTGGGAATAATCCCCAAGTTCGTGCAGAATAAAGGTCTCACTTCATCTTTCTCTCAAGAGAAAACTGAACCCCACGAATGTAACTTTTTCAAAGGCAAAGAAATAGCCAGCGATAGTTTCACCTAAGTCCAACTCCAAAAATCCAGAAATGGTTCCTTGGCTCATTTAGTGAGACATGCCACATAGCCTCAAAAGAAACTCTTGTATAACGAGTGTTTTCTCATATTTTTCAGATGTTCTTACTCTTCCTGGACTCATTACCAACTAGATGAATAGAGAGGTTTTAGGGGGCAAGTAATTAGACTTGGCATAGGTCACGACCAATTGGTATTTGTGACTTATATTGTCATTTAGTCACTTGTATGGAATCCAACTTATTTTTCCTAAAGTGATACTTAAACTAAAAGAAAAAAAAATTGCAAGGGTTTGTGTGTTTTGTAGTCCTACTAATGAATAATGTAATTGTGATTTTTTTGGGGGGTCTTTATCATGCCATAGCACTTTATGATGACATTATTTAGGCATTGTCACAATTTTATTAGATAAATGATAACATGAGGGCTATATTTTTTTCATATGAACTTCAAAAAGCTTCCATTATCAACAGAAATTTGGAGAATGACCTTTCTTTTCACATTGAAATACTTCACACATCAAGTTTTCCCTTATAAACTTCAGTAGGCAATGATTTTAAATTAACTGAAGTTTAGATAAATAAGAAATAAGTTTAAATTACTCAGTAATATAAAAACCACCTTTTACTTGTAAATTTCAGACACATTTCCCTTATTTGAAGATTTTAACAATTTGTAAATATTTGAAGGAGAGGAAAACTACATTTGTAATAAAAATATTTCTTCTATACTTCTGCTTAACCAATATGTTTTTATTTTAACTTATCTTCTATGCCTGCTTCCCTAGTCTGTATTCCACATCCTAGTTGTCAGAAGAATGAGTGGATTTAAAATTTTTAATCATTATTTTGAGCTAAGTTTAGCAGTTGATACAATGAACTTCTGCAATCTGTTTCCTGCTTTTTGGATGATTTTAGACTTAGAGCAAAACACTGGCCCTTTCTGTTCACAGAATTGTGCATCAAATTGAGCAAGGGATATACTCTCACCCTGCAGTTGGGCTAATACTGGAATTGTGTTGCTATTTTGATTCACCCAAGAAATCCATAACCTCGAAGGAGTCACTTACTTAGAGGTATCAAAATTTAAAAACCCAAATTCAAAGATTGAGATGATCCTTTGGGATTAAAAGAAAAAAGTCACTACAAGATTTCTCACAAAGAAAACATCTTGAGAAGGTTTTTTGATGGCAGTTCCAGGTTGTTAACTATTTGATAGAGGGACATAAATGCAGTGAAATGAAGAACAAAGGGATAGTAGTATCTTGATTTTAAATACCAAGTAAAAATCAACATAAAATAGGCTAATATGAAATCATAGTTTATCAAATTCAGATCCATATGTCTATGACACAGTTCAAGGAGCAACGCTTCTCTTGTCAAAAATATATACTCAATGGACGGAGTGGGGAGAATGGAGCTCCAAATGTTTGGGAAGTCCCATAACAGAGTAAGACTCTTTCCAGCTAGAAGACACTGGATTGTTTTAGCTGCAGCAGGTGGTACACAGTAACACCAACAGGTCAGTCTGCTTCCAGTATCATCTTTACTATAGACAACAGGAGACCTCTCAGGACCAGCAGAGGCCCCCTCTACCCCTACCTTAACACACACACACACACACACACACACACACATTTGGCTTTTGACCCAATTCTGTATATTCGAATGACAGTAGATCCACAAAGAATTACTCCATGTTGCAAAATCTTTATTCCTTTCAACTTCTAAAATATATTAAATTATGTTGTATATGTTTGTTTTCTGTAAATCTTTAATTTATACCTACTTTGTGAAGTCTTATACTGTACATTATAAAAGGATGTCATTTGTAGTTGATTAAACATGTTTCCAATCATTTTGATAAAAATAACTTTGGAAGTTAGGCCTTTGTTAAGAAACAAAAGACCCATTATGAATTTGTTTATATTGGAAAACATGTAATCTGGCATACTTTATTTTAGTTTCAATTTATTCCAGATAAATAGTTTGGGGACATCTGTACTTAAATACTAGTTGAAGCACTTTTTGGAATGAAACACAAGGGAATAGCTATCTCTGGAATCTAAATGTGAATTTTGGCAGAACAGAAAATGTTATAATAATGAGGCAATAATAAAATTAGGAAATTAAATTATTTAAAAATCTGTCTGTGTGATTTTTCCCTATGGAAAAAATACGTGAAATACATGGGTAAAGAATTGCCTTCTTTTGAATTCATAATTTTTATATCTCAACCCTAGATAAACCTAATCTATTGTTATCAAGGTCTTGAAATTTCAAGTGATATCGCTGTGAGGAGGATAATTTATAGTTGTGTAATATTAAAATTTGATACACCATTAAAAAAAAGATAAATCAGTTCAAAAACATTACTTTATACTGGAATTCTGCATGATTGAGATTTTGAATAACTAAACTGATGGTTTACCCATGAGTTATTTAATTTTGCTAGCACTGTAATATTATACGATTTCCTTACAGTTTTGTTACCATGTGATGAAATGTAACTATGTAATTAAATGGAATTCTGACAATCACTCTGCTAACCTTTAAAATGTTACTTATTCCTTCACTTACTAGCTTGCTATTTTCAAAATAAAGTAAAAGAAGGCCCTTTATTAAATGTAAGGTTACCGAGAATTTATTATGTATTTCCAATGTTTCCCTAACCTTATCTTATAGTAGAATTTAATTTTATTAGTTTAACTCTGGTTTGGTAGAATCATAGACTATGGATATTGAAAAGGACATCAGAGATCAATGCTTTTATATTCTAGTGAAAAGCAATCTCGGAGTTGCAGTAGCTTGCACAACGCCACACAAAGAGATAATGGTCTTTCCTCCAGCCCTCTGCTCACTCTGCACACTCTGTAGTCAAAGAAAATGATTGAAAGTAAACATGTGGAAGATGAAGATTGAATGTAAAGAGTGACACGTATGGAGCCATGTTACCACAGGCTTCCTTTATTATTTTCCATCCTATGCTATAGCAGCTTCTATATTAGGTGGGCATTTCTTTTTGGTTTCCTAGATAAATTTGTTAAAAGTATTTTTTTTTTCTTTTTGGAGATTTATGGCTGTAAGGAAAGACAAAGCTTCCATAACACCAGAAAATCAAAATAAGTGAGGGACCCCGTATCTAGTAGTCACTAGTGTTAAAATGGCCTTCTGTGGGCCCCTTCAAGGTGCACAGTAAATCTCTGCAATGCTGGCAGTCATATGCAGATCAAGATTCAGCTCCTGGGAGGACTTGTGCACTCCAGGTGTGCTCCTGGTCCTGACTGGCTAGGAGAGATCAGAACCTGACACCATGTTGAGGATGCCTCTCTCTCTCTTTCTCATTCTCTCATGAATTAAACAAATTAAAATTTTTTTTTGAGAGGTTCTCGCTATAGGGCGCGTGCGCTCGCCAGACAGACAGAGAGAGACAGAGAGACAGAAAGCGAGAAATCATGCCCCCAGAGGGGATGGTCACGCCGCAATCCCTTCTCCTCCATTCTCCTCTCGGGATCTTGGGCACGCATGCACACGCGCCCCGCGTGAGTTTTAAGCCACTGGGTCCGGGACGTGAACCGCAGTCGACTACGTGGGAGTCCAATGACATAGCCATTACGCTAACTGCTGGTTCCCAACAAATTAAAATTTTTAAAAAGTCCTTCTATGGGTAGATCAGTCATGAACTTGGAAAAAGCAATGCCAAATGAATGAGACAGTTCAGTTGCAGGGCGCCACTAGAAGTTTGAAAAGGGCCCAGAATGGCCAAGGGAATGGCAGGGTCCGCTCTTCCCGCGCGCTGAACAGCCAGCTTGTAAATATGAACTTGTGGTGCCAGTTCTTATGAAAAATCGGTGGTGTGAACTTTATGGATTTTCTTTCACTTCTCGTCATGATCAAAATCACAGAGCATATAGTTACCGGGTAAAGTGTTTTTCTGAAGAGTATAAAGATTTGTAGCTTAGAGCTGTCATCAAAGAAGATATTTAATAAATATGACACAGGGCACATCCCAATACCAATCTCACTGCTATTTTTGTAATGTACAAAGAAAACCTGTCATCAAGTTAGTCAAGAAATATATTGGGCAAATTCATCTAATTTTTATAGGTAATTGATGAATTATTAAAATAAATAAACAGGAACTGTATAGAATATCTAAGCATCGTTTGGAAATAGGAGTTATCCTAATATCCAGGTATCTTTAGGTATTAGGCTGTTGATTGAGTGTGATGTTAAGGCCAGTCATTTGCTAAATACTTCCTGAGGGCTTACTGCCTCCTAAAGACAAGTGAAGGACATGTGATCTCTCCTGACCTCGTTCCTGTCTCCTCCTACTCCATTTGACAAGCATCAGTGTCAGGAGGGTGTTCTGGCAGTACACGGGCACATGATTTTCAGAGGTCAGGGGAGCGAGAGTTCTCTACCGACTCAAACTCCCTCACTAGCTTCCCGATTCCTTCTCCAAAGTGTCCGAATTTCCTTCACGTTTTCCTCCTTATCACTCTCTCTGCCTAGTTAATTTTCAAATCACAGAAAATTATTGGATGATATCGTCTAATCTAATACTCAAAATGGTCTTGTCATTTGAATTTTATGCATTTTTAAAGTCTCTAAAACAAAAAAAAAGAAAGAAAAAGGAAATTCATTAGAAAGAACAGTCTAATTCCAAAATCATCTTTGACGTTTTGAGTTCTATATGTGGTTTTTTTTTTTTTTTTTTGGGGGGGGGGAGGGTTTTGCTATAGGGCGCGTGCGCTCGCCAGACAGACAGAGAGAGGCAGAGAGACAGAAAGCAGAAATCACCCCCCAGGGGGGATGGTCATGCTGCAATCCCTTCTCCTCCATTCTCCTCTCGGGATCTTGGGCACGCATGCACACGCGCCTGGCGTGAGCTTAAGCCACCAGGTCCGGGACGCGAACTGCGGTCGACTACGTGGAAGTCCAGCGACATAGCCATTACGCTAACTGCTGGTCCCGAGTTCTATATGTGTTTTAAAACCTCATTCTAAAAAAACCCTCTATTTCAGGGGCCCGGAGGTTGCATAGTGGTTAAGGCACTGAATTCCCCACATGGCCTACCATGATTTGAGTCTTGGACCCAACAGCTTAAAAATCACACCAAGCACATGTATATGTGTACACCAAAGCCCAAGAGGACAATGAAGGAGAAGGGACTGCCATGTGACCATTATCTCGGAGGGAGATTTCTCACTTTCCCTCTCTCTGTCTCTCCAGCGAGAGCATGCTCCCTATGATGAAAACCTAAAGTAATAATAATAATCCTCAAACTCGCATGTAAAACAAATAAGCACCTACTGTCATTTTCTATGCACGCAAGTTACAGAGATATTTTTTAAATATTTATAGTCTTCTGAATATTTGCAAACTTTGGTTATAAATTAGCCACAGGAGGGAAATACTATTTTTAAAGTTTAGTTTTTTCCCATGAGAGAGAGACACACAGAAATAGAAGAGAGGGGCTTCCCCAGTAGGAGATCTCACATTGCAACCCACCCTAGCCTCAGGCAGCCTGCGTCACAGGCACATGCATGCCTTGTGTGTCCAGGGAGATTCAGGACACAAACCGGAGACCTTCCAAGTGGCTTCAGCATTGTGGAGCATTGTGTTACTGCTACACCACAGCTGGTCAAAAATACTATTTCAAGGGGACCAGCAGTTAGTGTAATGGCTATGTTGTTGTACTCCCACGTAGTCAACTGTGGTTTGAGTCCTGGACCCAGTGACAAACTCACGCTGGGCGCATGTGCATGCGTGCCCAAGATCCCAAGAGGAGAAGGAAGGAGAGGGAATTGCAGCGTGGCCATCCCCCCTGGGGAGGTGATTTCTCACTTTCTGTCTCTCTGTCTCTCTCTGTCTTTCTGGTGAGCACCATGCCCTATAGCAAAAACCTCTCAAAAAGAAAAAAATACGACTTCAAAGTTCAATTTAAAAAGCATTAATTGCCATCTTCTAACAGAATTCAAAAGTGAGTCACATTTGATCCCAATTTAGGAAGCTCCTGATCTAGGGAAGAGTGCGTTTCCCAGGTCATGAGGCATGTCTAGTCTAGCCTTGATCAATGTTCCATGAGTGCCATCTGACTTAATGAATTCCTTTCTTGTTCCAAAATCTATTAAAAGTTATATTTTAGGTAGTTTGTTGTTTAGGGGGTTTATAGTTTTTTAACAAATTTTATTACATTTCTGAGAACTAAATATAAAGATAGAACCTGATGTTTAACCCCCCTCAAAATAAATGTTAAAAACCACTACCCAGAAGCAATCTGTTTTACTGACTCTAATGAGTCACCTCACTCCCAGCCAAATAGTCTAAAGAAAAATGTTTTAAGAAACATAATTTAAATGGTCTACTCATCTCACCCAGTTCTCTCCATATGTGACATTCTTTCCCAACAGTAACAGGGGAAGAGTATTCTGGGTTCAAAATTGCAGGGACTATTGTGAGCTGACTCAGAAATGAAACTGAAATGGAATTGTTATAAGTTTAGAATTTGTAAATGGAATGATGAAGTATTAAGTGGGAAGAATGTTCACTGCTACTTTTAATACTATGTGCAACTGAGACTGGTTTTAGACTAGACATTTGATTGCAAAGGGAAAAATCAACATTACAATAGAGTACAGAATGTTTACTATATTCATAAACACAACTTAACTCTAGACTTCATGTGACATTTGTACTTTCTAACTCTTCAGAGGAGATACATAATGTGTAGATATCTGAGAGACACTGTCTCTTAAGAGATGTTATATTATGGCACTAACATTGTAAACAATAACATCCTGTTGATATAATCAACTGGGCGCTTAGGAAAAGTTTTGTTTTAATATTTATTTATTTATTTACTTTAATTTGATCAGAGAGGGACAGAGTGAGAAAGAGGGAAAGTGAGAAACCAAACCACCAGGTCCAGGACTTGAACCACTGTCAGCCATGTGGGAGTCCAGTTCTTTAACCACCATGCCACCTGCTGTCTCTCTTAGGGAAAGTTTTGAGTGGGGTTTAGAGTATTATTTTCACATATCATATATCAGAACACTGTTTAATCAAGTAGTTTAGATCATTACTATTGAATAAAAGAGATCACATTTGACATTTTTTCCCTTCCTCCCTACACATAATGTCTCCCTAAAGCTTAAATGACCTGTGATTCTTACTGCTTGGTTATTGTTAATGTTTTTTCCTAACCTAAAAAGATAATAACATAGTTTTGGGCAGTGGTGTTTTGTTGTTGTTGTTGTTTTGTTTTGTTGTTGTTGTTGTTGTTGTTGTTTTTTGGGTAGTGGTTTAAGCTCATAAAAATAATCAACTTCAACACTATTTTCACTGACATACAGAAAAAGAGGGTATAGCTTTATAAGATGTTATTGAGCCATCTGTTCGTAAAAACTATAAAGTGTTTTGATGTTTGGCCAAATGTAATAAACAAACCATGAGGCTAACTTGGGTCTATACTTCATGATAAATCGATTCACAGATTCATAAAAACAATTTCCACTAACATTGTGTTAAAAGTCGTAGGATGTGCAGACCTGTGCTTTCTGTTTCATTTATCTTTCTTTACATTTTTTAGAATATTAATATTTAAATACATAATTCTTGACCATGCTGTTACTCCTTTGTCTTCTCTTATCCATGGAATCTTCTAATGCTCATCTACTTTTTATGCAACTAAACCTTAAAATAAATTCATTTCAAATAAATGTGACCTATAAAACACTTCCTTACAACTTAAATTTGTTTTATTTTAGCAGAATTCCAAAAAATTCATGAAAGCTAGTTCCTCAGAATGAGCTCTGTGAAGGGTGAGCATTCCTAACTGTTCATCTTCTTTTGTTCTAATTGGGTAGACTTGATGCATTATATTCTTGTGACTTGATACCAAATTTCTCTTTATTACCTTGTGATTTTTCTTGGACTTGAAAAAATTTATGAGGTCTGGTACTGGTCAGAGCATAATAACAGAAACTGAGTGTGACTCACACCAATTTTCAGATTGTCTTCTATTTTTTTTTAAGTAAATATGTGTTTAATTCTCATATACCACAAATGTTTTGTCAGCTTAATCTGTGGTTCTTAAAAATAATAAGCCACTAAGTAGCATAGACTACAGAGAATAAGATGGGTAAAGTCTAGTGTCAGGTCATCCTAGTGAAGCATTGAAGTCAGGAAAAGGCCAGCCCCATAGCCTAGTAGTTAAGGAAGTCAGATTCCACATAGCTGGCTGACGGCAGTTCAAATCCTGGCCCTGATAGCTTGAAAACATGCCAGGCATATGTGATTGCATGGCCAAAACTCTGATGGCTGGGAAAAATATAAAATAAGGAATTGTGGCACTACTATACCCCATTTTCCCCCTACTTCTCTGTCTCTTTCCATTTCTCTGTCTCTGGTGGCCTCATTTACCCTCAATGGAAAGAGCTTGGAAGATAACACTGCAATGCTTTCAAGAAAAGCTAGATAAACTGAAAACTTAATGTCTTGTCTTAGACCTATTGGAAAACTGAGGTCCCAAGTCAAAGTGCCATGTCAAATCTGGAGAAAAAGAAACATCCAGAGAGAAACAGCACCCAATAACTTCTACAAGAGGACTCACTGGCATCTTTTTATAGACTAGTATGAGTGAGAAACTCATGAGGGCCATAGTAGGAGAAGGGCTCAACACTTTGAAGGGCTTTCCCTCAAACCTACAAGGTTCTCATCATGAGGCTCTCAGAAGAATCTGCCCATGGCCTTAGTAAGAGAAGAGGAAGAATATCCATTATGAAATAACCTGAGAGCCTTCTTGATAACAAAAGCCTACCATCAAGGGAAAGGTCTTTGCTATAACACAACTCTCAAACTCAGTCCCAGCCTCTACAGGATGTTTGTCTCACCCTAGGGAAGGAAAATTATAATTTAGTCAACAGGGGCCAAGCTTCCAAAAAAATAAACAGAATTCTGCAGTCAGGGGAGGGGTTGCAGAGGGAAAAGCCATAGCACTGAAGAAACTGTTGAAATTGTCCTAGAAATGGGCCCTCTAAAGATTGAGATCGAATTATATGATTTTAGAGTGTTGTTCCCTACAACTTCCCACCATACCAGCGCGGCTCCAGTATCATAGCAATGAATTACAGAGGAAAGAGCTTCAAGACAAAGTCTCTGTGAGGAGGAGGACTCAGGAAAGCTTGAAGTCAAGACATTCGAAAAACAAAGACACTAGAAGAATTTGAAGAAATTTATAACCCTCAGTTATAATTAATTTCCTAGTCTAACATCTAGTCAGATAACCAGAGATACGACACACATGTCAGAATTGTTACACAAGAAATTTAAGATTAATAAGTTAAAACAGTAATAAAGACAGGATAGTAGGCAGGAATAAATGGGTATTATAAACAGACAGATGAAAACTTGCCAACCTGCAGAAGCAAGAAGCTCAGAGAACACTAAATGGGGTAAATACAAAAAAAAAAAAAAAAACAAAAAAGAAAAAAAAGGAAGAAAGGAAGGAAAATAAGGAAAAAAAAAAAGAAAAAAACAAGAAAAGAAACCAACCAACTTAGGACAACTATTGAAAGATGTGCTAACATCCCCGATTAGAATTAGAGGAGAAAAAGAAGATAAGACTGAAATAAAAAGAAAAATAAAATGAGAATGTAGAAAATCACAAATACGGTCAATTTCAATCTAACTATGTCAATAATTACTTAAATCTGAATAGTCTAAATAAACCAAACAAAAGACAGAGATTGCCAGAGAGGCACTTTTTTTAGAGCTCCAAATACATACTGTCTATAAAAACTCGCTTTAAATACAAAGACCTATACCATTTACCATTACGAGGTTGGAGAAAGAGACGACTAATCAAAAGAAGTTGGAACAGTTACGAAAAAACAACCTTCAATTACAGTAATTGTAATAAGAGAATTTTAGGGTGGGCATCAGAGAAGAGTATCCATGTGTGGTGAGCTTAGGGAGATAAAGACGTTGAAATGAATAAAGAATGTTTAAAACTGAGGAAAAAGTTAGTAGCTATATAAGCATCCTATTCAGAAAAGTAGAGAAGTTAGAAGAGAAACTTTCCTTTGTTCATTTAACTCTTCATGTTAATTTTATTCTGTAGGAATGCTTCCTATTTTCCTTTGATGACAAGTGAAACTAACAATTGTGGTATGCTACATTTTATTTATTCCAAACAACAGAATACAGTACATTGAGAAAAACATTTACATGTCCTACAAAAACTGAGAACTGGAGAGTGTTCAAATAGGGTGACCACATAACTTAGCATTCGAACGGAAACAGTAGGTGATAAGCCAGGATTATTCTAGACATTTTTCACTCATATCCCCAAATGAGATCTCTTCTCGTAACATCTTACAATTTAATTAGTGCTTTGAGTACAAAAAATATATATAACATGTAAACAAACCTTGAAGATTTAAAATAGTTTCTTAGAAAGCATTGCAGTTAAATGTATAAACTGTTATTCTGCTTACTGACTCACTAGCTATAGAGAAATTTATAAAGACCAAATTCAATCTTAGTTTTCAGATAAATGTCCAAGAGCCCAGAGGTGTAGCTAGGGTAATTCCAATAAACAGATCAATGAAAAAATATACAGTCCCATGGTAAAGCCTGAATGTGAAGGCATACAGGGCATTACACTTTTTTTAAAAAGAATGATTTAATTTTATTTATTATTATTTTAAATTAGCTATATGGAATGTGCTTTTGCCAGAGAGAGAGAGAGACATAAAGAGAGAGGGGGGAAATTGAGAAAGCAAGTCACCAAGTCTGCGACTCAAACCGCAGTCAGCATGTGGGAGTCCAGCACCTTAACCATCATGCCACCTGCTAGCCACCAGATATTACAGTTTAATAGTAGCCAAAGTATTAATAATAATAAAATGATAACTTACATGTTTATGTTGTTTTATACTTTTCATTTTTTTAAATCACTGCTGTAGAAACTACTTTGTATTCCAACTTGTATCTCACTTATACTTTAGTGTATCTTCATTCTATAAATATCTTCAGTCTACTGAAATTTCATACAAGCAGTGTACAATACAGCATATATTTTTTAAAATTTTATAAGAGGGCATGTGCACACAGAAAAAGACAGAGAAAGAGTGAGAAAACACCCCCAAAGAGGATGGCCACGTCACAATTCCTTTTCCATTTCTCTCTGCTTTTGGGATCTGGGGCACACATGCACATGCACCCACCATGGTTTTCAAGCTACTGAGTCCAATACTGTACGGGTGTCCATGTGGGATCCAGTGCCTTAACCACTGTGCCAGAGGCCCATCCCACTTTGCTTTCTAAATTGATAACCAATGTATTTTAAATTTTTGTATATACTATTTTAGTAATAAACTGATCTTAAAACATTCTATAAACTTGAAGCTTTACTAACTGAAAATCATATCCTTACCCACCTGCTTCCCATCCATAAGCATGATTACAAGCTAATTAAATTTCTGTTCTATTTCCTCAGCACACATAAAGGGCTTTAAATAGGATTTGAAGGTCTCTCTGATGATAATATAGTCAGTACATAGTCACAGTAGGTTAATGAGATGTGTTCCTTCCCTGACAAAACTGTGTACTCTGTAATGGCATTTAACGAACGTGCATGCCTGTTATTATCTTACTATTTTCTTTAATTGGTTACTTTAATGTAAATATCAAAATAATGGCATGCAAAGGAATCACAGATTTTATTTAATGTTGTGTTGTATATCAATATAAATTGCATACATTAAAAAAAATTCTTAAGCAAATTGTCTCCAAAGCAGCACCTTGTAAAAGAAGATTTAAAACATAATATATTCCAATTTTGATTTTCTCATTCTGTGATTCTGTTCTGATCTGTTTTGTTAGTAACAACCAGAATAGTAGGTGCAGAAGAGCGGGGACTATATTATATATATATACATATATATACACACATACACATATATACATATATATAATGAATTTTTTAATTAGCTAGAGTTTCAAAATTCTAGTGAATTAGGTGTAATATTAAAGAGACTACAATGAACGTGTTTTGTAAGTAAAAATTACCAGGAAAAGAAAAATAATGAGCAGAAAGTCCTCAGCTTATCAGCTGAGAGTGTAACAGAAGCAGCAGGGAGGCCGGAGGATTTTCTGTAGGACTTAGGATGGCTCCACGTTCCTTAAAAATTCTGAACTCTGCAGAGGAAGAATATGTAGAAGAGAAGAACGTGACAGAGTAAATAGTTCTCATAAATATTTTGAGTGAGAGATTTTTTTAAAAAATTAAAACACCCATGGAAAAAGAGATAAGTTCCAAATGTTCTGGAGGCTTGGCAGCCCTGCAATGGTTGCCATGAAGTCTTCCAAAAACTCTAACTAAAAGCCACCATGACAACGGCATCTCGTTGGACTGTCCACACTCCAGGGGATATTTTATCTTTAAAGTGGAATTTATGCTTCCCTATATTGCAATTATAGAAATGTTTTCCTTCTTGCCTCTATTAACCACTGAGAATTTGGTTATCAGAACATCCCAGAGAGCAATATTTTGAAAGTCCTTAAACTTCTAAGGAAAAGAGAAATGTTACCTTTTAAATGATGCTAAGTTTGCTGGACTATGCAAACTGATAGAGTCCACCAAGAAATCTTTGCTAGATTTGATAGTAGATTATTTTCTTGTAAACTTTATTTTGACTTTGTTAGACTAATATATTTGTGTAAATACTTTGAGAATCCAAATACCAAGATCTTCAAGTAAACAGCAAAAATGAGGTTTAGCTCTTCTTACATATGCATTAGTACAACTGAGAAATGGTCATTTCTACTTTTTTCCTTTATGAAATGTGTTTGAGGTCATAAAAATCTTGCCATTTCTGCAATTCACAGAATAATTGCATTATTTGAAATTACGGCATTTAAAGCTAAAATTGTATAATATCTACTATTTAGCTTAAAACTGTAAAGTACAACTTAAAATCTGTCTAGACAACATGAGAATTTGAATTACTATCAGGTATACAACTTCGATACTTGCAGTTTTGTAATTAATCTAGGTTTTTATTTTAATTTTTTGGAAGTATATATGGAGTGTATATACTCTGGTGTGGTACACTATTCCATAACTTACTCCCTTTGCTTATGTGCATTTGCACATCTGCTATCCTTCTTTTTTTGTGTATTTGAATTTCACATAATATATTTATAATGCCTAGGTACTTGACTCTTTTAAAGAACTTAGATATTAAAAATAATTCTCAAAAGTACAAAAAGGCAATTTCAAAAACATTAATTATTATTGGATCATATACTACACTTGCTCATTAGACTAGGAGTGGACAGTAGCAGAATTCTATTTAAAGTCAGAGGTAGGCAGGCACTCTCCTGGTCTATGCTGATGTAGCAGATTCTAGAAGCAAATAGCGAATACTGGCCATATCCAGTCCATATTCAGTTTTTTAGATGGTTAAAAGAGATGTCTTGGAATGTTTTGTCATCGCAGTCAGATTGTTGGTAATCTCCCCAGTGAGGCTTCCTTTTCCTCTTCTAAGATTACCTTGAACTGCCCAATAATGTGCTCTAGTGTCATCCCTCAAATCTAGAGTTGAACCCTGAATTGACGCTTGTTTAATGACAAAGAGAAATTCTCTACCAGACAAAAACAAGATGTGTGAATTACCAGGAGTTATTGGCAGCATTTGGAAACACTAGGGAAAAGCCTGCACAAGAATTAAGTCAGCATCAGAGAAGTGGATCTGATGCTGTAGAAGAGGTTCCAGAAACCAGTTATGTCCATGCTTAGTTCTAAACACAACATTTAAACCCTGGTTGATGACCCTTCCTTGCCTGAAGCTTGATCTCCCCTGGATCATTCTGAATGATTGCTGAATTAGGTTACTGAATTACTAATTAGGTTCAGGCTTTTTGAAACATTTCTGTTAAGAATGTTTTTTAGGTAATGAGGCATTTTTCCTATCAAAATAATTCAGTCTACTAGTATCCAAGGTAGACACTGGGTAGTGGGAAAACATTGCATAAAGATCCAGGTGCATAATAGTCATCTTTGATTTGATCAATCAAGGAAAAATCTTAGGTTCGAGTCTTTGGTCTACGAGAGAAGGTTGGGTAGTTGACGTAAATATCCTCTCTTGCATCATCCACAGGTTGGTTGGTGGAGTTGGGACATCTATAATTGTTGCCTGCCTAGAAAGAAAAATAGCAAAAGATGTCAATAATTCACTGCATTTCATCTGCTAATAAGGACACTCAAAACAGAAATCTTTTCTCAATCCAATCATGATACCAGTCAAATTTCCTCCACAAGTTTATAAAACATTCTCTTCATTGTATTGAACTTCTGTTAGAAATCACATTCTTGATTTGTAGACTGAGAAAGATGTAACAGAAACCTAATCTAGAATCTCACTTGCTATATTGTGTTTTGCATTACCAATGTCAATGTAGAATGCCCTCTTTCAATGTTGGTCTACTTTGACAGAAACATTTTCACTTTTATATGGAAAGTCTAGTATAGTATTTCCCCATTCTGGAAATCCATTCATGTGTGCTGAATAAATGTCTTAATAGACAAATATTTTTAAAGTTCAGTGTTCAAACTTAAAAAATAGACAACTAAACATACTGAAAGAAAGGAATGAAGCAAACTGACATTTGATTTCAAGATGCTATCACATAATCACCAATCTTCTCTGCCCTAATGAAGTCACTTTGCCCACCTTTATGTATATAAAGGACAGACAGTGTGCAGGCACAAGAAAAAAAGGAGAAAAACTGATAGAAAAAATGTGAGAGAGACAGATATTTCAGTGAGTAGTTTGAAAATGGAGAGAGATTGTGGTGTTTGTTTTGTTTCTAGACAGGCTCTCACTCCATAGCCATTCTTTCACTTCAGCTTCCCAAAACACTTGAACTGCAGGCTCACACTGCCGCCATGACTGGTGTTAGGCCTGGAAATCAAACCCAGGCTTCCCACATGGTCCCAGCCTGTAAAGCACAGAGTCTTTGCAGCATGTGCCACTGTGCCTGAGCCAAATATTGGTGTTTTTAAGGAGAAAGAATATGGAAATTTTCAGCCCCATTACTAATATAACCTGTCTAAAACAAAAAGAAAATACAAGTAGATCCAAAGAAAATACAAAGAATCAAGTAGATATAACTTCTTTCACAGTTTAATTTACTAACTCCAATCATCCTTCAACATACCATCTTTCAGCCAATAGCCTAAAAAAGTTGCATACCCAAAACAAGCAGTTGAAAAGCTCCTTCTTGGGATCAGCAGATGGCATAATGGTTATATCACTGGACTCACACGTAGTCTACTGTGATTCAAGTCCCAGACCTGGCAGCTAAAAACTCATGCCAGGCATGTGTGCCCATGTGCCCAAAATCCCAAGAGAAGTATAGAGGAGAAAGGACTGTGGCGTGGCCGTCCCTCCAGAGGATGACTTGTTGCTTTCTCTCTCCTTCTTTTCCCACAAAATTCACACAGAATTTGGCTTTCTATTCACTTGAGTGGACAAAGGGGTACAGATAAAAAAGGAAATCCAGAAATCAGGTATGAGAGAGCACCAGTACTTCTTGCTGAGGCAGCAGATGAAACAGACCAAGGCTGCTTGATTCTGTAGTTGGTGCCAAGAAGAAAGCCAGCTTTTTTGCCAAGAAACAACAGCTTTTTTTTCTTTTCTTTTCTTTTTTGTAAACGTAACTACTTAACAAAAGAAAAAAAAGTTAACTGGATAGAGTGCTAAGATGTCTGAAGCATTGATACTGGATTGTCAAAACTTCTTAATACCTGACTGTCAGACCATTGCAAATAATTGAATTAAGGGAAAGTAGTGTAAATTTAGATAGCATTTGAAGAAATGTCTGTCTTCTTTTAGGCTGCTAAAACAGAATACCATGCATGGGTGATTTATTTTTCACAGTTCTGGAGTCCTAGAAGTTCAAGATCAAGTGTCTGGTGAGGGCTTGCTTCTTAGCCATCTTATCGTATTCTCAGAGCAGAGACAGAGAGGAAGCAAGTGCTCTGTCTTTTCCTACACAGGAGCTATCTAATCCTATTAAAAAGGCATTCCACCATCATGTCCAAAGGCCCCACCTCCTAAAGCCATCATAATGGGTGTCAGGAGTTCAACATATGAATTTTGAAGGGACCCAAATATTCATATTATAACAACATTTTATTATAAAATGTAATACAGAGAAAGAGAAGCAGGGGATAGACTTTCAGCCCAAGAAGTAACCAATTCCTCTAACACTTCTTTGTGGACTTTAACCCTTCAGAATTATGACAGATTTTCTGCTGTTTTAACCCACACAGTTGGTGGTTTTGTTACAGCAGCCCTAGGGAATTTAGACAGATTTTGGTAATACATAATGTTGATTGTTACAGGTGTAATGCTCCTGTAGTTATAGCAACATAAAAAAAGTTGTTTCAAAGGGCATTCAGAATAAGGGAATAGTTCAGAAAATAACTGTTTTCTCTAATAGCTCAGATTCGAATTATAGGTAACTGCATAGCCAGGTTACTGGAGGAAGAATAAAAAATAAGATTGCTAACCACAAAATAAACTGAGTGTACTAAACATTTATGAATTACAATAAATAAATAAATAAATAAATAAATAAATAAGAAGGCAATTTGAGCAAACTTACCTTAGTCTTTGAATCCCAGAACTCTTTAAGACGAATTATTTTCTGTCTCTTTCTCCTTCTGGAAAGTATATTCAACAGAGAATGGCAAGATATTATCCCCAGCACAAGCCTATTTCAAATACTCTCTACATCACTACTTCAGCTCACATGCTTCTACTGGCTACAGTTGGCTTTTGCCCACTTATCCAAAATTCTATTGACCTAAAATTTTTCATTTTTTTTCTACTTTCTCCAATATATTCACAGATGGTTGGGTTAACTAAATGTATACCCAGCCAGTATACATTTGTAATTAATTTCAATTATTTCAGTAAAGTATGGTTCACAGTGAGTTATTACATAAGTGCCTTAGAGACTTCAAATAAATTGGGTTTCAAAATGTTTCACAATTAAACCTTCTTTTATTTATTTTTATTACTTATTTATTTATTTATCTTTTACATTCAATGTATATCATTATAGCATACAAAAAGAATTTTCCTATCCTGAATACACTGTATATTGGCTCAATCAAAGATATTACCATGCATACCATCAACAGAAAATTTTCCAGTTTGTGTCCCTTAAATGTTTTGCTTCTTTCTTTTTCCTTTTGACTTCCTCTCTCTCACCCTCCCTCACTGCCCACCCTCCTCCCACACTGTCTGTGGTATCCAGTTGCTTTCCATTCCTTTATACCATCCAATCTCAGTTTCTGCCATTGAGTGTAGAGTGTATATATTAAATGGAGATGTACAATGCCTCTCTTCATAGTCTGTTTTACTTCATTTAGCATGTGTGCTTGCCAGAGAGACAAAGAGACAGAAAGTGAAAAATCACCCCTCAGGGGAATGGCCATACTGCGATCCCTTCTCCTCCATTCTCCTCTCAGGATTTTGGGCATGCACACACGTGTCCCCAGTGTGAGTTTTAAGCCACTGGGTCCAGGACTCAAACCGTGGTCAACCATGTGGGAGTTCAGCAATGTAACCATTATGCCTCTACCCATCCCCAGTCAATTGATTTTTGACAAAGGGTACCAATTAACTCCGTGGGAAAAAGAAAACTTCTTTAGCAATTGATGCTGGAAAAGACGGGCATCCACCCACAGAAAGATGAAAACTGGACTCCTATCTCTTGCCATTAACAAAAATCAACTCCAAATGGATCAAAGATCTAATCCTAAGACCTTAAACTATAAAACTATGAGTGAATAACACAGGGTAAACTCTTGGAAATAGCAGAGTAGGAAAAACTTCTTAAATAAAACCCTGAAGCACAGGTAATAATCCTAAAAATAGAGAAGTGGGATTACATCAGATTAAAAAGCTTCCACACAGAGGGAACCAGCAGTTAGCGTAATGGCTATGTCTCTGGACTCCCACGTAGTCGACCACGGTTCAAGTCCCGGACCCGGTGGCTTAAAACTCACGCCGGGCACGTGTGCGTGCATGCCCAAGATCCCAAGAGGAGAATGGAGGAGAAGGGATTGTGGCGTGACCATCCCCCCTGGGGGGTGATTTCTCGCTTTCTGTCTCTACGTCTCTCTCTGTCTGTCTGGCGAGCACACATGCCCTATAGCGAAAACCTCTCAAAAAAAAAAAAAAAAAAAAAAAAGCTTCCACACAGCAAAAGAAACAATGCTTAGAGTGAATCAACAACCCTCAAAATGGGAGACAATATTTGCAAACTATGCCTCAGATAAGAGACTGATAACAAGAATATACAGGAAACTCAAGCAGCTGACAATTAAAAGATGGTCAAATGAGCTGAACGGATGACTCTCTAAGGAAGGCATATGAACAGTTAAAAACCACCTGAAAAAATGTTCAGCAACCCTTATCATAAGGGAGCTGCAAATCAAAACTACAAAAACATAAAGAATGATAAGTGCCCATGAGGCTGTGGAGAAAAGGGAACCCTCCTACACCATTGGTGGGAGGGTAAAACTTCTTTTAAATGCTAACAGTGTTTAACTTCTTAGATGACAATGATAATATCACAAAGCATTATAAAATTTAGGTGTTATTCTAAGATGTCTATATGAATTATTTTATTTAGATTTCAGTAGAACTCTACTCAACAGATTAGGGAACTGAGGTGTCGAGAAGAGTGATCTGCCCAAGCTTATGGTTAGCTAAGTGGTAGTGCCGTGGTTTAAACCCACAGCCCTCTGTCTTGACTATTGGGGTCTCTGACTCCTGAAGTCACTTTGTTCAGGCTGAGTGCACCACCCAGAACCACATGTTCAACACACTCTCCACGGTTCCAATGAAACTGTAAACTCTAACTCCAGGAGGAATCTCAGAAGATGAAATACAAGAGAAGTAAAGAAGCTACTATAATTGATTGCGATAGATGATATAACCATATCATAAGTTATGAAAAAAGTTATTATGGGAAAATGTTGACTGTTCCTTTTCCATCTCCCTAAAGAAATGATTCTTATTGAACAACAGAAGATATTAATATGTATATATGATATATACACATAAATACATTTGCATTTCTTTTTAATTTGCCAGATGGTGTGTGCACTTGCCAGAGAGAGACAGAAACAGAGGGAGAGGGAGAGATCACCTCCCAATGTGCTGTAGTCATGCCACAACCTCTTCATCATTTCTCCAGTCTCTGGGATTTGAGGCACACATGTACGTATTCTTGGTGTGGTTTTCAAGTCACTAGGTTGGGAATCCAAGTCAAATGGTGGGCCATGTGGCATCCAGCTCCCTTAACCTGCAGACCATGACTTGCCCTGTGTATCCATTAAAATACGCCTAGAGAACACATCACAATGAAGAGAAAACACGGAGCTGAGGGCATGTGCTCAGTCTGTACTGCTGTTCACTGCTGAGCTATTTGCAGCTTTGAAGTTCAGTCCCCTCATCTGTAAAACAGAGGCTGTGGACAAGCCAAGACTTGTTCTAGGTCAACCAACTGTTCCAGTTTGCCTAGGACTAAGGACTTTCCTGGGATGAGCAATTTTCAACACTGAAAGCAGGAACATCTCAGGTAAGGCAAGCCACCCTTTCGATTGTGAACATTCACAGACAACAACTGTGGAACAAGGGTCTACCATTTTTCTCTGAGATAGTAAATTTCTACAAACACAGGTGCCAATCTATAGATCAAACTTGGGCTCCTCTCAGGGTTACCAGGGCTATGCACATCCTGGCCACGTTCCCTTCCTACATGGAAGGCACAAAAGCCCAGTGCAGAGAAATCGCTCCTGGTGCCCCTGGGTTCCAGGCCACCATACACTGGGTGTACAGACGGAGTGGGGTTTTGTTCAGGCCAACTGTCTGATTGACTCTGACGTCTATCCATGCCCTACATTTGAAACTACAGGGTTATTTTAAATAATTGGTAAGACCAGGTCCTGAGGGTCATTGCGCAAGTCCTGGGGTCATTTTCAAAGCATTTCTATTTGAAGTAACCACCACCAACTGAAACCAAGGTAGGACTTCTCCTTTCTGGAGTTCAACCATGGTTATGCATTCAAGTCCACTTCTCTGCTGTTCAGCACATTCAACCCATGGGGACACTGGGTTCTACAGTTTAGTTTAGCTTTTCATGTATAAGTGATGCATTTTCATGAGGCAAAATCCACCATGTCCAACATCTGTGCCCCTACAGAGATCTCTCCTGTGTTCCTGAGCACTCTCCCTGCCATCTCTGGCCCCCAGCACATTTTATCAGCCAAGGTGAAGCAATTGAGAAATCCTAGGTGCCAATATCATCCACATTCCTTACCACAGTTCGCTAATTTCTAGTCAAGGAAGGGCTTGAGGGCAGCCTATGATGGAGAGAGAGGCTGCATGTTTCAATTTAATTAGACAAATGCTTACCGAACATCCGTTATTTAGACAGATCAGTGCTAAATGCTATCAAACACTGAAAAATGAATAAAACACCATTCCTGACGCTATGAATAGAAGGAAGACAAGCATGACGTGACTGAAATACAAAATAGGGTGTGAGGAGAGGCAGATAAGAAGTACAAGATGATTGCAGATGGTGACATCATGTCTGTTGGCAGGGACAGACAAATAGGCCTCACAGGGTAGACAGGTGTTCTGAACCTTGAGTAATACCAGGTTAAGGCAGAGGTGGAGAAATGGCATTTGAGCAGTGCATCAAATGGGAAGACAACGTGTGTCTGTTCAAAGGATCAAAGTTACAGCTTTAACAAAATTTGTCAGCATAGGGGAATACGAAAAGTAGAAAATAGAATGAAAATGACTGTGGTCAGGAGGTAGGACACCTTCAGTGACAAAGTTAATGAGTGTTCACATAACTCCAGTAGCAGTGGGAAGTAGATAAAAAGGGTTAAACAGGAAGACATGGTCAATCCATATTTTAACAGGAGTGGACCCAGGAAAAATGAATTGGTTAGAAAAAGAGACTGTATCCAAAGCATACAGGGGAGTATTCCTAAAATCAGGTGAGCATCAGTAACAGTCCGTACAGAATCAGAGGTGAAGAAATGGGGATGGATAGAGAAACCTCCTGAAGTCTTATCAACAAGCCACATGTGGAGTGTGTGTGTGTGTGTGTGTGTGTGTGTGTGTGTGTTGTTGGTAACATTCCTAGGGGATGAGAACAGAGATGGATATATTTATTTAATATTTATTTACCTAGAACACATCTATTAAGTGACTAAGATATGCCAGGTCTATAACATGTAGACATCAAAAGTATGGGCCCTTTCTCCCTTAAGAAGAGAACACCTTAGATGAAACCGTTTTGAAAGTAGCTTTAACCCCGTATGATTATAGCGACTAAGTATGACAGATGTCTAAACAAGTAAGTTGATAAATGTGGGAAAGCTAGAAAGGGAAGAAAGGGTCATCCCTAAGACCCTAGAAAATCCCCACATGTGCCACCAGATATAAAAAAAAAAGTAGGAAAATTTAGTGGAGGTCAAATGATGACCTACTCTCCCTAAGGTCACCCTTCCACCCCCTAATCTTCCTGAGTAATGTTTACTACTAGCACTGAGAAAGCTTGTTCCTGAGCATACAAAAACCATTTAAAATTATGTTGTTTGCTTATTAGAATATGAGCTTTGTTATATCTTATTCACCACTTTGCAAAATAAGTATTTGATGACTGAATAAATTAAAGCACCTTTAGTGTTCAACCTTGTTCTTCCCCTTCTCAGAATCAATCAATCTCTCTGTCTCCCCCTTCGTCGTAGCTCTCTCTCACACAGAGATGCACACACACTACCCTCTAACAAATAGCTTTTTTCTTGGAGGAGAAAGATGAAGACAGAGCAGAGTCATCAGACAGAAAATGAACAGGACAGATTGCCAACTCCTACTATTTTTTTTTTAATTTACCAGAGGGCACGTGCACTCACTGGAGAGAAACAGAGAAAGAAGGAAAGTGAGAAATCACCCTCCCCACCCACCCCCCCCCCACCCCCCCCCCGCACCGCCCCACATGGGACATGATAGCACCGCAATCCCTTTTCCTCCATTTCTCCTTTCAGGTTTTAGGGCATGCATGCACATGCACCAGACATGTTTTTCAAACCACTGGGTCCTGAACCCCAACCACACGGTTGGCCACATAGAATCCAGCCACCTTAACCACCATTTCGCTGGCTGGTACAACTCCTACTAACTTTTAAATGAACTAGTCCAGCTTTCCCCTCTAATATCACCACAATTATTTCTCATTTGTGTAAGAAGAGTTCTTGAAAAGATATATATGTCGATTCTGAGACAGCTTGACAAATCATCGAGTTATTAATGGAGAACCACTAACTTCAGAATCACCTGGGTAACCAAGGTTCAGGATAAGCTGCAGTACTCACCTGTTATATGAAATGATAGTGATGATGGTAACTATGGTAACAAGCAACAATAAAACCGTCCCTGCAGCCACTAAGAGGATATAGTGGTTATTGGTTTTACCTAGGAGAAAAAATATAGTAAAAATTAGGAATTCAACTAAAGACAAAAAAAAAAAAAAGGAAAATAAAAATAGGGTAGATCATAGAGTAACATGAGAAACAAAGAATTCTGTAAATGATAGGAGCTATGGGAAGGAACAATTTTTCTTTTAGAGACTTCTAAATATTTCTAACTTATCACATATTGTTATTAATCATCTGGTTAAATTGGGCTTAGCACCTTAAGAAGGAGAATATAAAGATTGTTCATACAGCATAGATATTACTTCGTTTTAATAGACTCCTGGTCATTTAAACAGAATCTTTTTTCTTTTAACTTGCCATGGGGCATGTGCATTCACCAGAAACAGAGCGAAAAAGAAAGAATGCACCCCCCCCCCAACACTAAGGGTATGACCATGTCACAATCTATATCTCTTCTCCTCCATTCTTCTCTCAAGATTTGGGCACACATGCACACACAGCCAGTGTGGTTTTCAAGCCACTGGGTCTGGGATTCAAACCGCAGCATCAGCCCTGTGAGATCTGGCTGCCTCAATCACACCACTTGGCCAGCCTTAAACAAAATCTTTTGTAAAAAAAAAAAAAAAAAAAAAAAATGAATATTGAAATAGTATATGTGAAGACTATTTTTTATGTCTGATATATCAAGTATACTCAACCCCCCAAAATATGTAACTCCGACATCTATAAGTAGAATTTTGCTTAACATATTTTCTATTCAATTTGTTAATGTTAAATAATCAGGAAAAATATGCTACTCTGACTCGACATTTAACTGGAAACTTACAGTGATCCAAGAATCCAAAATTCTTATCCTAAGTCTCTCATTATTTAGACAATTGACCTCCAGAAAATTCCTTACACTTCTCTGCTCTTCTCTGTTTCTTTATTTGTTAAATGACAACAATGACAGCAGCTCTAATTACATCACGAATTGTGGTAAGAATCTAATGAGTCAATATTAAAAAGAGTGGTGAACAATGACCAGAGAAGTGTCACCTCTGTGTTGTGATCAGAGAGGTAAGAGACTGTTTTACTTTCTTTAATGAACTCCTTCCCATTCACACCTTACCCATCCTACCCACAGAGCACCTGACCAGACACTTCGCACCACAAGGGAACTCCGATGGCTGGCAGGAACGAGATTGAATTGAAATATAGCAGTTCTCTTTATGGGCAGCAAACTTGCCAATTTCCCTCATGGAAGGACATAGACTATCAGGGGACAGCACAACGTTTTCCTTTCTCGAAATGGAAACTCTGATATTTATACTGATTCCCAAGCTCTCTGGGTTCCCACTGCATCCTGGAAATCATGCTTTTCAACTGATTCTTCTCCATCTTCTCTAGGATTATTTATTCCTCCCTAATCCACTAATTAGCTGAAAAAAATTTCAGGATAAGAACTTAAAGTCTGGACCCTTTATTCTTTTATTATTATTATTTTTTTTAATTTGCCAAGGGACACATGCACTTGTCTAAGAGAAACAGAGAGACGTAGAAAGCACCACCCCCAGGGGGCATCATCATATCACAATCCCTTCTCCATTATTTCTCCATCCTGTTGGGATTTACAACACAAATGCACACACACCTGTATGTGTTTCAAGCTACCAGGTCTGGGATTCAAACAGTGTAGTCAACTGTGTGGGATTCAGCCCCCTTAACCACTAGATCATGGGGCCAGCCCATAGACTAATCATTCTTTTATAAGCTTTATTACAAAGAGAACCTAAGACACATAATATACATTGGGTTCTCAGGGTTTTTTTTTTTTAATAAATCATTTAACATAGACTCCACATACAAGTGAGATTATACAGTACTTTCCTTCCCATGACTGGTTTATTTCACATAGGATAATGTTCTCCAGATTCCTCCATCTTGTCTCAGGTGACAAATTTCACCCATTTTGATGGCTATATAGTACTCTATTGTGTACATAACCTACATATTATAAAAAAAAAATTAAAAAAACAACATTTTCTTTAGCCATTCCTTCATTGATGGACACTTAGGTTGTTTTCTTTGTCTTGACTATTACAAAATCAATATGCATAAACACAGGGGTACAGATATCTCTTCCAGATATTGTTTTTATTTCCTTTGCATATACAACCTAGGGATTTCTGAGTCACAAAAAAAATAATAGCTCTATTTTTACTTTTATGAGAAACTTCTATGTTGTTTTCCAGGATGGCCATATCAATTTACATTTAGCAACCATGTACAGAGTTCCTTTTTTTTTTTTTTTTCCCACATTCTTGCCAATGTAGATTATCCCTTATCTTTTTTATAGTAGGCTTCCTAACAGGTATGAGGTGATAGTGATTCCTTGTGGTTTAGATTTACATTTCCTTGATGATTAGTGATGCTGAGCATCTTTTCATAGATCTCTTAGCCTGTTTGTTTTAATGTCTTCAGTAAGAATATGGCAGTGTCAGTCCATTGTTCACTTTTAATCAGACTGGTTTTTTGCAATGAAATCCTGTCACTTATGAAAACATAAATGACCCTAGCAGACACAGAGTTGACCGAAGTAAGCCAGACACAGAGAAACAGTCAGGTTTCCTATATTTGTGGAGTCTAAAAAAGTTGAACTCATAGAAGGAGCATAGAACAGTGGTTGCAAGGGTCTAGGGGACACAGAGAATGGGTAGATATGGTCAAAGGGTGCAAAGTTTGTTATGATTTGAACAAGTTCTAGAGATCTACAGCATGACATGGGTGATGATGGATGTGTTGATTAATTTGATGTGTGAATCATTATACAATGTTTACATGAATTGTAACTGGCCGAGCCTAAGTAAGAAAGCATACTGCTAACTACTATTTTATACATTTACTTGAAGGACACATGTGCTGAAAAGCTGAGTGACCTGAAGATGACCTGCAGGGAAGGAGTGAAAATGTGGGCTGCAGCAGAGCAACCAATCAGAACAGTCATAGTTTCAGTAATGGACCAATGGAACTGCTGCTCAAAATAGCCAATCAGAACTGCACAAATTTCAATCTTTCATGTGCATATATACAGAACTGGTTGAAGACTTGGACTAGAATTATTCGTCTATAAAAGACTGAGCATCCTGATTGTGTTTGAGGAGGCAGTCTTCTGAGTAAGATAGCTCCCTGCCTCCTGGCTAATATGACCCGTAATAAAGCCTTCCTCCTCAACAAACCTTGCGGTACAGAGATTGGCTTTTCTAGCAGTGAGTGATTGATTTCCAGGCCTTATCAAGTTGTTTGGTAACAATATCAAATCATCATGTTTATGTCTTGAATATATTTCATTCTTATTTAACAATTATATATTTTTTAAAATTTTAAAGCAAATGTTTCTTTAGATTTTGGGGATATATTTTAAATTTTCTACATGACATATTGCTTTTGTAGTCAGGGAAAAATATTAATGTCTGCACGCTTAAAATATTCTACAAGATTTTCATGGTTATATTTAAAGTGAAGGATACAGAAAACTTTCTAGAAAAAACTTTAGGATCCTTAAGAATTAAGATGACATTCCTTATTAAGCTTTAAATTATATAAATCTGCTTGAAAGTATAACCATGTGTAACACTGTTGAATTATAAATCTGAATTTAAAATACATCTTTACTATGAAATATATTGCCTCTTTCTAACCTTTTCCAGTATGTTAGAGCTGTTGGAGTCAGATTCTTTTATTCACTCAGTTTTTAAATACATATTATTTTAAACCGTACTGTGTATCTGGTACTACAGATAAAGTGGAGGGCACAAAAATTTGATACCTGATTTAATGAAGCTTCTATCATTTTGCTCTCTCTTGTCAATCTAAAACGAAATGTTACTAGACAATTCAAAACAGGCATAGAATGAGTATTTTCCCTTAAGAAACCAGAGAAAGTCACTTGGGTCAGGAAGAGATTTGGTCCCACTCCAGAAACACTACAACCTGTAATTTCCTCCCTATAGTTAACACTGCTTTTCACACCTCTCCTACACTCTGTTGTTTTCATGTAAATAACACACATGTAAAACCAGACTGGTATAACCAAGCCCTGCATGGTTTGGGTGGGGGAGGGGCTGGAAAAGGAACCGCTTATGGATGTTCGGGGGAGTTAATTGGTAGGTCACAGCATTCATTTTTCTCAAAGCTCTGCTAACAGATCGTAGGTTGAATGACGCCAGCCTGGAGCCCCTCTCTTACAGAAAGAATTATTATCTGACTTTTCTCACATATATTCCAATGCTGTGTTGATTCATAGGAGGACAAAAGTGTCTTGAACCATAAAGCCATTATTTTCCTCCCATCACAGAAGATAAATACGGTTAAAACAATTTAAAGCAAGTCAGTGAAATATATAAATGAATAATTTACTCCAGGACTGTGACCCTCCAGGCTGAGTTTCTGCCGATGACAAGTATTTATGGCTGAGTGATAAACCCTTAGAAAAGCCTCATGACAGAAGTGCTGCCAAGGCCTTGTCTCAGAAAGGGGCGGGCATTCATGTCTGTTGTTCATCCTTTATAGTATCTAGGATGGAATTGGGGAGTTGATAAGCCGAGTAATGTATAACTTAAGTACCTGGATCAAAAACATTATGGGAAAACTCACAAATCTTGACTTCTAACCTCTGAGCTGAGAAGGGCAATGCTAGCCAAAACCACAGTGAGATACCCCGCCACACCTGTTAGAATGACTTTTGTAAAGCAGAATAAAACACAGTATGCATTGGTGAGGACTGGTTAAAAATGGAACCCTGGGACACTGTTGAAAGACAAATACTGCACGATGTCACTTACACATAAAATCTAAAAGCACTTAATCCACAAAAGCAGAAAGATGGCTACCAGAGCTGGGCAGGAGGATGGAGAGGGAGGAAATAGGGAAGTGATGGTCAAAGGGCATGGAGGCTCAAATGGACAGGGGGAATGAGTTTTGAGATCTACTCTACAGTAGGATGGCTATAGTCAATAATAATGTGTATTTCAAAATAACTGAGAGAATAAATTTCAAATGTCTCACCATAAAATGGTAAGTACACAAGGTGATGAGTAGATTAATTAGCTTGATTTACTCATTCCACATTGCATATATATATATATATATATATATATATATATATATGATATTGCATCCCATAAATGTATACAAATGTGATTTGTCTATTAAAATTGTTAATTAAATTAATTTTAAAAAAGAAGCAGGATTGTTAAATCTCCCTTTATGTACAGATTGGATATAAACAGTGAGTGAGTTCATAGAAAGCAGATATATGTGAGATGAGCAATTCAGCATTAATTGGGACATCCCAAGTTTTGATTTTCTATATGATATACACGAATATCCAACCTTAGTACCCTATGAAACATTAGTTTGCTGAAAACAGAGATCGAAGAAGGGAACCATGTGGCCTACTCCTGCCTTCTAAATTTTTCCTTGGATGACTTCATAGGGCACAATCTTTTAGAAACTTTTTTTGACAACTACAAAATTAAAATATAACCAACTTCAAGGGTAACTATGGTACTTAAATAAGATAGATAGCTGTGCTATAAATATTTTAAGCACCACATAATATAACTTATTAACAGTGAATATTTTCACATATACTTATATTTCATATACGGTGCATACATTTCCAATTAGGATTAAATAAATAACTCTGACCTATTCTTTTTTTAAGTTTCTGCCACAGGGTACGTGCTCACTGGACAGAGACAGAGGGAAGTAAGAAATCAGCCCTGGCAGAGGGGGGAGATGGCCAGGCCACAGTCCCTTCTTCGTTCTTCTCTCGGGATATTGGGTATCATCTGTTCTTTTAATGTGTGTATGTCATGTTGAAATAGTCGTGTGTAACAGAGCTTACCTGTTCCTGTAGCTAGTATCACCTTACTGGGGAAGGACAGGATTAGTGTTGATAAACATATCTGAAATGATTGAGCTTTGAAATAATGGTGGCCCAAAGTCTGTTGAACTAACCTGTATGCATGAAATGCATCCAGTAGATTTTGGTATGGTAGCAGTATTCCAAGCCTTTGAAGGTCAATTTTCATGGTGTAAATAAGCTTTATAGTCTATTTTTTTTTTAATATTTCCTGTTTTATAGCAAGGGAATAAATTATTTTCAGAGAATTAAGGGGTCATGACATCAGTCTCTTACCTTCTTTCTGAGTAAATAGCAACTACTCATTCTCAAAATAAAAGTATTTTCAGATTCTTAACTGGAAGCATAGGGCACAGAGAATCTAAACAATTTTTCTGTCATTATAGAGCAACCAATGAGAGAAACAAATTAGGCTACAATTTGCCTCTTGATGAAAAATAGCTTCTCAAATGGCTTAAGCAATTTAAAATTATCAGTTGAAAACATATAGTCTAAGAGGGGCTATAAGTTTTACCTACATGTTATATAGGTAACAATGGTATAGCTCCGTCTTCTGGCAGCCTAATGTGACACTGGGCAGGACTGCGGTCCAGAGCTCTATACGGTGATCAGCATATGGCCAGGTGTGTTGTCAGACATGAGGGCAAAGGATTGTGAGCACGCTCCGAGCACCATGCCTCGCACTTTGCTGTACATGAGGCGGCCCTCAGCTGTGCTGTGAAAGGAGGTGACTGAGTCCCACTCTACAGTACTTGTCTTTGTACTTTGTTACAGAAGACTTTTTTGAGAGTCCTCACTACAAAGCTACAGACTGATTCTGTTTCCCTCAATATTCCGTAGTCTATTATTTCTTAGACACTTTCCTTATTTTCCAACAGTTAATTTGTTATAACCGGAAGCCACATCCCCAAGAGTGAAGAACCCTACCAGGATTGAGAGCTGTTTGATGAGTCAGAAGTTAGTGCATCTTCATGGCAGTATTACCACTTTCTTACCCAAGCATAGGCCTTGTTCAGATACTCTATTTCCTTCCTTCTTTGTGTGTTATCTAATTTCTGATTCCTGCTTTTATTCAAGACATGTTCAGATAAGCAGATGCGAGAGCACTAGAAACAAAACTGAGGAGGAAAAGTCTTGGCTACTCCCCTCCTCTGAGTCAAGACCCAAATTTAAGTACTGATAATAATAACTTGGAGTCTTGCCAAATATCACTTTGATTCACAGACCCGGGAGCAAGTCCCAGAGATCATGTAATCTTTTTATTTGATCATATTTTTTTTAGATTTTTGCCATAGGGTGTATGTGCTTGCTAGAGAAAGAGACAGAGAAAGGGAAAGTGAAAAATTGCCCCACCAGGGGGTGGAGGGGATGGCCATGCTGCTGCAATCCCTTCTCCTCCATTCTCCTCTCAGGATTGTGGTTATGCACCAATGCACGCACACACGCCCAGCATGACTTTCAAACCACTGGGTCTGAGACTCAGACTGCAGTTGGCCCTGCGGGAGTCCAGCACCTCAACCACATGCCACCTGCTGGCCCAGGATCACATCATTTAGGGAACACTCAAGACAGTTCTGATGTGACAATCACTAAACTGCTTTCCTCCGTGGGTCACCTCTTGAGGAACTCTGGCAGCTGATCCCAGTTCCCCCAGTAAGTTTCTCCTCCCTCCCCTTTCCTAGAGCATCGACTTTATTATTATTTTTTAAACTTATGGATTATTTCTGAAATCTTCCATTGAATATTTTTATACTGCAGTCGACCACGAATAACTAAAACTGGGGGAAAAGAAATCCTACATAAAGGAGAAGTCATGTATTTCAAATCAATGCCCTGCTCTCTGACTCTAGAGATTAGTCCTCCATATATGAAGTGGATTCCTATGGGGTTGCCCATCTATGGTCTCACACCATGCTTAACTAGCCACCTCTAACGATTTCTGTGAGTCAGACGTTTTTAGTTATCACATTATGACTGCCCTAAAGACCCTGGTGTGGTGTGTTAGCACACATATGATCTCTTCCACTTCAGGGTTTTTGACATCATTATGGAAATTAGATTTTATTACTTTTCTAAATGTACCGGAGGACATGTGTCTCACACGTCCAATCTCATCTGGTATCAAAAGCTAAGCAGGGCTGGGCCTGGTTAGTACTTGGATGGGAGCACTGACTAGAAAATTTAGAACCTGTGAATTCTGTCTCTGTTTCTTTGAAATGTATGTAAATCTTTTTTAAAGCTCAATAAGCCTCTTGTCAGCTATAAGACATAGGAATGTCTTTCTTAAGAACCTGGAAGCCATCCCCTTGACATGTGACTATCGAGGAAGAGAGTACCCATGGTTCTCAGTCTCCATGGGAGGCAGGAGCTGCACATGTGCAAAACTACTTCCTGTCATAAAGACATAAGAAGCTTATGTTTTCCTTTGGATAAAGCCAGTTAGCTAACACCCATGGTCACCCCAATTACCAGGTGACTCCAGGATGAGCTATGGCACATCAGGTCCTCTTACTGAAGGCTGCATGTCATTTATCTTTCAAACACATATGCAACAGGCTGCACCTACGTGACTATATAAGAAAGTAATTTTTTTTTCTGTCCCCGCAATCTCTGAGCAGAGTTCCTGTGATATGCATCACATTCTGATTTAATGTTTATTCGATTATAACATCAGTTCCTTTCTCTCCACCTTTGTGGAGCAGTTTTCTGGGGAGGAAGGAGATTTTGTTTCTAATTCTACTTCCTTCCCCAGCACACTGTTACAATTATTCTTGTTTAATCAGGTGTTACTCTACATTTCAGGGTTACTGTTATGCTTATCCTCAAGGATATTACAGGACATTTTTTTTTTTCAAATGCTCTACTGAAAGCAAGATAAACAGCCTGCCATCTGCAGAGTTCACAAAGACGTTCAATAGGCAAACCACCCCATTTAAATATTTTGCGATAAAAAATAAAATGACATAAAGATGAGAAAATACAAGTGGTCAGAGTATTTTAATACATAAAAATAGACCTTTGTTATTCTGGGGAGATTTGAGAGGTTACGCCCAATTATCCCCAAGGACGCAGGGACTACTCTGGATGGTAAAACTCCAGCTCTGGTTTCAACGCCATTAAGTCATTGAGCTCTATGGTAGAACAGAAGGAGGGCCGGAGTTGAGAGGAAGGAGGAGCACATTTTGGGCTGAGTATTTATTGCCAAATATTCTATAATTTTAAACCATTTTATGAAAAACATTTTTTTTCCATTAAGTATTTAACAAAACAGGAGCCAATGCCCAGCTAGAGGAAATGTGATCTCAGGTACTAATTTCAAAATCTACATATTTATGACTTAGAATTTAGTTATCGACCTAATCTCTTTTTAAAAGTTTATTTTGTAATGTAAGAAGAGTTGGAGGTCCCTCTGACAGGGTCTGACCACACCATAATCTTCCCACCGCCCTCGCAGGCATGTTCTGGTTATTGAGATCAACTCCAAACCCAAACCCAGGTCACTCATGTGGCTTGAGTATAACATAGGCAGGCCTCTCCTTTAGAAAAGACCCAATGATTTTTCTTAAAGAATCATATGATTAGATTTAAAACTGATAGCTTTCTTTATTGGGTCAGGAAGAGAAGACAGTAAAAAACATAAAAGTAAAATGACTTGTTTTCATTAAAGTGTTTGGGACTTGGCATATGTGCATGTGTTAAGTATGGGAATAAAACTGCTCCAATAATCACACGTATTAATATTTATTGACTATTTACTATGTGCCCACACATGGGCATGCATATACTAATTAAAAGAATGAAAAATTTAGTCGAATGTGCCAAATAAGATATGAAAAATTGAAGGCACTTTGGGCCAGCCCTGTGGTCCAGTGGTTGAGGGAACCAGATTCCAATGGCTAGCCACATGGTAAGAATCCTGGCCCTTGTGGCTTGATGAACATGCTAGGCTCCTGTACGTACCCCAAATCTAAATAGGGTGGAGAAAGGGAGGGAGAGGGACTGTGGCACGACCATGTTTATTGAAGGCTGCTTCCCCCTCCCCACCCCCATCTCCCTGCCTTCTATCTCTCTCTCTGAGCACAAGTGCCCTATGGCAAATTTATTAAAAATTGAAGGCACAGTCATGGCATGATAACCATACTCTATGAGACCATATTTTCCTATATTTGTACACTTTCTCCTTTTGCAACCCTGATTTTAGGTTATTTGCACAGATATCCTGGAGCATCTTTGATTTTGACGCCACAGAAAGTACCACCATCTGTTAATGTACTCTTCTTATCATCTACGCTATTTCCCATGTGCTTCATCATCATGCTAAGGTTTTCTCTTTCCCCTAAGCAATGTAACTAAAGCCGTTTTCCACTTTCTGCCCATCCATTCAGGAACATTCGCATCTCAACTTAATACCTGTGAAAGAATCTCTTCTCAGGATTTAATCAAATCTAAGAGTTAACCACTCTTTGATTTAAAAGATTATGAACATTTTGGCTACATTTGTGTTCTAACAAAAGTGAAATGTATTAAGTGAATTCTGGTAATAAACTTCAGAGTATTCAATGAAGATCACAAAATATTTTATTTTATTACAGTTGTACCAAAAATGTTTTCTTTGTTGAAAATGCCTTTTAAACATTTCTGAGTCAATTTTGGTGTAAATAATAACTTTGAGATACAAATTGGTGTTGAAGATATAGCTCTATGAATGGCAGAGCTATATTCTTTATTCCTATCCTTTTATTTATTTACTTACTTATTTTTTAAGAGATTTTTGCTATAGGGTGCATGCACTCAGCTGGAAGACAGAGAGACAGAAAGTGAGAAATTGTCCCCTAGGAGGGATGGCCACACTGCAATCCCTTCTCCTCGATTCTTCTCTTAGGGTTTTTGGTTTGCATGTACACACATTCGATGCGAGTTTTAAGCCGCCAGGTCCAGAACTTGAACTGTGGTTGACTATGTGGGAGTCCAGCAACATAACTGCTATGCCATCTGCTGGTCCCCCATCCTTTTAAATAACATAATTCTCTGCAAATCTACTGTGTTGCCTCTGAATATTTGAGTCAAGTTAGTGCTGTACATGTCTGAAATACGTCTGGTAAAGTTAGAAGAATGTGATCAACTGTAATACTTAAAATTGGAATTTCAACTAAGAATGAAATCCTATTACTTCTTCATGAAGAACTGATTGCTTTTTCAATTTTTAAGTAATTTTCTTCTTTCCTTTGGAGAAAACTTCACACAAACCCCATTATTGGGTTTTTAATGATGCACTAAGAGATGATCATAATCTGTTCATTTCCAGGTGCTTTTAGAAAGAAAATCCCATAATCCCATTCCATGACTATATGTACACACACACACACACACACACACACACACATATTTATGATTTTTTACAGTTAGAGTCATTAGGAAGTTCTCTGAAATAAACGCAGCTACAAATGTGTCCTAAGTGGGAAGATAATCAGTACATTTGTCGGAATTTGAATCCCTACCAGGGTCTAAGTTGCTAAAGAAGAAAGCTTTACGAAAAGAACTTGAAATTAAATCCGCAGGAAAAGGCCCACTTCGAGGACAGCGGATACTAAGATCAAGTGCTTTGTAATTCTACCAACTTGCACTGTAGATACCGGGGTTTACTTAGAGTTTGTATCACACACATTCGGTAATGTTATAAAGTAGTGCCATCAAATTGGTTTAATGTGTGATCTTCCAGGATTTGCGTCTCTGACATTAACTATTCAATTCGCTGTCTTCTTTATCTACACACATGTGGTATATATAAAAAATGATACAGGCAAACACTCTAGGATTTTCTGCTTTAGAAAAAATAGATAAGTCAATATATGGCACTTACGAAACAAATTAACTGACCGACTACATTTTTTAATGCAATTTCTCATAAAAGAACTGATTTGGACAGAAGCAACTGTAAAGTAAATGGCATAAAAGGCCATGATTGAGTAATCAACTCGTTTGAGATACTGAAAATAGCATACTTCATCTGGATACTCAGCTATCATCCACTATTCAAAAACTAACCTAAATCGGGCTGAATAAGGTGGCTGCCCCTCTCCATGAAGGCTATTTTAACCTGTGAGTGGTGACACCAGGGCTCAGGGATCCTGGCCATGTGGCCCCATGGGTAAGTGATGTGTACAGGCAATTTATTTTCCATGGAGGTACAGATAACAAAAGGCTGAGGTTTGTACACTTTGTCATGGAAATGGCCATGTCTGTCAGCCCAGTACTTACCCACCAATTACCAGATGACCCCCATGTCTATAACCTTCATATCTACTCGAAATGCATAAGGTGGGACAGAGGGTCTGGATTAACAAAACCCTAAAAAAATTAAAAAAAAAAAAAAAAACTGTCTACAATCTGAAGCTGTTCTGGAATCCAAATCAACTAGGAGCAAACTGGTTGAATTTTAGAAGAAACTAAAGGTCAAAGCAATAAATGAAAGTGATTTTTCTCCTCCAATATTCTCATAATCCAATTCAGGGCACAGACCCTTAGCGTCGGCAATCTTGAGGGTGCCATCCACACTTAGAGCTGCAATCCAAAGCACTCTGCTCCCTGGTCCCACCTCTTTGTCAACCCTACGCCTCATAGAAGAAATGTATGAGAAATACATGGCACCGTAATTTCCTAAGGAATAGCTTTGTAGATGACACAATCACATATATACATGTGTGGTATGTGTGTGTGCATATATATGTATACATATGTGTGTGTGTGTGTGTGTGTGTGTGTGTGTGTGTATGAAACCTGAAGATGACATACGCACACTTTAGAATTAATAAATGAATTGGTGATGTTATAAGACACAAAATCAATATCCAAAACTCAGTCATGTTTCTGTACACAACTGACAAGCTATCCAAAAAAAACTAAGAAAACAGTCTTGGAGGCCAGCAGGTGGTGTGGTGGTTGAGGTGCTAGACTCCCATATGGATGATCATGGTTCAAGTCCTGGACCTGGTGGCTTGCCATCTCATTCTCCTTCTCTCTCTCTCTCTCTCTCTCTCTCTCTCTCTCTCTCTCTCTCTCTCTCTTTCTCTTTCTCTCTCTCTGGTCAAATCAAAGAATAATAATAAATAAATAAAATGAAATATAATAATTCTTTAAAAGAAAACAATCTCATTCACAATAACAGCAGGGGGAATGAAACACTTACAAATAAACTTCACCAAAAAAGTGAAAGACTTGTACATGAAACTTATAAAACAAGTTACTCTTCTTTGAATACTTTGACATTTTTGCTCAAGAAAAAATAGTGGGGAAAAAAATCCTGTCATTTGTGAAAATATACAAATTTAGAACACTATGCTAAGTGACAAAAGCCAGCACTGAGAGACAAAAAAAAAAAAAAAAAAAAAAAAAAAAAAACCAAAACTATATAATCTCACTTAAATGAGATATTCACTTAAATTCAAATTCATAGAAGTAGAGTAGAATGGTGGTTAACAGGGATTGAGAGAGAAGTTTGGACAGGGGTGAAGGAAGAATATGGAAAGGAGTGGGGAGGGCTGTTGATCTACGGATAGAAAGTTTAGTTAGACATGTATAAACTTTAGCAATCTATGACACAGGATGGTGAAATAAATAAGGCATTGTAGAAAAAGGGCTTCAAAAAGTTCATGAAAAGTGTATTATGACAAAACTGGGGCTAGTGGTTAAGGCACGGGACTGCCACATGGTCAACCGCACTTCACATCCTGGACCTTAAAAATCACACCAAGCACAAGTCATGAGCGCCCAAATTCCTGAGAGGAGAATGAAGGAGAAGGGATTTGGGTGTGGCCATTCCCCTATGGGGAGTGATTTCTCACTTTCTGTCTGTTAACTAGCCTGAGTTAACCATTTTACACCATAAGCCTATATTAAAACATCACATCATACCCCATAAACATATACAATTATTTATCAATTAGAGGTTTTTTAATTAAATAGTGAAGAATCCATACTGGCTTTCCTTGAATATGACATGAATTCACTAAGCCACCACTTCCTGTAACGACCTCCTTCTATGTTGACCCACAGCTCAGACTCGCACCAGCCTCATCACTGGATCGCCATTACCCATGAACTATTTCTGTGCTCCCTGGTGCTTGTTCTGTGTTACTCTCCATAACCTTTCTTGTCTTCTTAGCCACATTGGAAACTTGGTGGTTCAGCTAAGAGGTCTTGCTGGAGTTAGAAGATTTACATGGACACCGATAATGACACTTACCAGTGACAAATGAGTTTGCCCAAAATTACTGTCCTCCAGAAACTTCCTGTGAGAGCTGATTTTCCTTCTTTTGCCCTTGTCCTTTTTACTATCAATAATATCAGTTTAAACAATAGTAGTATGCACATTATTTAATTAACATTTAAAGACTTCATCATTTTTTTGGTGGCACCTAAAACACTTCTCTTATGAATAATGGAAATCTGGATGACACTGAAGGCTGAAATAATTTCGTAAACTGTAAGTAAACATACGTTTTCCCCTGTGGTCAAGACAACTTTCTCCTGTGGTCAAGACATGTTTCAAATTTAGAAAAGTCAATCTGGGAGCAGTCCAGTAGCTTAGTGATTAAGGGAGTTGGATCCCACATGGTCAATAATAGTTCAAATCTTGGCCCTGGTGGCTTAAAAACGTGCCAGTACATATGTGCATGCCCCCAAATCCTGATAGGAAGAAGAAATGGGCTGGTGGTGTGACCATGCCCCACTCCTGGGTGCTTTCTCACTTTCTCTCTGGCAAGCATATGTGCCCTCAGGTAATTGAAAGAGAGAAAAGAAGAAAGAAAGAAAGAAAGAAAGAAAGAAAGAAAGAAAGAAAGAAAGAAAGAAAGAAAGAAAGAAAGAAAGAAAGAAAGAAAGAAGAAAGAAAATAAAGAAGAGAAAGAAGAGAGAAGAAAGAAAAAGGGAAACAGAAGAAAAGAGAAAAGAAAGGAAAAAAAGAAGTAAAGAAAAGAAAAGAAAAGAAAAGAAAAGAAAAGAAAAGAAAAAAGAAAAGAAGGGGAGGGGAGGGGAAGGGAAGGGAAGGGAAAGGAGGAAATGAAAAGAATAGAAAAGAGAAAACAAAAGAAAAGAGAAAAGAAAGGAAAAAAGAAAAGGAGAAAGGAAAGGAAAGGAAAGGAAAGGAAAGGAAAGGAAAGGAAAGGAAAGGAAAGGAAAGGAAAGGAAAGGAAAGGAGGAAAGAAAAAAAGAGAAAAGCAATCAATGCCAGCCTGAAACTCCCTCACGCTGTTCCCGGGTCATGAGTGTGAAGTGCGGCAGACGAATATTTCTTGTTATTCAGCTAAGACAGCCTCTGGTAAACTAGGGTTCGAGCCATGCTTCTGCCGTTTTCTCCCTCTGTCCCAAATGTACCCTCCCTGTGTGTGGGCTGGCATGCCAACCTCTCTCGGGTGGCCTCACACTGCCTGGTACTTGCCTGTAGACAAATGTAGGCACAAGCCAGGGGGAGCCCCTGCGTGTGGGTCGAGTGTGCATAGAAAGTGAGGGCCCTGAAGTACCTGCTGCAGTTCCAATACTGTGTCTGTAAAAGAAGTTGATGGGAACTAACAAAAGAATATACAGCAGTTTATAAAATTTGTGTCACAATACCTTACCCTTGACAGTTGGAATAAATTAAATCCACGGCATTTCTTATACCTGTCTCTCCGCTTTAATCTCTACATTGATTTTTGTCCAAACAGCCTCAAGGCTTGAAATAATCAAATCGCACCAGGGAGAACACAGATCATCTATTCTGCTTTCTGTCTGGTAATTTTTTATGAGATATAAAGAGAGAGAGGGAAGGAGGGGGTAGTAGGAGAGAGAAGTAAATGTAAACAGGGCCTCGTCTCGTCATGGCTCCCAGTCAGCTAGAACCTCAGAGCGTGCCTCCACGCCTGGCCTTCTTAGGTTGGGCCAGGAACTGAAACTAGGTCGCCATGTACGGCCTCAGACATTGCGTGGTGGCACCCTCCCACTTCTGTCACAGAGGCTGAGTCTCTGTGTGATCTTTTTATATTTAATCTTCATTAGAGTAATCAAAAACAATTAAACCAACACATTCAATAACTATCATCGCCTTCAGTTGTAACTTTCACTAATGGTTATAAGGTCCTGTTGATTTCTTTAAATTTGTCGATTGAATGTCAAAAAGTCATTTTGCAACTCTTCAAAACACAGGGATATCAACAACACCGATCGTGATAGCCGATCACCTGCATTTCATCCGCATAGTTCAGACGTTGTTCATGATGTGTGCTCAAGAAATAGTTTGTGCAAGAACCCTGATCGTGTTTGGGTGAATAAAGGGCATTTGTTAATGAATGAGTTAAATTATGATACTTCCTGAAAAGCTATTACCTTCCTTTTCTCCATGATTTAAGATGTTTACAATTACTTTTGCAGCATTAATGGACACGTCTAATTTCACTTGTGTTTGAAAATGCTTCTTAATGACATTTTTGTGAACAGAACATTTTCTTGCCTTGCTATCTAAGAAAAGGTTACTGTCTGTTTTGACTCAGCCTTTTCGTGGCCTGGTTCAAAAGACATGCCTGTAATATGACATTTTTCAGGTAAGAAATATTGTCTGTCTATGTCTGAAAGAATGGAGTCGACATTTAAAACGAGGACTCTGCTACTTTTCCTTCCCCCACACTCTACGGCGTGTTCTGCATAAGGCGGCAGCCCAGGGCTCATCTCACCGCTGGGCTGTCCTAAGAGGAGCCCAGGAGGCCTGCTGCGCTGGGGGGCATCGCTTCTACCTCCTGCTCATTCTCCTTACTGCACCGCGCTGCAGCGGCCTGGCCACCATGGAGGCTGCCGTTCACACAAAGCCTTCTCTCCTCCGCTGCGAATGCAGGAGGAACTAGCAGCCTGCAGTGTAAGCAGAGACTACGAGGGGCGGCCACGCCTGGGGAGCCTCGGTTCCAACAGTCCAAGTATGAGCCAAGGGAAACGAGCTGGCGGCCTGGCTGCGAGCGAGAGAGAGAAAGGAGGGGAGCCCGAGGGCAGCCAGGGAGAGAGCCAGGGAGAGAGGGAGGACAACGTGAAGTAGCGTTTGGGTCACAGGTGAAGATAAATTCTTGGGCCAACCTCATGGCTTAGTGCTTAAGAGAGCCAGATCCTACAGAACCAATGGACCACGGTTCAAATCTTGGCCCTGGCAGCTTAAAAACAAACCCCAAGTCCTTATGGAATGGCAAAAAGAAGAAGGGATTAAATACATAAATAAATTCTGACACATAAATAAATAAATAAATAAATAAATAAATAAATAAATAAATAAATAAATAAATTTTCTCTGGCATGTCCCTTACTCTGAGAAAGCTTTCCCAGATGGAGAACTGGGGCTGGGGCAGCCTGGGGTTGACTCTCTCATCTGCTGCCTCGCCCCGCACCCCCGGCTCTGCACAGGCCTCTGTAAGGGCTTCTCTGCACCTGCACCTCCGTGAGAGGTGAGTCCCGGGTGTGTGGAGCCCGAAGCTAAGACAGAACTCCGTTTCTTTTTTTTTTTTTTTTGAGAGGTTTTTCCCTATAGGGCGCGTGCGCTTGCCAGACAGACAGAGAGAGACATAGAGACAGAAAGTGAGAAATCACCCCCCAGGGGGGATGGTCACGCCGCAATCCCTTCTCCTCCATTCTCCTCTCGGGATCTTGGGCACGCACGCACATGCGCCCGGCGTGAGAACTCGGTTTCTTTAAGTCCCACATTAGTGCAGCAGCCTGCAGGGGCCTGCTTAGGTGGAGGCCCTGAAGGTCAGTGTCCAAAGCCTCGAAGCCTATCTGCTCGGTGCCCATGTTTAAAAATGACTGAGGAGCCAAGGATCCAATCTAGCACACCAGCAACCGTGTTATCAAACACCAGCTCCACAGTGACTCAGCAAACACCAGCCTAGCACTGCCCTGTCATTGCGGGGGCCCCATGGGGCCTGTGACTAGCATCCCAGATGGTCACGTGATGGGAAGATGCGTCTCACAGGATTCACACAGCTGAAGCACACAAGCTGGGAGTGCCGTGGTTTTCAGACTCTCACCGAATTTCAGGACTATAGCAGATAGAAGATTTTTATTGTTAAATCTGGAATTGATTAACTGGTTAGACAGGTAAAGAAATACTAAATACTAACACTTAACAAGGTCCAAATGACCTAAATTAAACCACTACAAAGAAAAATCTCTTGCTGGTTTAGCCCACTGTGGTGCACAAGTGGGTGGTGCTGTCTGCAATGGGTGGGGCCAGGCCCAGCCTGAATGGGCCAGTGGTGCACACCTGTGGTCCTAGTAGTTGGGAGACTAGGGCAGGAGGATTTGATGTGAGACTCCCTCTGAAATATCTCTCACTCTCTCACTCTCTCTCCTCCCTCTCACTCTCATTAAACAAACTACAAAAAACATGGAAAAGACTCACATTAAATTAATGCATTTCCCATAAATAAAAAGAGCAATAGATACGCATCCACCGTGTTTGGCTTTTTTCACTTTTGACACTGGAAGAGGTCTGCTGGCCACTCACCATCGGCCACGGTCAGTCTCATCACGAAGGTAGCGTTTTCCCCGGTGCTGGCTTTGACGCAGCAGCGGTAAAGGCCCGAGTCCGAGGCCGTGGCCTGCGGGATGGTAATGAAGCTGCGCCTGCCCTCCTGGGTGCAGCTGGTCAGGATCTGTCTTGGGTACTTGGATGGGTAACTCCTCCCCTGGGACAGGTTGCAGTAAGCTAAGAGGTCGATCTGGTGGGGCTGGATCTTCTCCCAGGTGGCCTGCTGTGCTTGCCACGTCATCTGAAGCTCATAGCTGAGGGTGACGTTTTCTCCAGCATCTGAGATTATGTGGCTGTCGGACGGCACGGCTATCTCAAAACTATCTGAAAAGAAGCAGCGAACGATTAGACTTACCTAGCAAAGTTTTGGAAGCAGAGGTCAGAACTACCCAGAAAGTTCTATTGAAATGGTTGGTGATATTACTTGACAGTTTCATCAACTGGAAATGGTATCATTATACTGCATTTTTGTAAGAGAAAGGATTTTTCTTAAAAGGCTCATAGATAAATAGAAAAGAGGATGCGCTTTTTCACACACAGTCCCGTAAGTGTTACTCGGTTAACCATGCAGTGAGAAACACGACTGAAACCCCCGGTGCTTTCTTGGTAGTGAGCACATCAGAGACTGCATTTCACGAGACCGGTCTGCAAGAACGCTAGGCTGATGACTCAGACACTGACTTCGAGTAGCAGATTTCCAGATTAAAATCACACCAACTAAGATTTTGAATAGTCTTAAACAACATATCAAATTACATTTGTGAACTACATGCATACATTTATTTTTTAGATAAACGGAGTGCCTTCCACAGAGTAGGTACCCACATGTAGTGTGAACTCTCAGGTGCCAGAAGGGAAACCAAATCTGTGTCACAGAATCCAGACACAAATTCATTTTGTTATCATCTTACACGCAGGTGGAGCCAGGACCCACACGTGGTATGAATTCCTGGGTACCAAGAAGGTCTGCCAATATTCCCGCATCATTGTGCCACCATTTCCGGAATTCCCAGCATGAAGTACTCAATAATCATCACCAAATATCTAAATTAGTAGTTCTTACAGTATGTTCTTGGACCCCCGGGAGTCTCTGGGACCCCTCAGGAGAACTGCAAGTTCAGACCTACTTTCATAGTAATGTTAAAATACCGTTTACCTTCATTCACCCTCATCCTCTCACAAGTGTACAGCACATCATTCCAAAGGCTGGGATGGCTGAGGAGTGAGCTTGTATCTGCTCAGTGGCCACGTCTCTGGCAGTAAGTATGCTAGCTATAAGCTACGCAAGTACATACTCCTGGAGGGCACTCGATAATGCTGGCCATCCATCATAATGCTCAATAATGCTACAGGGGTCCTGATACCAAAAAGCTGGGGAACCACCTCATCTGAAAAATAAACTTCAAGAATTACTTCTTAAAATTAAGATAATTTCTTACTCTATCCTTAGATGTTTTCTACTTGAATTTTCCAGAAATCATTAGAAGAGTTTTCTCTTTTAGGTGTTTAGCACTGTAATGAGCTAGATATATTGAAATAATGATAATAACCATCTCTACTATAGAAAATTGCAACTTTTGTATTTGGTTACAATAATAAAATTCTTTTATTCATATATTTTTTTCTTAAAATAAGAAGTAAAGCAATTAGTCAAGATGAACTAATTTATCTTTATAAAACTCTGGTGAGAAAAGATCATAGCATGTATCATTTTCCCAAATGTTTTAAAAAAATAGAATTTGTTACTTTCAGCAGAAATTCAGGTCATTAAAATTGTATTGCAAGTTGTGGGGAAATAGGAAAATTAGGACTCTGTTATGTCCCCATTCTTATTCCTCCCAGGAAACTTTTCTTGCCTCCTAAGCTATGTCATTTATATATATATACACACACATATATATATATACACACACACACACACACATATACATATATATGTATTTAAAAATATTATATATATATACACATATGTGTATATATATATAATATAATATTTTTAAATACATTATATATTTTTTTTTAATTAAGATCATCCAGAGCAGTACACTACCATGTGGACCTATTTATTAGTGATGAACAGCTTTCATCTGATAGCTTTCGTGCTGCTGATAAAAACCTCTGACACACTGAGCAGAGAAGGAGGCTTGGTCAGTGACAACGTCACAGGGCTGGTGGCCCTAGATGAGGAATGCAAAAACGTGCAACAGCTTCTGTCATTAACTTCATCTATGGTACAATCTTGCTCCAGGCTGGCCAGGAGCCACTGTCTGTATTTACAACAACAACAAAAAAGGAAGATATTATTTGTGAGAGAGAAATTGTCTAAAATGCAGTCTGATTTTCTACCTATCTTAAATTAAAATACTATGTCTCTAACAGTTTCATTACCACTGAAAACAAGTTTCCTCTTATCTTCAGCAAGTGGTTTCTTGTGTCAAAATGTTGTTACAAAGAAAAAAACCACAGACTCCAGTTTCTGCCCCACAACCATGTAACTAAGACAAAGTTAACGCTTTGCTACATTACAAACACGTCTTCTAAGGCCCAGCTGCCATGGCGAATGGCTAAGACTAGCTCTGCAGGTTGGCTGTTGTTCCTGGCCCAGTGCAAAGGCCAGGTATGGGGGTACCTGCTTGTAATCCTAGAGACCCGGGGAGCCTGAGGCGGGAGGGTCTTGAGCTCAAGACTGTGCTGGTCAACACAGAGAGATGTTGTCTAAAAACAAGAGTAGGTGTCAGTGCATCTGTCACTTGGTGCCCTGAGAGGTTACCCACCTGCAAGTGAGCTGAGTCTGGAGACCTCACCGGACACACTGGGCTTGTGTGTGCCCATGGTCTAGGGTTGGCTTGGGCTGGGGGTGGATCACAGTGTGGGGACCTTGTTGAGGGTTCCTGTGTCTCTGTCTCTGTATCTCTCACTCATTGTAGGAGGGGACAAATAAACTTTAAAGAAAAGAAGATCTACAGATCTGGGTGTGGTGGTGCATGCAGAAAAGCAACAAAACCAAAGCTGAAAGGAAGCAAAGAGATTAAAATAAAGGAAGCAACCCCGTGTATCTGTTGACTCAGGTATCAAGTGGTATTCTCTTTGGAGTGTCTGCATTTCCACAAAGAACAAACCCATGAAGCAGTGGGGGCATCTCCAGTGACCAATGGCCAGACCTTGGGGTCAGGGAGGCAGGTATCCTGGGGGAGCAGGGTATGGGCAGGCCACAGCACTGGGTCCCTGTAAGGACACAGTCACACCTGTCAATAGATGGGGCTAGAACTGACAGGCAGGACGCAGAGGAGTTCCCCGTTTGCCTTCCCCGACTGAGACCACATGAGACCTATGGAACCTGCTGCCTCAGACCTTGTGCTCCGCAGGCAACAATGCCCCTGCACAGTCACACGGAAGGCACCCAGTGCCACCTGAAAACAGCAGCCATGCTGGGGCGAGAGGCCTTGGCATCCTGACGAACCTGGAACTGGAAAGTGACTCCACTTAAAACAGGGAGCAACTGTCATAGTCAATAGGGAAGGAAACAGTTTAGTTCAAACTAAATCCTAGAAACACAAATAATAAAAATCAACATATTCTATACTAGGTGTTAATTCTTAGAAATTAAACATAGAAAAAAAAGTGTTTTGTTGTTTTGATATGATATTTATTTATTTTCTGCAAGATACCTTGATGAAATACTCTGGATTGTATGTGACTTTTCTGGCATGCCAAGAAATCATTTTTAAAAATGGATCTAGGGCCCCATCTCCTTTCCCAAGCACCACTCAGTCTCTGGGTTCCCAGCCCTTCCTAGGCGCACCACCCCTTGTGCCACCCCCCCTCCCCCGCCCATCTCCACAGCTGACCTGTCCCCCCACCCGTCCTCACAGGCCCATGGCTCCGTGTGCTGGCTGGGCAGCTCTGCAAAAGCACCCAGCAACTTCCCAGACCCAGAGGCAATTTACTGTCAGGTTCACAGGTCTCCTGGCCCTCCTGCCCACTGTGACACCCCCTCGATCCTTAGAACCTCCAGTAGTTCTTGGCTGAGTAGAGAAGTTAATCAGTGTTCTTGGAATAAAAACAGATTTGAAATTTTACTTCGAAGTCAATAAGCAATATATTTTCATTGATTTGAGGAGTATTTAAAGCCTTAATAATTCTAATATTAAGAAATGAATGTAAGGAAATTTTACAGTAATGGTAATGCTTAATTGATTTTACATTTCTAGGCGACGATCAATGTCGAAAAACTCACAACATGGCATTCTTGTTTCCACACTGCCACCTGGAAGTAGTAGCTTTGTCTCTAAATAGGATCTTTCGCCCGCCCCCGAAAACTGACTCTGGGCCCTGTGGTGCTGTCCAGTCCCTCCTCTTCTCTACTTGGTGGAAAGTTCTGGAAGGAGCAGGTTCACACTCTGCCTCCCCATTCCTCTTGTGCCTCCCTTCTATACCCTCTTCCCACATGGAAATGCCACCAATGTCCCTCCCAGAAGCATCCTGTCCCTAGGCAACACTGCACTGCCCTGCAGCTCCTCCCTCTGCTGTCCCCGGCTCCTGGTCCTCTGTGGCTCCCATAGGACACTGTTGTGCCCCCAGGACTCCATGGCCCTTCCCCTGCCACGTGCCATTCCTGGGTAATCCCATCCGCTCTCGCTTTTCAGCCACTTCCTCTGCGCAGATCACATGAACAGCTCCTGCTAGGTCAGACTTCTCCGGTTCCTAAAGCTCGAGACATTAACTTGTTCTTAGGACGCTTAGGACAGACTAAAAAGTAAACGGCCCAGCGCGGCCTGAAGCCATCTGCAGGAGCACTATCAGGCACCAGCTAGTGACAGGTCACAATGGTCACAGCTTCCTGCCCGCCACTCTGCCACGGATGCGCTCAGTTGAGAACTGTTTCTAAAGACTCCTTATCGCCATCCACGTAAGCGCACAGTGGCCGCCCACTGCACGGGGACCACGGAGACTGTAAAGGGGCCTGAGGAAAAGCTCTCAAAGCTGAGCAAGCAGACTAAAGCAGCGCACTGAACCCCCACTGCAAGCAGACAGCGCAACCCACGAAGAGGAGAAAGTGCCCTTCGGAAGCTCTCAGGGACTCGCGGGGCCAGTGGATGTAAAGAAAACTTCACCTCCCTCCTCGTCTGCTCGTGCCAGACCACAAAAAAGTTTTTAAGAAAGAAGTTAGCCCTGAACTAAGGTGTCGGGCAGCTTCAGGCAGAACAGAAATGGGAGCAGAGGCCTTGAATCTAGAGGCTGCAGGGGCTCCCAGTGAGAGCTGCCCGGAGTCGCATCCACAGGCACCCTGCCAAACTCCTGCCTGCCTTCCAGACGCCCAGTGGTGGTTTGTTTAAAATGTAGAAAGCGGCGGTTGCCACTTGGCAATCTGCCCACCCAAAAACCTTTTTGGGTGTCCTTCCTTTCTTCCCTTTCCTTTCTAAAAAGGTGCAGTGTTTCCCAAACGGCCAGGTGTCGGGGTGTCATGGATTGAATTGTGTTTCCCAAAATTCATGTGATGAAATTCTAAGCCCCAGTACCTCAGTTGGGACCTGATTTGGAAACAGTCATGGCAGGTTAAACAGGGGGGAGGAAGCCGACCTGGAGTGGGTCAACCTAAGCCAATATGCCTGGGCTCCTATAAAGAGGGGAAATTGTACACAGACGCAGCAGAGGGAGACGCAGAGATCAGCCTCCAGAACTGTGAGACACGAATTTCTGGTGTTTGAGCAGCCCACACTGTCACAGCACCCCAGGATGAGAACACAGGCGAGTGACATTCATCGGGATGACGATTCGGTCCAGTCTGGACCTCTCCAGAGCGAATCAGAAGCCACGAGGCCCCCCGGGGCAGAGAAATCAGCCATCCTGGCAACCCCTTCCCTAAGTGTTGCCATTTTCTGTCCTTCATTCAAAGTGCAGATAAAAGGTCAAGGGAGCAAACGAGATAGAAATAAGCTAAAAGATTACTTGACTGAAAGGTACTGATAAAGCGGAGAAAGAAAAGCTACAGTCAGGAGATAAAAACACAATCTGACAAAGCCAGGCAAGGCCATTTGTTTAAAGACAAAAAGCCACTCAAACCAAGCAAGCATGTCCTGGATGGCCTATCAGATTCAGCCCACAAAACATACATTAAGAGGAGATTTGCAGTCCGTCCACAGCGCGAGGCCCCTGCCTAGCGCCAGGAGAGGGTGACTTGCTGCGCGGCTCAGGCCGATTTGTGATTCAGGTCACCTGGGATTCAAAGCCATGGCTGAGGCCACTGCGTCGAGCCCCGGACGCCCAGACTACGTGCCTGGGAGGTCCGTGGAGCTCCGGGAGCTTGAGGTCGTGATGGGCAAGGCAGCCATGAAGCCCCTCACTGTGACTTTTGTTTAGGTTCTCCTTGTTAAAAGCCAGCTTTCAACCTCTCCACTGTGGTACAATGAGGTTAGTGCTTTTACTCGTGTCAGCGCCACAAATTATGCAGAAGCACATGAAAATGGCTGCTTTTTGAGCAATTCTTCAGTTTTCGACAAGCAGAAAAATAATTGCCTAATGGGACATAAGAATTTTAAACACAGGAGTTCATTTCTGAAGTTTAATAAAGCCAAAGTTGTCAATGCAGCCCAAGAGCATTGGTTTGTTTTCTACCACAATGTTACCAATTGGCCTCCCAGGTTAAGAAGCTGAATTTAGGCTTTCTGCATGGCAGTTTGTGTTGTGTTTTGGAGTATTTTGGAGAGATTTTGGCTATAGGGTGTGTGTGTGTTTGCTGGATAGACAGAGATGGAGAGAGAGAAAATATGAAATCACCCTCCCCCCTGCCAGGAGGTTGCCACCCTACAATCCCTTCTCCTCCATCCTCCTTTCAGGATTTTGGGTATGCACACACATGCGCCCGGCGTGAGTTTCAAACCACTAAGTCTGGGCCTCAAACTGTGGTAGTAGTTAGTCAGTCATGAGCGGGCAGCCCTAAGAGAAAAGTGAAAGGGCATTTTGGTCAATGCCCTAATTCCCACTGGGGCGATAAATGAATTAGGCAGTCTAATTAAAACAACCTGGCTCACATTAGGCATGCGCAATTAGGTAATCAAATTCCTCATTCTGTACCTGTGAGAAAAGTACACAAGTGCAGGAGAAAACACGTGAATTCAAATTCAAAGGAAGAACTTAGGTAGTGTAACAGACCTCCCACCAATGAATATTCGTGACCTCTAGTAATAAAAATAAAGGTTAACGAGTACCAAGCACGGTCGCCACCTGGCAATCTGCCTGCCCAAGAACCTTGTGGGTGTACTTCCTTTCTTTCCTATTAAATCTTCTTTTCTACCTACTTCATTTGTGTGTTTCACTTTGCGCCTAGAGACAGATCTCTAGTTTTAGTGATCTGGACCCAAAGAACCAAGGACTTCACAAGGCAGCTGGACACTCTCCCGTCTGTTAACACAACTACTGTCGGCCATGTGTAGTCCAGAGCCTTAACCACTATGCCACCTGCTGGCCCCACGTGGCAGACTTTTAAGAGAAAGAGACTTCAAAAGTTAACACTGTCTCAAAGTAGTCCCTACTAGAAAAAAAGGCATTCCTAGTGACTAGTCCTTGGAGATAAACTAATGCATTTTGTCTCACATACTTAGAAAACATTTTCAGAATATTTTCAAAACACAGTAAACCTAGGATGAGTCCCTGCCGTGTGCCGGAGACAAAAGCACTCCATGCGCTAACACAGTGAGTCCCCACAGGTAGTCACCAATGACACCCCACCAAGCAGGAGCCCCCGAGCCACACCCACACCCGCCCTGCTAAGCTGATCTCTCCTAAGAGACCACAGGGATCTTCAGTTTTCTTTTCTACCCTGCAGCGGGGCTGGATTTCACGAAGAGGAGCCCCAGCTCCCACGTATCTTATTTTCTAATGCCTTATTGCTGTAATTAGAAATCAGTTTCTGTACGGGCCCTTGTTAAAGTGCATATAAGGCTCTTGCCCACTATACACATGGCAGGCGATAAAGCTGCGAAGAAGGACACTAAGGAGAAGAAACCTGAAGCCAAGAAGGCTGATGCCAGTGGCAAGGTTAAAAAGGGTGACCCCATAAAAAGCCCAAGAAGGGGAAGCCCCATTGCAGCCGAAACCCCCTCCTAGTCCGGGGCATCGGCAGATACTCCCAGTCTGCCATGTGTTCCAGGAAGGCCAGGTATGAGAGGAAATGCTCAGCCACTAAACCCAGGATCGAAAAGAAAAAGAAGGAGAAGGTTCTTGCGACTGTCACAAAACCGGTTGGTGGAGACAAGAATGGCGGTACTCAGGTGGTTAAACTGCGCAAAATGCCTAGGTATTATCTTACTGAAGATGTGCCTCGAAAGCTGTTGAGCCACGGCAAGAAACCCCTTCAGTCAGCATGTGAGAGAGCTGCGAGCCAGCATCACTCCGGGGACCATCTGATCATCCTCACTGGACCCACAGAGGCGAGAGAGTGGTTTTCCTGAAGCGGCTGAGCAGTGGCTTGCTACTTGTGACTGGACCGCTGGTTCTCAATCGAGTTCCACTGTGTAGAACACACCAGAAATTCGTCATTGCCACCTCCACGAAAATTGATATTAGCAAAGTAAAAATCCCAAAGCACTTTACCAATACTTACTTCAAGAAAAAGAAACTGTGGAAGCCCAGACACCAGGAAGGTGAGATCTTCGACACAGAGAAAGAGAAATACGAGATTTCAGAGCAGCGCAAGATTGATCAGAAAGCTGTGGATTCGCAAATTTGACCAAAAATCAAAGCTGTTCCTCAGCCCCAGGGCTACCTGAGATCCGTGTTTGCCCTTACAAATGGAGTTTATCCTCACAAATTGGTGTTCCAGATTTTTTTTTTTTTTTTTTTTTTTTTTTTTGCCAAGAACCTTATTAAATAACTGATCATATAAAAAAAAAAAAGTGCATATAAGAATTTCAGTTCCTGGTGGGCACGTGAAATTGTCCATTAGGTTGTTTCCCACGTGGAAGGAGAGGAAGCAGGCTCCCACACCAGGGTGGCCTGCAAAAGACCTACTGTGCGAGGACCAGGAGAGCCAGGAGCCAGGCGTGGGAGAGAGCAGGGGTAGCGGAGGGCAGGCAGAGCGGTGGAGACTGTGCCTGTGAACTGGGCTGCAGAGACTCCGGGAAGGTGGGCTGCAGACAGAGGCAAGGACAGGAGACTGCCTTGTCCTCCCTTCCTTCCTCACCCATTCATTAAACAAGGATTCCTGAGTACTGACATCCAGATAGCTAAGGCACAGTTCTGAGTCAGGGACAGACACATAAGCAGGCCATTGCGATGAAGATGGTAAGTCAGCAGAACCACAGAAGGTATTTGCCAAAACAAAAGCTGCTCAGGGCCCCAAAGGCAGGATACTCCATTGCCTGCACTAAAAATTCAATTTCCTCTCCTCTTCCCATGTTGTCTGCCATGTCACTATTTATTTCTACATCTGTCTCCTTTACATTTCCAGTTAATTTTGTAGACAACAAATAAGTAGCATTTCTGAAGAAAATAAGACATGAAAAATGACTAAGCAGCGATTGATATCACATTAAAAATGAAAGAGCAAGAAATAGCACATGACAGTGCCACATATATGACGCACATGTAATACACACATGGAGGTACTTACATACTCCACCTTCCACAGAAAGAAAGAATTTAATTTAATTAAGTTATAAAAACCAAGTTTTTATGGGACCAGCAGATAGCGTAATGGCTATGTCGCTGGACTCCCATGAGGTTGACCGCAGTTCGAGTCCCCAACCTGGTGGCTTAAACTCACACCGGGCGAGTGTGCATGGGTGCCCAGGATCCCAAGAAGAGAATGGAGAAGAAGGGATTGCGGTGTGGCCATCCCCCCTGGGGGGTGATTTCTCACTTTCTGTCTTTCTGTCTTTCTGGCAAGCACATGTGCCCTATAGCAAAAACCTCTCCAAAAAATAAACTAAGTTTTTAAACACACTACTGAAAAATAATTGGAGTTCACTTTACCAGAGTACATCCTAGCCAATTAAAATCTCTTTGAAAATTGGAAAACAAGTTCTGCAAATTTCTGCAGGCAAAATGCATGACCTATGACAGAAGACATTTTTCTAAGCAAAGGGGATCATGAGCCCTGGTCTCTCTCCGCACTGCAAAAATCTCCAGTCGGTAATACCTAGAATATTTAAGGAAATGCAAACTAAAAACACTCGGATAGCTCTTGGCTGAAAATTTAAATATGAGTCCTAATTCCCTTAGTAAAATATTCTGTGTTGTAACCAGCCAGCATTTAGATGAAAGAAAGACACCTCACATTTAGATATGAGAAACCTTTTCTAGATAAGAAAGGCTGGGATTTCTTAGATGTTTACATGTTCAGACAATATCTATGCCCGCTGTAAGGGACAAAGACCAATGATGACGGACCAGCATTGAAAGCTTCTCAGCTTGAGCCTCTCTGAGTATAAGCTCCCACACTGACTCCTTACGAGTTGAGACGAGGTCCCAGCTAACGGTGCACAGGCAGTGCCATCCCCCGGGAGGAGGAAGAACGTGGGAGGCATGGCCCTCATACCTGGGCCGCCCTGAACACACAGGTGTGACTGCCAGGGGCCCGCACGCCTAGCTAAGTGGGAGGCTGGGGCAGGAGGGCCGTGACAGGCTGAGACTCCGTCAGAAATCTGTCTCCTTCCCTTTCTCCCCCGACTCTTTGTCTCATAAAGAAATGAGAAAAAATTGGGAAGGAGCCAAGCATGGCATGGTCACTGAGCAGATGCTTTCAGCACCCCGGGTTAACCCTGAGACCTCATGGCCACTTTTATATACAGGTTCTGCGTACTCTCAGCCCTAACACCCAGCCCTGCCACTCCCTGGTGAAGGACTTCGGGGTCCCTTCCCCAGGAGCTGACAGGGGTTAGGGGCCCCTAACAGTGACAGCCTCAGTGCTCTCTGCCAGGCTGAGATGAATTCACTCTGGGGGCTTTGCCTGATAGATACCCACACCGCCCCCTGCCCTTTCTGAACCTGGCTCCCCAATGGACTCCCTGGGAGCCCTCCCTAACACCTGCCGTTCATGTTTAGCCTCCTGCTGGGATTGCCTTTGGGGACAGGACCTGAGACAAGGCCATGCTGGAATGTAAGAAAAGTCCACTTGGAGCTGAGGATTTGAACTTACACCAGCATGCCTGCAGGAAGAGCCCAGGCGGCTCAGAAACGCCGGCCAGGTCACGGGGCTTCAGTGAGATAAACCTGCCTCTCCCTCTCTGACCCCTCGCTCGCTCCAGGCCCAATTCTGCTCACTGCAGGTGAGAACCTGCTCAGGGCCATCTCCCAGTCACTAAGTCCCACAGCTCTCACCTTCCTGCCACACCTCCGTGTAATCGTATGTATCAGACTACCACACTTGCAAAAGATAAGCAGATACTTTTTCTCTATTTGTGGACAGGACTTGCTTTTCTCAACTATGCTGAACTCTTTGGAGGCAAAAGACTTTCTAAAATATTTGTTTATTGCTTGCTACTCCAACCTGTTCGAGAGGTTTTCAAGATACGTGTTATATGTGGAACAGGGTGGGAGAAGAGAAGAGTATGGAGAAGGATAGCAAGAGAACAAATCGAGAGGCATGACATTAGTGGGATTCAGATATGGGTTATTACCTGTTGATTGTCCCGACCATAGGACAGTCGAACAGGTTTCCTGATGATGACGTGTATAGTATTCTCAACTGGACAGGTCTGAGAAGTATTTCATGTTGGGTAGAGTCTTTTTACAAGCAAAATGATAAATAGTGATTGAATTAAAAAAAATAATTGGAATAATAATAATAATAATCTGGAAAAAATGAAAAGCTATTGGATGATGGTATTTTAATGTCTTTGTATTGACTGATATGAATGGTATTCCTTCTGGAAACAGAAATGTAATACACTGTAAAGTTATATGTGATTCAATGTAATATAAACAAGATTATGATCATAATAAAAAAAATTTTTAAAAGAAAATAAGGTACATGTTATACCAAGAATCATACTTAGTATAATCACAGAGAAAGCACCACATAATACCTTGCATATATTTGATGACCAACAGGTACTTGCTAATTCATTGATTACCTCTGTTGGAATTAAACATGCTATCGAAGAAACAGAAAGAATGACTACCACACCATCGCAGTGGACATGGTTTGTAAACCACACAGAATTGAAACATGATACTCAATTGCTAAAGGTTCCTCTGTTTTTCCAACTGGAAATTAAAATCGTTGTCTAAATGAGTTCTGATCCTAGCACTTTTTCCATCCGGTCTACATTGCTTCCCAAACTAGATAGCTCAAATGCACATCTGATCAGGCTACAGCTCTACTTTAAAAATTCAGGTATTTCCTGATACTACGAGACAAAGCACACCTCCTTTAGCAAAATCCGCTATGAGTCCACCACTCCCTTTGTCCTGTCTTTTCTGCCATAGTCTGTAGTCTGAGAACAACAGTAATCTTTATGATCTGGTCAGTCACCTCTTCTCCTGGAATACTTTAATACGTTCCTTTTATCCTATTCCAGAGAATTTATTATTTGTCCTGCAAAACTTAGCTTCAAGGAAATATCTTCATATATGTTTCATGATAGGCTGACTCCGTTGACCTCTATGCCATTACTGTATTGTCCTATATGTATGCCATTTCTCCCTGCCCTGAGGAACTCGTGACCCCTTAAAGACAGCATAGCTCTGAATATGTCCAATCTTAGCACAATGCCAGGCGCGTTAACTTGCCCAGTAAATTTGGTGGGAAAAAATGGATGAGAAACCATCTCTGAAGAAGACAATGTGTCACACATTTAGTGGGTGACACCAGGAGCACACAGCAGTTCTTTTCTGTCTAGGTCCCACAGGACTTGGGTCTGCATTCCCACACTTGCCAAAGGAGCGCACAAGCACTGTCCCTCCTGCTACCCATCCCCTAAGCGCCAGCCAGTAGCGGTATTTATGGTGGCAGGACCTTCTCTCCGAATAGCCACGGGTGCTTCTCACACTACAGTAAGGTCAACACTATTTCTCACAAGTTTTTGAGGCAGGAATGCTGCAATTATTTAGTTTAAGCTCTAATGAAGTTATAATGAAAAATGCAACAAGGTTGAAAAATCACTGTGAGTGTGGCCATTTTCAGGGACAGCTGTAATCATTCATCTGTCTAGAAAAGCAAGCAGTCCAGAAAACAGGCAGGAAGAACTGGCAACAAGAGGGAAACAAGAGTGGCTATGTCATTTATTTTGGCTTTAAAAAGAAATTTGGAAACACACACACACACACACACACACACACACATACATATACAGTTAAAGAGACAACATATTTAACATTCAATTTGTACTCATTATACATCAGGGGAAATGTCTACAAACCAAGCCTAGGAAATGATACATTTTTTTAAAAGATATTACGTATGTGAACATGACTATTAGGCATTAGTTGAAATAGTGAGTATTGGAAATTATCTAAATGTCTAGAAACATGATAGGGTTAAGTGAACTATCAAAAATAAAGATGACAGTATGTCAATGTTGGAAATAATTAGAATACAGAAAAACATTATCGATATCTACACTTCATTCACAGCTTAAAATCGATGTATTACAACTAAGAATTGAATAAGAAATGGGAAATAAAACAGAAGAATGGGAAACTAAACTTTTTTCATTTATTTTACACAGTTGAAAATCTCTCTTGATGTGGTTGTGATATTCTTGGTGTGTTGTGTTAGTGACATCAAAGAGCAGCAAGCTCCCGTGAGGGTGGCCAAGCTGTGGTTACTCAAATCCAGAGACTGAAGCACAGACAGGAAGGACAGCAACTTCCCCATGGAGAATGGGGGACGAGCATACCTCACGGAAGTCCTGAGGGACACTGCATGGATGTCAGGTACCCCAGACACGGTGTGATAGAGGGTGTCATGGTATTCTGCTCAGAATCCTATCGTCCCAGTAGGACTATGAGAAACACATCAAACAGACCTCGAGTGCAGATGCACGACAGGACACTGGGCTGGGACTCCTCAAGACTCACATGATCATGGACAACAAGGAGAGATGGAAACCACCGAAGACCAAAAGAGGCCGGGGAGGAGCCACGCCAAGGCCACAGCCACATGGTGCCAGGTGGATCCTGAATCAGAAAGGGGACATTAAGGTAAAAACCAGTGATGCTCAGATCAGGTCTGGAGCTTAGACAGTGGCAGTGCACTCATCCCATTTCTTTGTTTTCGTAACTATACCAGCATAATGGGAGATGTCAACAGTGGGAGGAACTGGGTAAGAAGCAGGTCTTTCCAACTTTTCTGGAAATATGGACATTTTCAAAAATCATAAATATATTAGAAGGGGGAGGAGGTGGGATTTGGGAGTCTGCAAGAAAAAAGAGGAGACAAGAGAGATATCTGGGCAGATGAATGCGTTTGCAGTCCCGTCCTGAGCGATACAGGGACACGGGGTGAAAAGCGCCCACGCTGCTGTTGGTTAGGGAGAGGGACGGTATGGGTCGTCACGGATACAACCAGATTTCAAACTGCTGTTGGTGAGGCCAGCTAGCACCAAATTTTGTTAATGAAAAGATGTTTCAGGTACACAGTGACAAGCATGAAGTAACTCCATTTTTTTTTTTAAGAGTAATAAATGTCACCAAACTCAGAGGAAGCCTCACTGAGGGTGGTTTGTGTGTTGGGAGATGGTGAGACTCCACAGTCTTTCCCTTTGCCTGGTTAAGGGGTAAGGGAGGATGTGGCTTTGCAAAAGCTGCTGAATGCCGGAATCTTTTCTTCAAACACCAACCTTTGTCCGTCTAGAATATTCAACTATTGAAAGTCTAGCAGCCAGGAGGTCCTGGACACTGCCACCTTCTTTATGGAAGCTGAGAGTAAAACAAATTGAGGATGACCCCAGGAGATGTTCCCAACAGTGTGAAGAACCTCTCCAAATGCTTGTAGGGCAGGTACACAGACTCTGCCAGTCACTCCCGACCACACGTACTCCTGCCGCGAGTTGACGCCCTCCCTCCTCACACAGATGGGAACACCAGTGCTCACGGAAGGCTGGAAACCACTGGGTGTCCCTCCAGATGACGCCACAGTCCACTCTAATCCCAAGCAGCTGCTCTTTCACCATACTTATCTGCCCCCATATTACCCTTTTGTCTAATCACTTGATTAAAATAAAGAGGTAAATACTTTGGCATGCATTTTGCATTATTATTCATGATGGGGTTTGTGTGCATGTGAGAGAGAGAGAGAGAGAGAGAGAGAGGGAGAAAAACATCTTCCACTGGGCTCAATCAGGCCACAGTCCCTTCCTCCAGTCCTCAGCTCTGCAGGATCCTGGACACACATGCCTGGGGCAACTCAAACTGTAGTCGGCAAGTGGCTTCCAGCTCCACAACTACCGCTGTGGCCAGCATAGATTTTTTTTCTTTTTTTTTTTAATTGCCAAAGGACATGTATACTCATCAAAGAGACAGAGAGACGGAGAGACGGAGAGGGAGAAAGTGCCTCCCAAAGGGCATAGCCACACTGCAATCCCTTCTCCTCCATTTCTCCATCCTATCTGGATTTGGAACACTGACATACATGTACCCTCTATGTTTTTCTTTTATTTATATTTTTTAGAGAGTTTGGTTTTGTTTGTTTGTTTGTTTCTATAGGGTACATGCCCTCCTGGATAGAAAAAGACAGAGACAGAAAATGAAAAGTCACCCCCCTCCCAGGGATGGCCACACCAGAATCCCTTCTCCACCCTCCTCCTCTTGGATCTGGGGCACACACCAATACTGGCCCATCCTGAGTTGTAAGCTGCTGGGTCCAGTACTCAGAATGTAGTCAACTACGTGCTAGTCCAGCTAGTAACCAATACGCCATCTGCTGGTCTCACTCTCTGTGTTTTTCAAGACACTAGGCTGGGACTCTATCCACAATGCGCCATGTGGGATCCGGCTCAATCACTTGGCTACAGGGTGGCCCCACACATGGTCTATCACCACCCACCTGGCCCTGCACGCACCAGCATGAGGAACCCGCAGACCACACGGAGAGCAGGGAGGGAGCTAGTCAAAGCAGTGTGATGCACCCACCTCTCACAACCAGGAAAGGCACTCCCAGGCCTAATGCCGCCCTGGTTACTGTGAGGGAGGCAGTAGGGAGGATCCCTTCCAAGGCAGGTTCCCCCTAGCCCCGGCAAGTGAGTGGGGGTCAGGACGGCTGTCTGGGGATGCGCCATCCTCCTCGCTGGCCCCACGTTGCCCAGCAATGCCCTCTCTGGGTCGGTTAGCACATCACCCCTGGCTCCACCCCCGGCCTTCACAGAAAGCTGTGACGAAGAGGTCGCTGGGGAATATCAAGGACACAATAGAACGAGAATGAGCGTGGAGGCTGGGTGGAAAGAGCTGGCCTTGCTCTGAAAACAAAACGAGTCCCTGACTGAGAAGATACAAGTGCCTAACGGATTCGCTCTTCTCACGGACCACAAGTCAGAACATTTTGCTATTTAAGGGTCTCATTTTTCCAAGTGGAAAAAGGACTGATTTGGCCATAACTAGAAAACAAAATGAACTTTATATTTTCTAAACATGTACTTTTATCCAAGTGCAAAACTTCCAGATACAACCCCAGAATTCCATTAATCTATACTGATATATTAAAGTGTGTATATAAATTTTTTTAAAGGAGATCCCTTTTGAACGAATTTTGTAGACCTGTATCTTGCTCTTAGAGTGACAACTTTTGTCATTTACCATTTAATTCCAGCATGGGGTAGGACCAGCAGCAGTTGAGGGGAAGCAGGGGTAGTCCCCCTAAACGTGCAGACCTCAGGTGCAGGTCGGAGCGGCTGGGTCAAGAACTATTCACCTAGGGCTCCATTATCTGTCAGGGCTCAGCCTTCATGTCACTGAACAAGAGGCCAGTCCAAGAGAAATGGGAGACGTCTCAGGCTAAGAGAACTGGAGTGCTATAATCCATCTCATCGGAAAAGGAGAATAAAACACAGGAGGTTTCTTATTGAAGTGCAGGAACGAAGAAAAAAAGTCATCCCTTGGGACCAACAGTTGGCGTAATGGCTATCTCACTGAGTTCCCAGGTAGTCGACCGTGGTTCAAGTCCTGGACCCGGTGACTTAAACTCACACCAGGCACATGTGCGTGTGTGCCCAAGATCCCAAGAGGGGAGAATGGAGGAGATGGGATTGTGACCAGGAGGTGATTTCTCACTTTCTGTCTCTCTGTCTCTCTCTGTCTTTCTGGCAAGCACATGCACCCTATAGGAAAAACCTCTCCAAAAAAAAAATAAATAAATAAAAGTCATCCCTTGCTTTTTCTAGCATTCCTATTGCTCTTAATGAGTTTTGGCAAACAAAGTGAGCTGGGAATAATATGTTGTACCTATGAGAGACATTTCTAAAATTTGGAAAGTTGTCCCATTGTGATCATATTTTTCTTAGCAGTATTTAGAGCAATGACCAACAAGGTCTGGGATTTATACTATCCAAGAATGTGGTTAATATATATCACATTACAGCAAGAAGTAAAAATCTTTGGTTCTGAAATTCTACCTTTCTGTACAATATTCCACGTGATGCCTGCAAAATGGCTCAGTGACTCAGCAGGTTTGATGAATTGGATGGGACCTTTTTCTGACTGCGCGCAATCAACCACCTCATGTTAATGCCATTGGCAATGTGATCAAGAACAAGAGGGGCTTCGTTCATTAGCACTAGTAGGAAGCAATCTCACAATTCACACTGTACATTAGTAAACTCGTTGTGTTCATGGACCAAGGGCAGGATATTCTTTCTTTTCAAATTTGGACTTGAACCTGTGGTTGGCAATCCCTCACAATGGCTCTGCCAGTATCCCATTTTCTCACTGAAGAGCTACTGAGTTCAGTATTTGTGCTGGGTCCTTTGTATTGCTCATTTAGAAAAGCATTTCTACTGAAAGTAATTGGAAAAAGAGGGAAGGGCAAGATACACCATACACCATTAGGCCCTTTTGCTAATTGAGTATGACTACCAAAAGTATTTCGTTGGCATTTAGCTGTGACTCTGCTACTCTTGATAAAGTAGAAATGGCCATGCTCTGATGTAACTGAACACAAGTAAGCATCAGTGGAGAACCTTCTATATCAAAGATGATGTTTGAGCTCTGGACCAAACCTAAAGGGAATCTAATTAATAACGCAGTAGGTCCTGACTCCTCTGAAGGAAACAGGTCCAAGACAATGTCCACAAAATATTTTTAAACTATTTTAGCATCCTCTGACTTTTCCAGGAATTCAACTTTTGTGCAGTTTAAATTAAAGATAGATTTCACTTTGAAGTACGGAAAGTTTACCAGGAACTGTTGATTTTGGAAATGGCATCACGATGACAATTGCCACTCAGGGTAATTGAGTCTTCAACTGTGTGTGTAGTCGTAGTGCGCAGCGATTCTAAATGGAGGCGCACACGTTTTTCCCACTTCCTTGTCTTCTCATACAATAGCACCAGAATATTTATATATTAACCCGCATGCCCTCTTCTTACAAATGACTTTTCCATTATTTCTTCTTCATACTGTACTTAGAGCACATATTTATTCATTGGAAATTATATGTATAGATAGTCTTCAGTACCCATGAATATAATTTCAAAATAGCTAAGGGGACTTAGAAAAATTTAATATGAAAGGTGGCATTGGACCCAATAGGGTTGAGAACGACTGCTGTTTGCTTTAATTTATTAGTAGCAGAATAAGTGGAAATATACATAAATGTATAGAGATTTTAGTAGATATCTAGAGTCTGTATGATGCATTTTTTCGACCTATTAAAGGAATCCAATGCAAATGTAACTAGCGACAGATCCCTAGATACCTTTTCACTGTGCTGTGGCCCCTTGTTTGCTAGAATTAATCTAAAAGCTATATTAAAATTGTAAGTACTGTATACAAAGATAAAATAGAAAAACAGGATTCTACCCCAGATTACAGTTAGTTCTCAAATATTCTGTTTGAAACTAGGTCTAAGAGGGCAGATAAATAGGCCCCGACGAGCTGGCATGTCTATTGCTGCATGCCCTCTTTTAAACACAGAAACTAATTGAAATGGTTACTTTTGAAATATTTAAACTTAATGTTTGCTGTTCCTACTGGCTCTATTATCTCAGTGAACCCTTTCTCTAAATTAGGGGTGACTTCCATTTCCCCTACACATAACACACTTTCCTCGAAAGGCTGCAATTTAATTTCCACCGCCATAAGTTTAAATATTTTAAAGTCATCATTTTACACTCTCCATTTTCATCTAAAATTGCCTTCAGTAATGGCTTCCTAACTCCATTATCTTGGAATTACATTTATCACATTTATGGGTTTGCCTTTTAAAAGCAAACCAAACAAAGGGCCATAAAATGTGAGGATCCGAGTCCAATCACAGGATGTGCCCAGGCCAGTAGCCACGATAACAAATATACCCTGGCATGCTGCAGTCCAGGTGCGGCCTCTCACAGCTCTGCTGCTTCATTTCAGAGGTGTATTGCTTTCGGGTAATAGGAGAATAAAACATATTTTGTATCTGTCAGTAGATTCACTAGTATTCAAGAGCAAAAATATTTACTCCCAGTCTTAAATTAGACCCCAGAATGATGCATCTAAATAAATCACTGATGGCTTAAGCAAATCGAGATGGTAATTTCTGATTTCTTTGTGATGAACAACAAACAAAACCAAAAACCTCACTGCATATTGCAGGAAAAGATTTGCTGCATAGTTACCTATAAAATCATGTAAGATAAACAAGACACCAATTTTAAATAAGAGAATTTAAGAATACTCTAGTCCTAAGGAATAATTCAGTATGACATAGACCCTCGACCAGACCTGCTTTCTCTCTCCCTAAATAGAATTCAGATTTTGAAAATAAAACCTATCCTCTTTAAAAAGCTTATTTAAAAAAATATAGTCCTTTTGGGACCAGCAGTTGGAGTAATGGCTAGGTCGCTGGACTCCCATGTAGTCGACCATGGTTTAAGTCCCTGATCCACTGGCTTAAACTCGCGCCGGGTGTGTGTGCATACATGCCCAAGATCCAGAGAGGAAAATGGAGAAGGGATTGTGGCATGGCCATCCCCCCAGAGGGTGATTTCTCACTTTCTGTCTCTCTGTCTCTTTCTGTCTTCTGGTGAGTGCACATACCCTATAGCAAAACCCTCTCCAAAAAAAAAAAAAAAAAAAAGGCTTTTTAACTAATCTGTATGAAATAAAATATTTCCCAGAAAGCTATGACTCAAAACATTTGTTATCTCAACAATACACAGTGATGTGTTTGATTCATAGAGTAATACAAAAAGTTTATTTATTGACATGTAGACAAGAATTGAACCACAGAATAATATTTTCTAATGAGTCATTGGGCCAGAGATCTTAGCTTCAGCTTTTGCAGTGAATGAATGGTTCACTAACCCAAGAATAAACCAACTAATAGTATGAACCATATTCTTCATACTTTTGTCTACAAGAGAATACCAGCAAAGATTTTTATAGTCAATTTGTGTCCCGATGAGTATTCATGATATTCTCCTCAATTTGGCTTTAAAGGCTGTGAAATAACAGTGGGACTTTCTGAATTCTGAACTTTTGTAACAGAGTATCCTCCTGACAGCCTCTATCTCCGCAAATAGCATCCCCACCGGCCTGCAACTGAAGCACAAGCCAGCCTTCCCGTCTTTCTGCTGCCCACCCCTTTCATTAACTCACCTTCTCGTCCTGTCACTTCTTCCCCCCCAACAGCTTTAAATCTGCCCAGATCTCTGCTTTTCCACGTGAACGCATTCTTATTACCACTTCTCCCCTAGTGATAATCACAATAGCCTTGTCATTTTCCTCCCCACTCCCGCCTACCTCAATTTTATCCATCTCTGCAATACGGCCAGAACAATCTTTGCAAACAGCTCTGGTCCTGTATGCTCCCAGTTAACAGCTCCATGCATCTCCAAAGACTTCAGGATAAGGCCTTGGTTCTAACAGAAGTAGTCACGGTTTCTCCAAACTTCAACTTTGGTCTTCGGTCAGCATACCCCTGGGTTTATCCTAAGGTGATCCAACCCACACACATCTTGGTCTTGCCTCTGAACTGGAGACCAGGTTACTGCCGCCCAGCACCGGCTCGCCCCACCTTCCCCCTGTTTTCTGCCTCTGGCCCTTAGAGTCAAGTGCTGCATCTTTCATCAGCTTTTCTGGATCGCTTCTCTCCTCCTCAGACTAGGTAAGACCGTCCCGCCTCACACACTTTAAGCTCCTATTTTAACTGTATGTACATCTTCGTTCATCATGCTACTCCTAAAACAGGTCTCTCATGTAGTTGTTGGAGCTGCTTGTTTTGCTTTGCTGTAGGGTACATGCACTTGCCAGAGACAGAGATAGAGAGAGAGGGAAGTGAGAAAGCCTCCCCCAGGGGGTGGGGTGAATGACCACGTTGCAATCCTTTCTCCCTGACCCCCTTCTCAGGATTTTGGACACTCACACAAACACGCCCTGTGTACCTCTCCAGCAACCCGTGCCGTTGGCCATGTGAGATCCAGCCACCTCAACCTCCACGCCATCTGCTGGCCCAGTGTTTGTATACTTTTTATTTATTTGTTTGTTCATTTATTTTAGAAAAAATCATATATTTATTTAATTTTATTTAGTATTATTCTTCAATTTGATCAAAGACAGTCAGAGAGAGAAAGAGGGGAATGAGAAAGTAAGCCGCTAGGTCCAGGATGCATACCACGGTCGGCCAAACAGGAATCCCGCACCTTCACCACCACACCACCTGCGGGCCCCAGTTTATTTATTTATTTTTTAATGAAGCAGGATTTATATTTCCTTACCTAATCTTAGCTTGTTAGGACTGCTAGTTTAATTTAGTTGTTAGATTTGTTAGTTTGAGTTCACTATTTCAAATGGTTACTTTCCTCTCTTTCAGCACCCGGAGCATCAGGTACACGTGAGTTATGTGTGTAAGTCAATCTGTACATCTCATGTGGGCAAAGTCAGTGAAAAAGTTCAGAGATTGCGTCTCTGGTCCAATCATAAATCCTTGGGCCACTATGCTCTAGGATAGTAAAGGGACATGTTTGGTGAAGGGAAAGATGAGGAGCTTCAATGAGTTTCTGAAAATATGGAAGTAAAGTAGGAATTTACTTTGGTGACATGAATTTTGAAATCCATGCATAGTGCTTTCAGAATAGGCATGTTCCATGAAGATGCCGTGTATGAGTAGTTTGGATTTACTCTGAAGAGACGCAAAAGAGCTTTACAACTGTCCCGAGTCCTTAGATCCAACCCTTCAAAACAAGTCAGAGGCTCGCTGAGCCCAACTCTCCAAGGCAGTATCAGCAGTATTTACAGTTTTCAACTCTGACTGAGTTTATCTCAACTAAATGAATCAACCCTTAAGTGTCTATGGTAGGTCCAGCCCCAGTGGCACAAGTGGTTGCATGGTGAACTGCAGTGTTGGGAGCAAAATGGCCGGTCACAGGTTCAGATCCCCAGTCAACCTGGAATATGCTGGGTACTCTTGGACATCTAAGATCCAGATAAGCTGGAGGACTGGGGAAGGGGACTGTGGTATGACAAAATCCTGACAAGGTACCTGTCTCTTATTCTTTCTCATGCATGCAAATGTGCTCTCTAACATGAATAGAATAAAAGTAACTTTTTAAAAAAAATAATCTATTTGGAGGCAGTCATGTGGCATGGTGGTTAAGGTGACTGGATCCCACGTGGCCGGCTTTGCAGTTCAAGTTCCAGATCTGGCGACTTGTAAAACACTGCGGGAGCGTGTGCATGCACGCCCAAAACCCCAAGGGGGAAACGGAGTAGGGGGGATTGTGGCATGGCCAACCCACCTGGTGGAGGAGGGGGGAGTGATTTCTCACTTTCTCTCTGTCTCTCTCAGGTGAGTGCATGTACCCTGTGACAAACATCATAAAAAAATAAAGGTCCATTGTGAAAAATTTGTGAGGCAATTTTTAGGGGCTATAAAGGTGGGCGAGACCATTCCTGCCCCAAGTTACCAAAAAGTAACTTTTCTCAGTCAGTAATTCAGCTTAAAAATACTTAGTAAGGGTCTAATATAGGGGAAGGACTGAGGAAACTATCAGGGAGAGAGGGTCACTAACACGGACATGGTCCCTGTGCTCACAGGGTTTAGAAGCTGGTACGAAGCCCTAAAGTGAGATGATTGTCATATAAAGCCTGGGTGAGCGCGCCAGCAGGCAGCCGGGGCACAGTGCCATCAGGCAGAGGAGCCAGGAGCAGGGGGCCAGCCGCACAGGCACATCGGACATCCCAGGCTGCATGGGGGCCCTGGAGGTGTGGAGGGAGAGGAGCAGGCCTGGAGAGTGGCTGCCATGCTCACGCTAGGGCTCGTAAAGGAGACGTTTTGGGGTGACTGTGTTCTGTACGGACACATGAAGCCATCAGAGGAGGTAGGAGGTCACGAGAACCCACGCAGGGCCCGGAAATGGGAAGGCGAATGAGCATTTGAGAAACAGCGCAGCAGCTGGGGCCTGGCAGCCAAAACGAGCGAAGGGAGCAAAGGGAGAGCGTCGTCGAACACGGAAAGGGGGATGACTTTAACCGGAAAATGGTGGATCGCTGTGGCTCCCGCCCCTTCTCAAATGGGTCCTGGATCCTCCCAGCTCATCTGCAGCTTCGTTTCTCAAGGATAACCGAGAATTGGTGGTGGCCTCTGCTTCCATTACGCGCAAAGTGAGGAAGGATACTGCAGAAATCCAGGCAACTCAAACAGTGCACAAAAGCCATCACCAGGCAGCCTTTTCCAAACAGAATGAAAACAAATGACCTTTTATATAGCTGAAAAGAATATCTAAAACATTGCGGGGAATTGTCTCATATAAGACAAAACATTTCGTTTTCACCATAATATTTAAGGATCATCTGGGAGGTAGATAAAACCCTTCAAACAATGTCTAATATGAAAAGAAAGCTAATGACTACTTTCTGAAAGAACTGAAGGCAAGGAGATTATCTAAATTTTAAGGATAAATAAACGCTGAAGAGACAAAATGTATTATCTCTGTGTGAAATAAATGGCAGCGGGCAAAGCATATTTTCATCTTATTTTGCTGAACAATGCGGGGCAGGATTATTAAGTCTGATAAAATGAATTGTTTATTATGACTGGTTTGTAACTACTAGTAACAAGATATGTAATTTACTGAATGGTAGAAACACTGCATGGGAATGGAAAAAATTAAGTTCCTCTGTAAAAGAGTCCATTAGCTCCTGGAAGGGATAGGAGCTATCTTCTTGCCTGTATCTATTGGTTTCTTACTCCTTCTACATACCCTCAGTCCTAAAACTGGGAAAGAAAAGAAGTGAGCACGACCTTGGGAAAGCTATTACAAATGAGCTTATTTCTCTGCCTCTATTTCTTCTGATAAAAGGTGGCCCGGTGGTGTCTCCATTCTTCCCTTTATGAACCACCACTTCATATTTCTTTTTTTTTTTTTTTCTTGGAGAGGTTTTCGCTATAGGGCACGTGTGCTAGCCAGAAAGATAGAGAGAGACAGAGAGATAGAAAGCGAGAAATCACCCCCCGGAGGGATGGCCATGCCGCAATCCCTTCTCCTCCATTCTTCTCTTGGGATCTTGGGCATGCACGCACACGTGCCCGGAGTGAGTTTAAGCCACTGGGTCCGGAACTTGAACCATGGTCAACTACATGGGAGTCCAGCAACATAGCCATTATGCTAACTGCTGGTCCCACTTCATATTTCTGAGACAGAAATTTCCCAAAGAAAATGCCTCCCCTGCTCTGCTGGCTTACAAATGGCCATTCAGGTGCAAGATCAAAGCAATGCCCCATACAGTTTATAAAACATCCTCCTGAGGGGGACCAGCAGTTGGCGTAATGGCTTTGTTATTGGACTCCCATGTAGTCGACCGCAGTTCAAGTCCTGGACCCAGTGGCTTAAACTCACGCCGGGTACGTGTGCATGTGTGCCCAAGATCCTGAGAGGAGAATAGAGGAGAAGGGATTGCAGTGTGGTCATCCCCCCAGGAGGTGATTTCTCATTTTCTGTCTCTCTGTCTTTCTGTCTTTCCAGTGAGTGCACATGCCCTATAGCAAAAACCTCTCAAAAAAAAAAAAAAAAAAACAGCCTCGTGAAATCACCAATGCATCCTTTTCTGCATTCATATATGAGAGATCTTCAAAGAGTTAATGAAAATTAAGTACTATGATAAAACTATGCATGGATTTTGAAACTTGTTTCACTAAAATAAACTAATTTTCATTCCATAACTTTAAAAAATACCCTTGTGTTATTAATTGGCCAAAATAATGACACAAAGAAGAATATACCAAGGGTGTTCCCTCTTGCAGAAGTATTAATAGCAGTGGGTAATGAGAGAAATGCAGAGGATTGGTCTTTCCTGACACTGGAAAGAAGAAAGGTCAAGATTTTTCAGATAATATGAGGGAACTCGAAATGATGGAATGGTGGAATTAAAGTACAAGTTTATTTTGGGACAAATTTTTTTTTGCCATAGGGCGGGCGCCACCACGCCCAGTACAAAATTTTTTTTTTGAAATCCATGCATACTTTTCTCATACTGCACATCACCCATTAACTTTTAGAAGACCCCCTCATATTTACAATATTAAGTGCTTACAATATGAACTAAATTGTGATAAACACTTCAGGGAATATTTTACTGAATCGCAAATCCTCCTGTCATCTTAGGAACCATCATTATTATTGGCATTTCGAAGATGTTGTAACCAAGATCATGGAGTGAAGACAAAGTCAGTATTTGAACCCAAAAATTTGATTCAATTTCTTAAAAGAAGGAATCCAAGCTCATTCTGTAAGCAGCAGAACTATAGCTGTGTATCACACCCACATCATGGCTCCTGCGTTGACAACTATCCGCCATTAATTCTGGAATCTAGTGTAAGAAAAATGCAATCTGACTCACACAGTGTAAATCCACCTGGTGTTTTTATTTTTTTCACCTGCTTACAACCAGTCGCTGTTACGTTAGAATGCAATTGCTCAGTTTTCATGCTGAGGCTATGAAAATTCATATCCAATCTTTCCTCCAGGAGGGCAGTTCTTCCCAAATATAATTTATTTTTAATGTCAGAGAGTGTGGCCACATACAGGAGAGAGAGAGAGAGAGAGAGAGAGAGAGAGAGAGAGAGGAGAGAGGGAGAGAGGGAGAGAGAGGGAGAAAGCACCCTTCCCTAGGTGCTTTTTTCTTGCAGTTCTTCATTCTGTCAGGTTCCTGAGCAAGTGTGCATGTGTGCCTACCATGGCTATTTTTTATAGCGAGACAGAAAGTGAGAGATTTTTTACTATAGGGCACATGTGCTTGCCAGAGAGACAGAAAGAGATGGTGAGAGAGAAAGTGAGAAGTCACCTTCCTGAAGGGATGGCCATGCCACAATCTTTTCTCCTTCATTCTCCTCTCAGGATTTTACGCATGCATGCAAATGCACCCGGCAGAAGTGTCAAGCCACCAGGCAGGTCCAGTGCTCGAACTGTGTTCAGCCATGTGAGAGTCCAGTACCTTAACCACCACACCACTTGCTGGCCCTGATCTGCCATCTTTTTCAAGTTACCAGCGGCAGGAATTTGAACTCTAGTCAGCCATATGAAATCTAGCTTTTTCTCTGTATACAGCCTACCTGCTGAGCTATGGGTCTGGGCCCCAAATGTAAATTTGATCATGGCCTTCCTTGCTTGCAAACCTAAAATCTCAATATTTCCAGATTCACAGATTCATGCAAGCACCTTCTCTAAACCTCTCCCTCTGCCCTTGTCTCTCACCTGGCCTGTCCATGGCCCACAATCACCATCCTTGAGGCTGCTCAAGGCCGCAAGTATTCAATGTAGTCCTTCCCACCTAACCTGTTCCAGGCTGTTCTGTCTACTGATATCCCCAGAACTTAAATTCACCCTGAAAACCTTCTTGAATGCAATCTCTTGTGAAGCCTTCTGACTCAGGGGAAAGCTTTCACCTCGCCATTTCTGCACTCCGGCCATCTCTGAGAGAGGTTAATACACTGTGAGCATCGCCAAGGCAGCAACTCCTCACTTACACAGAACGCTCCACGCTTCTGCCTTCCCACTCTGCAGGCTGGGCCCTTGGGCACCTGGAGGCATGTCTGGCTGTTTCTGGTGGGAGAATTTGGAAGGCCCTGCTGCACTTTCTGATCTATTTGGTTTGGACCTAAATGACTATTCTGCACATTATCCACTTTAAGCAACCAAGTCAAAGTTAAGGACCAATCTCCACTCTGAATTGCATCCCATGCCAGGCGGTGTGGCAGCATTTGCACCCATGTTATCTTTATTCACATTCTCATTACCCAAGTGACCTCTCTCCTTCGGGTTGTTTGTTTGTTTTATTTACCCATTATGCAGTTATGTCAAAAATAAGAATTCTCCCAGGATAAATGATCAGTTATCACTTACTCACTGGAGCACTAAGGTGCATTTTGCTCTAAGGTACAAATGCTTCAATACGTGCTGTCTGAAAAGGATACTATTTTCTAAATAATAATACAAAAAGTAAGAAGTAATTTCATTGTCAAGAAAAAAGGCTGAATGCCTACAATGTTTTACACTAAAAACTGACTAGGGTAAATGAACAATTAATGTGGAACGGCCAAGACCTGCTTTGGAAATGCTGGACTTCGATTGATTTATTTCTCCATGAATCCCATAAAATCAAGAAAATGAGACACACGATGCTGAAAACAAAAGCCTGGAATGAAGTCCTCCATAGTCCACTCAGTGCTGCCCTCAAACATCTTAAAATGCTGAAGGCCGGTAAAAATTGGCATGAAGGGCCAGATGGTGGCGGAGTGATCAGAGGATGCTCTGCAAGACTGACCCACTCCGAAGGTTCTGTGATCGGGTCTGGAGACCTCCCTGGACAACTGTGCCAGTGGTCCAGGATTAGCTGAATTGGGGGTGCCATCTCTCATCTCAGTCTCTCCGTCTCATTCTGGCTCATAGTAGAAATAACTAAGTAAACTTTTTTTTTAAAATGACATGAGAGTCATTTTGAAGGAAAATATGGTAATAAAATGGCAAAACCCAGCACAGTGTTGGAGGGAAAAGGTCATGTTGCAGGAAGTCAAGACCAGAATGTGAGATGAGAACACAGGAGGATTGAAGTTTGGACTCCTGAGAAAGCCACCCCCTGCCCCCACACATGGTTTTTCAAGTCTCTCAGCATCAGCTGCTAGAAAGTTCTTCTCCTTTCATCCCTGCTTTACCTCATCGGTTCTGGCCTTTTGAAAACATTTGTTGTTCCTCAGTGAAGGCTTTCTTACCCTCTTTATGTGGGAACTGACCAATAGAAATGTATAACTTTATCTCCACAAACCCCAGAGGCCTAAAAAAATTAGGTGGATTAATGGGAAACTTGCAAGAAAGTGACAACCTTGATATAAGTGACACATCTGATTCAGGATGGAAAAAGGTTAATCAATAAAAATCAATGGAGTCTGTGCCTTCAGACTTAAAAAAGAAAACAGATACAGCATCACTTATAGAACAGCTTGCACAGGAAACATATCTAAACAGCAACTGCTGCAGACACCTCAAAATGTTAGAAACTAGCTTCTTGTCTTATACCAGAGACCACCTAGCTTCCACTGTAAATAAACAGGAAATATGCAAACTGGAGCAGACTGAAAAATTAAACTAGATAAGACTCGGGGGGGGGGGGAGGCTATTACTGATCTACATTCTTCTTAGAATTCCATTTCAGAAAAGACTGTGACTATACCACACCTGGATTGCACATATGTGGGAGGGGTCTTCAAAAAGTTCATGGAAAATGTGTATTACGAAAAAACAATGTATGGATTTCAAAATTTTTTGCACCAAAATCAATTTGTACCTCTAATTCCATTTTTCACAAACTTTTGAAGTACTGTTATATGTCTGAGCCTATAGGAATAAAAATATACTGGGATTTGTATTATCTTGTGGAATGGAATAGATACATACATTATGTACTTTGAAGCACCTTACATAATCAAATGACTAAAGGCAATTTCGACTAGAAAGGCAAAGTCAGAAATTTTGCTGGAAATTTTGCATAACGACAAATGGAAACTGTAAAACAAATGCAAATATTTTGGTTTAAAAAAATAAAAGGTATAGTTAAAAAGGTCAAAATCCCAAAAGGAACCCTAAGACTACTGAAAAATACATTTTTGAGAATCTAGGGGAAATGTATGCTTGCAGATCTAAAAGGCTGGGTGCTTCAGATAAAGCCCCTTACGGCTGAACTGGCAAAGTCAAAGGACACAATAGGCTTCATATATCACCAAAAAGAAGAATAAGAAAAAAAAAAAATTCAAGTGAGGAGAATCACAAAGCCAAGAGCTACAAATAAGTAACTAGGTCAGAAGTATTTTTAAAATATCTTGCAAAAGACTCCCAAATAAGTACCAAAAAGTTTCTCAGTACATCAAAGAAAGAGAGATAAACGTGATAGCATTTGAAAACCGCACACACAGCAAAAGCTTTTCAGTGAATAAAGAGAGGATGACAGGGACACTTATGGAATTGTTTGGGTCCATCTTTACAGAATTCCCAGTTTCCATTAGGGCAGATAGATAGTATGTATTACTTCAAAGAAATGATGGGCTGTTGACCTAAATCACGAACTGGACCAAATTATCTCACCAGGAATAGAAAACCTCCATGCTATGAGGCTGCATGGTCTACAAGTCAACCCATTTGACAAAATGCACCTCCAGTATTTGCAAAGGACTTCAGAACAAGTATCTGCTCGGTGGGAACCATCCAAACTGGGAACTCTAGGTAGGTCACGAAAAGCCAGTGGGGCTCACCGCGATGTCTGGACAACTGAGAACATTCTGGTACTTAGTGCTTCACGCAAAAAATACAAACCAGGATGGAAACTACAGCCTGATGTCTACAAAGAAGAAGAAATTTCTGAGAGGGCAAGTCACACTGGCAAAAGACGTAACTTATTTAGATTTTCAAACTTTTTTCCCATCTTTCTATTCACATATGCCATGAAGCCCTATTTTCCCCCTCCAGAATGGCTCTTTCCCATTCTCCCCACTGTTCAGAAACAGAGTGTCATTCTTCACTTCTCTTCCCTTAACCACCCATCCAATCAGTGACGGGGTCCTATCAATTTTTTGGAACATGTACCCCACTCCCTACCCACACTGCCCTTGTTCTGGTCACGATGACATATCTCCCAGCTGTATAGCTCTGATGGACTCCCCCAGTCTCCACTCTAGTCTTGCCTCCTACAAACTACTCCCCTCAAAGCAATCAATCTCAAAGCAATCAATCTCTCATTCAAAACCCTTCCGTAAATGTGATGATGTGTTATATAACCTCTTTACCACCAGAGGAATACTCTTCATTTCCTGGAAAATGCTCATAAAAGGTCACTTTTAGACAGGCTCTTACTATGTTGTCATCCTCCTGCTCCAACCTCCAGAGTAGCTGGGACTACAAGCATGTGCCACTGAGTTCAAGTGGGCCAGGAGTGAAACCCAGGCGTCTCACATGGCCTCAGTCTGCCTACACCTATGTCCGGCACAGTTCTAGAGCTGGGCCACATAAGGCTGTTCTGGTCCACTTACTTTTATATGAACTTAAAAGGCCTTTCCTATCCACTGGTCAGGGCTTCACACTGAGGATTTTTCTGACAGCATGGCTCTCCTCCCTTCATTCCATACTTGAGATGTTTTACTGAGAATTTCTCCAAAGTGCAAAGCACTGTTCCCAAACTCGTTGGAATCAAGGAGAAGGGGGATGGGATGTGGCTGCCCTTGTCAGAGAAAGGGCAGTGAGCGAGACAAACATGGCAAACACTTGGTGGAATGCAAAGAAAATGAATTACCTTCCATTAAAAATGTGGCCTCATCAACTCCTAGAGGAGTAGAGAAGGAGACATTGTTTCTAGTTTAGGGATGGGGTGAGGCTTCCTGAGCTGGACCTTGAAAGTTGAGTAGCCCCTGGAGTATGCTGTGGTTTGAATATGTCCCCCCAAAATCCATATGTTAAAATCTGGTTGTGGTGGGATTAAGAGGGTGAAAACTTGATCTGGCTATGGTGTTCAAAGACAGAGACTGAGAGAAGTAATTAGGGGTCAAGATGGAGCCCCTTTATTGAACATTTGTGGGTTTATAGGAGACGAAGACACAGACGTGCTCTGCTTTGCCTTGTCCTCTCACTGTGTGATGTCCTCTGCCACCTTGAGACTCTGCCAACAGAACATCATCTTCAGATGAGGCCCTTTGACCTTGGACCTCTAAAACCATGAGTTAGATAAATCCTTACTTTTATAAGGCATTCAATTTGGGGATTTTAGTTGTTAGCAACAAAACAGACGAGTACAGGGCAAAAGAGTATTTAAGGGAAATAAAAAGCACAAGCAAAGACACCAGAAATTCAGAAATAGAGAGGATGCTTAGAGAATTAAAACTTAATCCAGTTTGCCTGAAAGAAAGCTACAAAAGGCAAGTCTGGAATGTACGTTGGGACCAACTCATAGAAGCCTTCGAATAGCACCTCTAAAGACTTAGAATTAATTGGACAGATGAGGGTTGCAAAGTCAAATTCCCAGGGAGCCCAAGAAGCTAATACAAAATGACTGAAGCCAGAAGTATTACACTAGGGAATCGCTGGGATTGTGAGGAACTCAAGGATGTGTTATACACAAAAAGGCTGCTGCTACTCAGCCCAGAAAATACTGTCAAGCATAAAATTCAGGTCAATATTGACAGTCCATCCAGATGTTTTCATATGAGCACTTCCAATTTTCAAAAAATTTAGTGGTCAAAGGAAATGAGATATAGGAACTACTAGTTGACAACTGGTATGGATACTGAGGAGGCTCTAGTTCTAATCACATCTCTTCCATTCAATTTCTTCCTGGACACAACGTCATTTTATCACGTCATTCTTCCTATGTATCCTTTTCTCCCCACATTCTCCACAATTTGTCCTTCACTTTCTTTTTTAATTTAGTTTTTTTAATTCATATTAATGATACTATCTACTTCATAGAAGTACCATGATAATTACATTAAAGAATCCAAGGAAAGTATTCCACATGCAGCCAGAGGCTGCCACATAAACAGTCCATGAAGTATCAATCTTCTTTCCTTTTTTTGAGAGGTTTTCGCTATAGAGCGCGTGCTCTCGCCAGACAGACAGACAGAGACAGACAGAAAGCAAGAAATCACCCCCTAGGGGGATGGCCACGCCGCAATCCCTTCTCCTCCATTCTCCTCTCGGGATCTTGGGCATGCACGCACACACACCCGGCGTGAGCTTAAGCCACTGGGTCCGGGACTCAAACCGCTGTCGACTACATGGGAGTCCAGCAACATAGCCATTACGCTAACTGTTGATCCCCATGAAGTATCAATCTAAAAGTCTCTAGCTAAAGCTCTCAGTGCACACAGGTACACACTCAGGAATTTACTACACTTACATCAGTTTCTCTCTTGGGCTCTGATTCAAAAATCCTCCAGCCTCGTAGAGAGCATCCCTACATGGCTAAAACTAAAGCAGTAGCTCCAGTCAGATCTCTTTCTCTCATACTCCCTGTTGTGGTAAATGGCAGCACCATCTTCCCAGGGTCTCATATATTACAAAACCTGGTGCCATTCTTGAGTCCTTTTTTTTCACACTGATATCCAATATTTAATGAAATCCTATCATTTCTCAATTCTCTTTATAATCTACTGTCTGATCTCATTCCCAGAATAATGGAGGCTCAGTTGACCACGTACCATAGCTGAAGGTACTCGAGGACGAAGGGTGTCAGGCCCCTTCGGTGTGCCCTGTGAGCACAGACACCGGAAGTATAATTCTGCTCGGGTTAGAGCAGAGTCCAGACAGTGGGGCTGGAACATTTTGTTTCTGGGGAGATGATGAGCTTCAGTGCCCAGATCAGACTTTCAGGTAAAAGCATCCAGACAGTGATGACTTAGACAAAGAGATGACAGCTAAGAGTGCTTTCGACAAGGCTGTTGCAGTGTAGTCTGAGATATGCAAGGGTTTATATGCCTTCAAAGCTTAGCCACTTCAATGCAAAGAATGAGAGAAAGCAAGGTATTGTAGATGAATCCTCTGTTTTGAGATGTGGGAACATTGGCTCAAAGAAGAAAGACTGGATAAAGAGCAGATCTGAGAAAGGGGTGGAAACATTCGTTTCAGAAATATAAACATTTGCATTTCCAGTAAAATATCAGGCTCTATTATTACCACCTAACCTCCCATTAAAAACAGCTAGATATTGGGCCAGCAAGTAGCATGGAGGTTAAGGCCTTGGGTCCCAAGTGGGATCCCTTGGGTCTGCCAACTGCACTGTTCAAGTCCTAGACCTAGTGGCTGAAAAGTCACAACAGACATGTGTAAGTGTGTGCCCAAAAATCTCAAGAGGAGAAGGAACTGTAGTGTGGCCATCCCTCCTGAGGGCTGATTTCTCGTTTTCTCTCTGTCTCTGTCCCATGGCAAAATCTAAAAGCAAAACAACTAAATATGCAGAGTAAACTTTCTAAAAATCTTAAAAGCATCAATCTGTGATAACATAGGAGCGACCAGGAAAAATCCAAGCCAAGTGACAAGTTAGAGATAAAAGAAAATGGAAGCAAGCCTCTTTTACCCAGCGCCCACCTGAGTAATCTAAGCAAACTTGAATCTGATTTTGAGCCTCACACAACACAAACAATGTGGGTGTCAAAACTCAGGGACTACCCAGGTGAGACATGGGAAAGAAGAGCCCTGTTTCTGTTGAGTACTCTGAGGGATTTACCTTCACAGTAAAGATGGATGGATGTAAACCTGCCCTCATCTACATCCCAAAAAAACTAAGAGAAGGGGGGAAAAGATCCTTGAGTGGTTAAGCGAAAGTCAGCCCTCATGTGGATTTATAGTCTAAGTCCTCCTACCAGGAAGCTCCACAAAGCTTCAAGTTTCAAGTAATCCATAATCCAGGACTCAGCTCCTCTGGGAATGAAGTCCTCTTCATCATAGTCTTCAGAGACTCCCAGAAAAACCTTATAGAGGATTATGAGCAGCACACAGTCAAAAACAATCAAGCATATAAGGAAATAAAGCAGTAACGTAAGTTGTAGCAGAATAAAAATGAACAAGCAAGCAAAAGAACAAATTGTAGAGCTGCTTTGACATTCAGATGTAGATTATAAAACAGCTATGTGCACCAATTCTGGGGGAGATAGGAGGGTGTGCACTGAAAATAACAAATTAAGATAGTCAGAGATAGGAAGGAACAAAACCCTAATAAAGCAAGCAGACAGAAAGAAGAAAGTGGATTAATGAAAAGCACATTCAAAAGATAATGTATCTTGACTCTGTTCCCTCTGCCTTCTTACATAGACTGCTTTAGTTTCATTTTTGCCTTTTGTCTAACTGATTACTATAGGCTTTGTATTGTTTGCTAGGGCTGCCATAAAAACTACTACAGACAAGGTAGCTTAAACACCATTCTGGAAGCTAGAAATCCAAAACTTAAGTTCAGCAGGGTTAATTTCTCCTAAGGCCTCTCTCCTTAGCTCACAGAAGACCATCTTCTCCATGTCTTTACATGGCTGCTGCTCTGCGGGTGTCTGTGTCCTGGTCTTCTCTTACAGGACACCAGTCATGTTGCATTAGAGCCCATCCTAATGACCTTATTTTACCTTAATTACCTCTTTAAAGATCCTGTCTCCAAATACAATGACCAATACTGTGGTTGGAACTTCAACGTGAATTTGGAGGGACGTGATGTCTCCTCAGCCTCGTGACTAGTCTTCCCTTTATCCAACCTATTTTTGATCCTAGAAAGAATATTGACTGTTTCTTGTTTTGTTTTGTTTGCCAAACATGTGCATTTGCAGGAGAGAGAAAGAGAGAGAGAGAGAGAGAGAGAGAGAGAGAGAGAGAGAGAGAGAGTAAATGAGATAGAATCCCCATTGGGCATGATCATGCTGCAATCCTTTCTCCTCGGTTTTTCGTATGGGATTTTCTGCACACATGCACATGTGCCTGACATGTTTTTCAAGATTCTGGGTCTGGAACTTAAAACACACAGTCAGTCATGTGAAATCCAGTCCCCTTAACCACCACACCACCAGCTGGTCCTGAGTGTACTTTCTAAATTGCAAGCTACTTTCCTAATCAAAATTCCCACTGGGTCCCTAGAGAACAAAACACTTTAGAATGCTGTATATTTCTGAAACAAAGATGGAGCTAGAGTAAATGTAGTTCCCAACCCCATCCTGTTGCAAAGAAATGCACCTATGGAACAATGTGGGTTTGCCATGCAAACACTGTTATAAGCCAAATTTCTAAACCATCCAACCACCCACTTCCAAGCAAAACTCTGGAGCTCCTGCATACCCAATTCCTTCATCACCTCTATCTAATCCTGGAAGCTCACCTACTGGCTCCACTACCCACTGCACTCACCTTTACTTAGGTTTTACTAAAGATACTGCTGTTCCAAGGCACACCAGCCTCACTAAGTCTTTGTGCCATTAGCATGATTTTTATTTAGCAGAAATATCATCCTCTAACAACAGCAGGATCTTCCTTCAAATCAAGAAGTTCTAATCTTCCTTCATGAGTAAGCTCAATGTCTTTTGCTCTCTAAAGCTCTGCAGTCATTTGTGGACCACACCATAGAGACAGTACCTATTTTATTTCAGGACCCTAGACCTCTCTTTTTGTGCCTGATTTCTCATCATTTCTGCCTTCCTACCCCCAAATCATCCCACACACTTTTGCAAAGGTGATGACTCCAAATCAAGATGAACATTTACCTTTATTGTTCAAAAAACCTTTGCTAACCACCATGTGAAGTCCAAAATCTAGATCTGTCACTCACCAAACTTTCCCTAAGCCTTTGATCAGATATGTTTTCTGGATGCCCCAATGCAAAGAATAGGGACTGGCCTCATAGCACAGTGGTTAAGTGCAGTACATAGGAAGCTGAATCCCATGTGGCCGACTGTGGTTCAAGTCCCAGCTCTGAAGTTGAAGAACATGCTGGGTTCTGTGAGTGCATGCCCAGAGTCCTCAGGAGATGGAGAAACGGTGGGAAAAAACTGCAGGATGACCAGGCTCCACTGGGTGAGGGGGAGCTTTCTCTCTCTCTCTCTCTCTCTCTCTCTCTCTCTCTCTCTCTCTCTCTCTCTCTCTCTGATGACAACACATGCCCTCTTGCAGTAAAAAGATTATTTTAAGGCAAAGGGCTGTTTTTGTGATGCACCTGCTGAGCTCCTTCTCCGACCCTCCAAATTGTACCATGATTTCCAGGTCAAGAGTTCCTCAGACCGGAAATAATCTCTGTCACCTCTTAACTCCCCAAACTTTGTTTATACTGCTTACCAAGTTCCGCCCTGCATGTGGCTACATGGTCCACAAGTTTATACAGTATGTAGGTATGTACCCTGCTCTTAGACTACAAACTTCTCAGAGACAAAGACTTCATTATTCATTCTTGTTTCCTCTACAGCAAAAAAAGAAATGTTTACTCAATGAATTTAGGAAGGTTTTACCCAAATTTTAAAGTTACTGTTATCAGTATTCATCCAATAATGCAGACTTGAATACTTCCAAGTATCATTTGACCTACAAGGCTTAACAATAATTCCGTTTGTTTCAGTTCTGCTACTTTTGCTAAAATTATAATAGACTACATTGAGAATAAAAATTTAAACTTGTGCTTGCTCAAAGAAACAGTTCTAGGAGCTGGAAAGATTGTCCTCTTATTAAACATTCATTCTTTCAGAAATCATTTCTAGGATTTAACAAAAACAGAAAAAATAAGTAATTGGCTCTATAGTAAATAGATGTTCTTTATTTCCTTTAAATGAGCAACTATGTTTTGTAAAAGATAATAAAAGGATATTTGGAGAAATCTGGTGTCATGAGCTAGTGGGACAGAAAAACCAGCTGCATTTGAAGACATACACCCACATTACCAAGTTCTGTTTCAGAAACAATCACTGAAAAATCAGGGAGAAAAAATAGAGAGGAAAAAGATTTGTGGAACACAGAAATGGTTTATTACCTAGTAATGATAATGTGTATAGTATTCTTAACTGAACTGGTCTGAGATATATTTCATGTTGGGTCAATTCTCTTTATGAGCCGAGTAATGGATAGTGATTGAATGTTTTAAACAAAAATAAGAAGACTAAAAATAAAATATGTTTTTTTTTTAAAAAAAGAAAGAAGCAATCACTGAATTCCCTGGCTGTTCCTCAGATGGAAAATGGTCTACGTCCAATTATAGCAACCAGTATAACATGAAGTAAGTGTATCCTATTTAGTGAAATGAACTAGGTAGATGATCTAAAATCTTCTGCAGTGTCAGGTTCTGTTCATGCCCTGAAGAAAATTACCCTATGCAGGAAAAGCACCCATACACACTCCTTCACTAGCTATCCTAGAAATGCCAGTGTACATGCATCTAGAATTTCCTGTCATCTGCCAATAAATGGGACAAATATGTTCTTAAGAACTAGTCTGCTGAAACGAGAATGTTGAATTCATTAAATGTTCTGCTAGTTAAAGGATGCCCTGAAACGCTCACAAAACGTATGCCCAGACTCCATTCTTACTGGCCACAATCTTCACTCTCCACTCAGTTCTACAGGTATGAAGCACGTGACCATATACAGTGCTATAATGAGAATCTCGTATATTGCATCTCTGTCCTCAGAACCTTCTTATGTCAATCTTCCATGAAACACAAGCCTTTCTCTCTCTCAGAAAATATAAAGAAGACTACTGTTTAAAAAAAAAAAAAAAGAAGAAGAAGAAGAAGTTGGTTAAATAGCTGAAGTCAGGGAAAACGTTCTCGCACTGAGATTTATTGGATTGTGAATAATCTCTCAAGGGAAGTGCCAAGAGCCCCATCAGCTGAGTTATTTAATTAAAACTATTCTGGAGTAAGTAGAAGAAGTGTTGCCTGAGGGAATAATTTCATATCGATCCCTAAAGGATTGACTTGATGGTCTTGAAATTTTTAACAGTCTCAAAATCTCAAACAGCTTCAGAAAGAGTCGCCTACATTTTCTACATGCCTCCCTATAAAACCAAACAAAAACAAAAGCCAGCCCCCAAAAGTACTGCTTAGGAACCAGCGCTTTCTGTTCACACTAAATAAATTGTCACGGGACACGTTAACAAAAAGAAGGGACACAGGGCCCCCAGGTCCAGTCAGTGAGGGTGCTACTTCACCCCCCTTTCCTCCGTGACATCATTTCTGTTTGGTTTGCTTGACTATGCAAGCTCCAGTGTTTTTATTTCACAAAATACGATCTATGAAACCAGTCTCATAACCTAATGATTAAGGGAGCTAGATCCCATACGGCCAACCACAGTTTGAATCCTGGTCCCAATGTCTTGAGGAGCACACAGGCCTGTGTATACAGGTATCCCAAATCCCTGACAGATGGAGAAATGGAGGAGAGGGGAGTCCAGCAAAACCACACCCACGGGGGAGGCTTTCTCCTTCTTCTTCTCCTTTTCCTTCTCTGTCTCTCTCTACAGAATGCCATACTCTCCGGCAACTTAAAAAGAAATAAAATACAAACTATAGTTTTTCTTTCAGTCACTAATGAGATCTGCTGATGGGTAAATTCCTAGCAGCTTTCTCTGAAGGTCACTTACGTCTACCACCTATCTCACAGTTTTTGAGAGAAAGTTCTGGAGCATAACGCCGGCTATCTGTAGCTCTTGGCCTTTGACGAGAGGAATGTTTGAAAAGAATACTGAAGCCCAGACGGTCCAAGGACAGAGCCTCCCATGTGTGGGCTGAATGTGTTTCACAGTGAATCGGACGGGTGCCAAAGGCTGCCAGCTCTTACTCACACCTGAAGCCGCCATCCGCGCCCTACATCAGCACCCACATGCCCGAACACCCACTCCGAAGAGGAAGTGTTCCAGATACTGTGGTCGTAGCCTCTGTCAGCCCTGGGTGAAGAGCGGCTGTGGTGAAGAGCAGGATGAGAGGTGCGAGTTGTCTTGATCGCTGAGAGTCAGAGGACACATGGGAACCGGAGCGGCTCAGCTAAACCAGCAAAGTCTTCAGGGGCCATGGGAATCACAGACCCGAAACTCCAGCTGCAGCTCCTTCTCTAACAAGTGGGCCAAGGGTGCTCCGACCCACAAGCATCGTGGAAATACGCATCGAGTCTGTGGAGTAAACAGGATGGCCGCTCGCCTCGATCACAGCCCAGTGCCTCCCCTGCTCCCGGCTGCCTGAGCACACTGTGGAGCCAGTCTAACGTAAAAGTGTCCTGGATTTTACTACAGCCCCTAAGTGTGACAGACCAGGTCGTCTCCCAGGCTATAAAGGTGCGTACAGTAAGTGAAAAGGGGACCAAGCCTTCAGATGGACAAACTGAAGACATTACACACCCCCAAACCCAAGCACGGACCTGGCCTCTATGCCTGTACTCAGCTCAACGCCATCAGCCATCCAATCGCTGAATTCAGCTATGTGCATAAACACGAGTCTCTTTTTCTAAAGATTTTTTTTTTTCTTTTTCTCTTTTTGATGTTTCATTGCGGAGCTTTACCCCCAAGCCTGAGCGCTTGTTCTCAAGGCGGCATGTGCTCTCACACACACTGCTCCCTGCCTCAGCGGGGAAGCCAGTCCATAAACACAACTCGGCCTGGCTGTCCCAGTCGCTGTGCCCTCTCCAGTCTCGTTTCCTCCACCCGGGAGAAGTGCAGTGACCATAACCTGCTTTCCATGAGTCTTAAATGCTCTTCAGTATCTGCCTCCTCAATACACTATTTTATTTCATTAAAAAGGGAGAGTTCTAAGCCTTTAAAATGTGTTCATATCATCAGTTAACTATTTCTTACAGGTGGCATGTAATAGCCTCTCTTCCTGAGATTAAAAAAGGAACTGCTGAAACGTAACACTTTACAGAACCCGTTTTTAGTCTTATATACAAGGAGACATCAAAGGGTTCATGGAAAATAGAATTAAAATCCGAGTTTATATTGGTGCCAAAAACTTTCAGAAATCCATGCTGTCTTTCAGAACATATATTTTTCATGAACTTTTGGAAGCCTGCGTACATCTATGTAAACACACACCCAGAAAAGAGAAAACTTTTAGGATATTTCTGAGCTTGCTAGCATGTGCCTTAAGTCAGAGTTCATAGCTTAATTCTCTAAACAGTAAATTTGAAATTATTTTTTTCCTTATTTCTCCAACTCATTAAAAGATTCAAAATAATAATGATGTCTATGGTGGGCAAAGCTGAAAGAATCCACATTAGGATAAAATAAGCTGGCGCGTTTGAGTGACCTTGTAACTGCCATGAATTCTGGGGCCTGCAACATTAAATGAACTTATCTCGTGCCATTAACCAGTGACACATGCAGGAGAATGATGAGAACTAGCTGCTCTGTGAACTGCTTGAGCCTAGGCAGAGAAGCTCGAAGCTTGCAGGAAGTGGCGATGAGAGTCTTCTAAGAATGAGTGTGAAGGATGCACTAGGAGCCTTGCCCAACTCCAGAAAGAATGAGACTTTCAAGGGAGGCAGTGAGAGACATCTCTGGACCCAGCTGAGACAGCAAACTGCAAAGTGGGAGATGACATGAGATCGGGCTCCACACGCTATCCGCACACATGCAGCACAGCACAGCGACTGAGTGCGTGGAGCAAGAACACATGCCCTCCACTGCAGACGTCTGCTCCACGGAAATACCACCTGCTCTCACCCTTCGCCCTCCCTGGCCCCTCTCCTCTCCTTCCTGCCTCCATAATTTTTCAGGTCATGCCTTTCAGCGTGACCATCCTCCAAGAGATGGCTTAGACTTTTGTCCCAGACCTTGAGAACTTTCTCAAGGATCTTCTCCACATACACAGGTCACCATTCAGAAGATGTAAAAGTTGACATTTTTAATCCTGTGTGTGTTTTCCAGTTTGGTGTCAGTGATTTTAATCTACTTTAAGCTACTTTATAACCTGATGAACCTGAAACTAGACTTATTTCTTCTCTTCCAAGCTAAGTTGGTCTCCCAGTTTTCTATCTTTTTATATAAAAAAGGGGCCAGCAGGTGGTAAAGAGGTTAAGGTGCTAGACTCGCACGTGGTCAACCACGGTCAAGTCTCAAATCCTGTGGCATGAAACTCACACAGGGCACTTGTGCATGTGTGCCCAAAATCCCAAGAGGAGAATGGAGGAGAAGGAATTGCAGCATGGCCATCCTCTGTGAGGGATGATTTCTCACTTTCTGTCTCTCTGTCTCAGTCTGTCTCTCCAGTGAGTGCACATGCCCTATTATGAAAATCTCTCTTAAAAAAAAAAAAAAAAAAAAAAAAAAAAAAGAAGAATGAGAAAGAAATTCAGTAGGCTTGAAGGAAATTTCTAAAACACTTTTGATACTAAAAAAATAAATGAAACACATGTAGTATAGCTAAAGCACCGTGACTATGACCTCTGAAGATCCTTGTAACCCTCCTGTGTCTATCTCCTTTCTCCCTATCCTTCAGAACGTTGCTTTTCTTTACAGTTTCACCACACGTTGGTATCTATAAATAACATATTATTAAACTTCGCGTGTTTCTAAAAACTTGAAAGAAAAGAAATGACACCATCTGTATTTTTCTGTAACCTGTTCTTCTCTTTCAACATGATGTTGAAATTTATCACTCTTGGGGAGCATAATGATAGTTCATTTCCTTTTAGTGATGTATAAAGTCCTACTGTATAAATAGACCCCAATGTATTTGTCCATCTACTGTTGGAAGGTAGTTGGGTTCCTTTCAATTTTTTGCTGTTACAATCTCTGCTCCATAAACATCACTGGGCATTCCTCTTGCATGTGGACAAGTGCAAGGTTATCAAGCAGAGTGGAATGAATGGGTCATAGAATATGGGGTTATTTAACTAACTAATGTCGTGTAAGTTTCCAAAACAGATGTGACGGTTAATTTTATGCAACAATGTGAGAGATGTTTTTGGATTAGATTAACATTTAAATCAAGGGGTTCTGAGTAAGCAGATTGTCCTCTGAAATGTAGGTAGGTCTTTTCCAACCAGTTGTAGGCTCTGAATAGAATAAGAAGTCTGGCCTCCCCAAACAAGAGGGAATTCTCCCGCAGACTGCCTTCAGATTTCATCTACACTTTAGCTCTCCTAGATCTCCAGCCCTCGGGCCCACACTGCAGATTTGGACTTGAAAGTCTCTGTGGTGGTTTGAGCCACTGTCCTACTGTGATCTGGCAGCTGGACAATATACTACAGTTGCTATACCAGTGTCCACTCCTACCTGCAGTGCATACATGTTCAACCTACGGAATCCTGTCCGTTCACCCTCCCCTTAAAACTCTTCCCTTCCTACAAATCTGCAACCAAAAGGAGTTTGATTTCCCAGGCAGTGGAAAAAGAATTAGTTTATTATGTATCTCCTTTTTTAAAAGTTCAGTGACAGCCCATGGTCTGCATTCCAGCATGCAGTTCAAACTCCATTAGGCAGCCTGTCAGAATCTGGATCACACTAACTTTCCAGGCTCATTCATCTCTGACCTCCCACTGCCCGATGACCTGCGACTTCTTGAACATGTAATCGGAGCACGTCCTGCTCAAACTCACATCCCAAGCCCACAGGAACCTTTCTCTGCTTCCACCATGGGCTTTATACTTCAGCTATGCCCTCCCTCCCCTAAGATGCCCTTCCCCCTCTGTCTTGGCTCCCTTCCCTACCTCAGCCTCTGTATCTCAAAAAAAAAAAAAAAAAAAATTCCTTCCAGCTCCTCAAAGCCCAGCATGACATTTTCCTACCTTGGCTCATTCTGCTGGGACAAAACTCTCCCTCATTTCATTCTTTTTGAGTTTGTTTTTTTATTTGATGATGAGAAAGACAAAGAAACAACACCCTCCACAGGCCTGGACACTGCGATCCACCCAGTTCTTGGTGGCCCTGGACAACAGCACATGTGCTTGGTGTGTTCGGGAAGGTCTTCAGAACAAACTCAGAACCTTCCCATGGGGTCAGCCAGGCAGAGTGGCATTTATTACAACTGCCCACATCTCACTCCTGGCACTTCAGAAACACGAAGCGCAGAAGTGCCTGCTTCAGAAACCAGGGTACCACCTGGTGCTGTGATCTGGCAGCTGGACAACCTTGGACAAATTAGGTGACAACACCGAGCCTCAGTGTCTTCAGCCGCATGACGGGAAAACGTCACCTCCACATGGTGTTCCATAAGCATTGAATGAAATGACATTGGTCGCCTCATCTAAAAATGACATCCAACATAAGTTAGTAGTAGAGTATCTGGAAGGAGTTACCCATGTGGGGGAGGATTTTCATAAACGCCACTACATTTGCTATGATGAGTAATATGGCCAAAGACAATGGTGATGGTCATTTCCCACATGACCTCTCTTCCAAACTAAACTGCCATGACAAGACCACCTTGAAAATCTACCACCCAAAATCACCTCACCGTAGTTTCTATGAATCAGGTAAAGTAGATGCAGTCATCATTAAGATTAAACTCTCTAAACTGATTGCTAAGTGAGAAATCTCTGTTCTAAAGTTAACACATTTAAAATCATTGATGATAATGTGTATTGTAATATCTCTTACTGAACTAATATACAGTGAATTCATGCTGGGAAAATTCATTGTGTATGCTGTAAATATATACAGTGATTGGGACTTGCAGATGGCATAATGGTTACATTGCTGGACTCCCATGTGGTGGACCACGATTTGAGTCCCGAACTCAGTGGCTTGAAACTCACGTCAGATGCATGAGTGTGCATGCCCAAAATCCCTAGAGGAGAATGGAAGAGAATGGACTGCAGTGTGGCCATCTCCCCTGGAGGGTGATTCCTCACTTTCTGTCTCTCTGTCTCTGTGTCTCCACTGAGCACACACACACACACCTATAGCAAAACCTCTCCTGAAAATTTTTTTTTAAAGCACAGTGATTTAATTTGAAAAAGAAAAGAAAAGAAATAAATAAAAATAATTTTGTACTAAGTATACCACTTATCCAGAGCAAGGCATCCTATTTGTTCTTTAAATTCTGGCTGAAAGTGTGGAAGGAGGAAGAGGAACAGGATATGCAAAGGCCAATGTGTCCTCCTTGCAGGCCTCCTCTGTTTCCCGGGCTTCCCCTTGATGTCGTTTATAATCTCTGAGATACACCAGGCCTTGGAAAAGCTACTAGACTCACTGCACCTCACCCTCCTCACCTGTAAAATCGAGGTAATACTGACATGCAAGTGTGCGGAGGCGATTAAATGAGAAAACGCATGGGAGACCCTGACTATGGGCACTCCTCACACATAATCAGTTATCAGCAAAGAGCAGAAAAAAGATATTTGGAAAGCAAATAGCTTGGTTCCTTCATCCTTTTGAAGTTCTTAAAATCGAGTACATGATTTCAAATTTCCGAATCCCAAGTCTAATTTTTTATTATTAAATAGATCATCAATTCCCCTTTGTATTATATGAAAATGAAATATTTATAGATTACAGCATGTTCTTAATAAAGCACATCAAAAATGTTTAAGTACATTTAAGGTTAATTTTGAAATAGAACTCATAATGTCTTAAACTCATTATCATCCTTACTTTTGGAAAAAAAAATGAAGTCTTTTACATCTAGCAATAGCGTAGGACTTCCTCACTGACCCATTACATCACTTTGTCTTTAAAAATATAAGTGTTCAGAAATAACAGCAATGAAACATGTTTAAGTAACTATCAGAAAGAAACCAAACTATTACAGATGGAGGGCTTGTCATGCCCATCTCCAACCAATGATGGAGCTTGCCATTATTTTAGAAAAATCCCCATGAAGAGGAGAGCTCTCCTTTTTAACTTCAAAAAATAAAAAGAAGAAATCTGTAATAATAAAATAGGAAAAGAACCCCCAAACTATTCATGCATAATGTTGAAAATCTTGCCTTTAGAAGGTAGCCACCATTCCATTGTCTACAATTGCCATCCTTTCTTTTACACTTTCAAGAAGGTCAAGCTACTGATTTTCAATTAGCAGCCCTTGACAGAAATTGAAATAATTTATCTGAGACCCGAACGGCAAAGGCTCAGCATGCAAGGCAGAAAAGGGAAGCCCATCTTGTTCAAGCTGGTGGCCTAGGCCTTGTTTTGAATGGGTCACTCTGTTGTAAGACCTTAGCATCAATTCTGCCCTGCACTTGTATGACTGATCAGAGTGGACTATACCCTGGAAATTTTCATTTAACAGGTGTCTGCACACAGCAGCAAATGAGGACTTGAGTGATGAGATGGAGTCTTTAATAAATACTTAACTGGAGAGATTTGGCTAATTGACACTGAATACGCCTTGGCCGTATAAACAAAATTAGTCAAGGTTAGCTGCTACTAAAGACAAAGGGAAAACTAAACACAGAGAAACTTGTCTTACTCCTGACCATTTGCTATTCCTCAGATAATACTGTGATTGTTCTATTAGAATATGGATCCCTTGGCTATAAAGTACTGTATCGGATGTCATGTAATGCTCTCTAGATGTCCATTGGGTATGATTTGAAAGACACTCAGACAAGACATACACAATTCCAAATATTTCTTCTTCCGACTGTCATTGGTAATCTGAAAATTGTATCTGTAGCCTTTTGTATCAAAAACATAATAGTAACAAAAATGTGTGTCATTCTTTGACTATCATGGGCTAAATTCTGCCCATATATGATCTTTAAACTAGTCACTGAAGAGGTTGATATTATTATCTCAATTTACCATTCAAGAACTTGATATTCAGAGGAATATAGAGTAATGACTATAAAACCCTTGTTTGTTTGTTGTGTGTGTGTGTGTGTGTGTGTGTGTTTCATATGTCATATCCACTCCACGTGGCCATCATCAGAATTACCAAGCCACAATCCATCACTGATAGTTTCGGTAGAAAGCCCTCCAAGAGCTCAGTGGATGCTTTCCAACATGACAGCAATACCTGGAGAAAATGTTCTCCCTAGCTAAACTTGAATGAGGTATTAATATGAAGCCAGTATGTGGAATTTGAACCCTGCCTAGGATTCACTAACAAACCTAGATTCAGTGTTGTAGCAAGTCCCTTGGACAACCAGAGGTTGAAGTTACTACTAAGTACCAAGAACTGCATCGCCAAGCTAACACACCAAAGGTGGGATCTGGCCTCCGAGCCCACTCATTGCCAACCTCAGTTTAACCTAGCCCAAGGTATCATAGAGATAACATAAAACCTTCGCTTCATCCCACTACATCAAAATTTGTTAGACATTTCTACTCTAAACTGAGAGCCCATTCAGAAAGATAAATTTGACCCATAGTCTTACTCCTTTGAAACAATACCATGGACTCTAGAAATGCAATTGGAAAATGCCATAAAAATATGATTAAAAAATCTTATAGCTTTGACTTGGGCTTTATGGAAACAAATATAGTCAGTGAATCAAAAGAAAAATAATTCTTGTCCTTACCTGACTGAACCACCTGTATCACCTTTTGCCAAGTTCCATGTGGGAAAGTATGAAGAAAGCAGGAATAGAAGCCCACGTCAGCTTCAGAGGTGTTATGAAAGGACAGGGTCATATCGTTGAGAGCCATCGTTGAATTTAAAAAGCAGACCCTACCGTCATAGGGCTGCCTTATGATCACCCCATAAGCAGGGCTGAAAATGGCTATGGGGTCTTTATCTGTTCCATTGATTTTGAACCATTCCATTTGGGTTACTGTGTCCCCTGGTGGATACACACATTCCAATGTCATATTTTCCGCAAGTTTAACAGTTGTATCCCAGAATATCTCTTCACATATAGCTGAAATATATATCATATTAATGCCATTAGACTTAATGATGAAACACCACACACTTAAGTTTTCTAAGATCTAACAAGATAGTAAATTGAAGTCATGGTAAAAGTTAACCTATACTATCTTATTCTAAAAAGGTCTCCACTGCTAATAATTGGCATTTGTAACACTCTTTCTCAACAAGCAAAAAGTATCTTAGCCAACTAAAGAGCATTACAAACTCTGAACATGTCACACCTTTAGATGAAAACAAAAACAAAATAGGGAGCAAATTTTAAAAATAAAGACATAAATATTATCTTTACCTTTGTATACATGAAGAATAGCCAAAAGGAAAGTAAGATGATCCATCTCTGGAAACCGTTTGGGAAGTTGGACTATTGAAAAAAAAAAAAAAAAAAAAGATACGCTGTTAAGTTCAGAGGCCCACCACGATGCACTGTTTCCTTCCTCTCAGATATTATCAGTCCTGTCTTCTTTTTCTGAAGTATGAACACAGGAAAAAGGTCGTAGCTTCAAAGACAGGTTCTCTCTCATAGGAGGGTGGGCAGATTTGACTTACTTCTCTCTTGGGGAAAAAGTCAGCTTGTTTTTAAGCTTTCATTTTCTACAAAGATTCATTCAACGACAAACATTTGCCGAGTGCATTCTCTGTGCCCGACTCTGCTCTGGGCATTGAGGATATAATACTTATTTTTAAAAATCTTGCCATCACGGAACTTGCTCTTTACTGGGAAAAACGGAAACTAAAATTCACAAGGAAAACTAATGCAGGAAAGTAGGGATAGAGAATGAGGGTCAGTGTTTCCCTTTAAGATAGGAAAGCCCAACAAGTCCTTACTGAGATGAGGTTGGAGCAGAGACTGACGAGAACTTGGAACAGCCTTGTGGCTCTGGGGGTAGCAAGGGGGTGTCTCCACCCAGTGTGGACATTCTATCAGGCAGGTGTGGTTCTCCTTGTATTGCTACCTCTTTGATAACCTCAAGTGTTTGTTTTGATGGTGATAGACCACAGAAGGCCCTCTAGATATGTACAATGATGACTTTTGTTAACTTTTTATTTCAAAATAATCATAGAAATTGCAAAGACAGTACAAAGATGTCCCCTATATCCTTCACTGGCTTCCCCCATTGGTTATAGCTTACATAATTATAATTATAATTCAGTTACAAACAGTGATTTACTTCTTAGGTTCATCACTGTTCTCTTCCTTCTTTTCTAAAATAAAAGTTCAAATTATTAAGACTTTGTTAGGAACATATTAACATGCCACTGTAAAAATTACACCTCTATAAAAAGAATTGTATAAATGCACTTGGCCCTCCTAAAAGGGTCAAAATAAAAGGTGAGCAGAAGTTGAGAAAAAGAGAAGCAGAAATTGCTGAAGACAATTTTACTTAATGGCAACTTTGAGCTTCATATGCAGTTCATTGCAAAAGGTTATCAGTAGGTGTCAACTACTCAACATTAGTTGAGCCATAGCCATTTTCAGCCCTACTTATGGGGTGGTCCTAAGGCAGCCCTATGACGATAGGGTCTGCTTTTTAAATTCAACGATGGCTCTCAACAATATGACCCTGTCCTTTTCATAACACCTCTGAAGCTGACATGGGCTTCTATCCCTGTTTTCTTCATACTTTCCCACATGGAACTTGGCAAAAGGTGATATAAGTGGTTCAATCAGGTAAGGACAAGTATTATTTTTCTTTTGATTCACTGACTATATTTGTTTCCCTAAAGTCCAGGTTAAAGCTATAAGATTTTTTAATCATATTTTTGTGGCATTTTCCAATTGCATTCCTAGAGTCCGTGGTATCATTTCAAAGAAGTAAGACTGTGAGTCAGTTATTTTCCTAAATGGGCTCTCATTTCAGAGTAGAAGTGTCTCACAAGTTATGTGGGAACTTTCTCAGGAGAAATCAACAACGTGATGACAATAAGAACAGAATTAAAACGTGCATATATAATAATGTGCGGCACCACCTATGTTCACATAGCATTCAGTTTTCGAAGTTTGCACACCCATGACATGTTTGTGACTCAAATCATGTTGCAGTATAGTCACAAGAGATAGGTCTGTTGTGTAAGTGATTCGAGGTGACTGCTGTCCCAGTCCTGCAGAGTTATCACTTGCCTAGTCCCTTGGAAACACCAGCATGAGGAGGACCTGGTCTCTCTTCAAGGCATGATTATACAGTAAGTCATCAGATTTTAAAAGCATTTTATTATAGTAAAACTTGATGATTTGTATACTAATTGTGTAATTCTGTTTTATGACAGCCCATAGAGCCCACTTTATTCTGATAAATCTGGAAAAAGTTTTGTAGAAGTGGGAGAAGGAGAGAAAGATGTGGCAACATTTCAAAAAATGATGTGATGACAGTCCAGGGCTGGGGAAGTGACCAAAAATGAGGTTGAGTCTGGATTGGAAAGTACCTCGAATGACACACGCATAAAGAAATTGAAACGTCCCAAGTAGAAACTACGGTATCTTACTTACCTCTCTAATTTCAGTACCAAGCACAATCTGTAAAATGAAGTAGGCTCTCAGGGAGGTTTATGGCATATACACATCAATGAAAGGAGTGTAGAGACATTGAATATAATCATAGAGGCTACAGTGGAATGTGTCCGTCCACAAATTCATGTGCTACAATTTGGTTTTTCTTGTGATAGGATTAATAGGTTAGAAACTTGATCAACCATAGCCTGGAGAGGTGGAGTCTTTGGGAAGTGAACTGGCATCATGGTAGTGTCCATGATTGGATACTTGTAAGTTTATGAGGGGAAGGAACAGGACACAGACATTCACAGTCTGCCTTGTGCTTGCTGTCTCTCATCATATGGAGCTCTCCAGCATGTTATCCACCACAAAAGACCTACACCAGATGTGGTCCCTTGGACTTGGATCCCCAGAATGTGAGTTAAATAAACCTCGAATCTTATCAATTACCCAGATTTAGATTTTCTGTTGTTAATGATACAGCAGACTGAAATAAAAGTGTTGTGGGTAGTTTTTCATTTTCTAAACTTTCCTTCTTTCTTGAGAGAGAGAGAGAGGGAGAGAGAGGAGCAACTTCAGAAAGATCTCACACTGTGATTCCCTTCAGTAGCCTGAGCAAGTCTGGATCACAGGCTCCCACATAATGTGTCAAGCAGGGAACTGAACTCACAATCTTCCATATGGATAAAGCTTGTTCCAATATTACACACAACCGCCTTGAGGAAATCAGCCTGATGAAAAGCAGGAAGTCAGAGAGAAATGGAGATAAACTTGGCTATCAGATGGGATCAATGAGCTACTGAATCCGCAAGTCCTGCAGTCTGAGCATATTTTAAAGCTAGTTAGAAAGTTTCTGTTACCTGCATCCATGTACATCTGAATTTGTACAATTGCTAGTATATGAAAATAAGATTGGAAAAGAGAAAGAAAGATTATTAAACTATTAGAGCTTAATGTGAGCAAGAGAGAATGGTGTCTTGGACTAAACTTACTTCATGAAGATGAGGAGAAATGTAATCACAGCCAGTATATGATCTATTATTATGTAGAGATATAATTATAGGCACCAGGAACTCCATGGGTTCCAGGTAGGGTCCTATCAGGAAAACAGAGCCGTACCTGATAATTAGATAGAGGATATTTCATAAGAGAAGCTACTAGAAAAAAAATGATGGAAAAGAAAAATATGAGGGTGTGGAAATGACTCAAAGAGGAGCATTGGTGGGAATCCATTTCTTTTTTTAAGAATTATTTTATTTAAATTTATCTACTTCTTTATTTATTTTAATTTGATCAGAAAGGGACAGAGTGAGAGAATGAGAGAAAGAAAGTGAGAAAGCAAGTTGTCAGGTCTAGGACTCGAACCTCTGTCAGCCATGTGGGAGTCCAGCATCCTTAACCACCATGCCACCTGCTGGCCCTGAGAGAATCCATTTCTGACCTATGGGTTAGAAGGTCCAAAAGGAGCCAGAACTGCCCACAATGGAAGCTTCCAGCTGAAGCTGGAACCATGAAGGGTATCAAGCTCTTACAGAGATATTGGAGAAGATCAAATAATGAATCTGTCAGAACAAAAAAAAAAGGCAAATAACAGATGAGGAAACTGATGTTCAAAGAACTTAAATAAGTGCTAGTGATGAAGATTTATTAAATACCCACCATCTAACGTCATACTCAACAGTGAAATACCTTCTAAGAACAGGAACAAGACAAAGATGCCTACTTGCATCACTACTATTCACACCGTACTGAAGGTTTTATCCAAAGCAATTAGGCAAGAAAAATGAATAACTAAAAGGCATCCAAATTGCAAAAGAAGGAGTAAAACTATTCTTAATCACTGATGACATATTCTCTCTCTCTCGTTTTTTGTTTTGTTTTGTTTTGTTTTGTTTAATAACATGATCTTGAACACAAAAGTCCTTGGGACAAGCAGTTAGCATAATGGCTATGTCACTGGACTCCCATGTTGCCGATCACAGTTCAAGTCCCAGACCCAGTGGCTCAAACTCATGCCAGGTGTGTGTGCATGGATGCCCAAGATCCCAAGAGGAGAATGGAGGAAAAAGGATGGTGGTGTGGCCATCCCTACTTCAGGGTGACTTCTCACTTTCTGTCTCTCTATCTCTGTCTTTCGGGTGAGCGCATGCACCCTATAGCAAAAACCTCTCCAAGGAAAAGAAAAAAAAAAAAAAAACACAAAAGTCCTTTAAAAATCCTATTAATGCTCATAAACAAATTCAATAGAGTTGCAGGATAGATGATCAACACATGAAAATCTGTTATGGTTTATGCACTAACAATAAACAATCTGAAAGTTAAGAAAACAATTCCATTTACAAAGACATCCAAAAAAATAAAATATCTATAGATAAATTCAGCCAAGCAGCTGAAAGATTTTTACATTGAAAATGACATAACATTGCTGAAAGTGCAAAAGACATATTAAGAAAACATGTCTAAGAGACATCAGTTTTCATTATTTGGAAAATTTAATATTATAGAAGATGGCAATACAATTCAAAGAAATCTGGAGCTTTAAGGCAATTGTTACCAAAATGTCAATGTCCTTTTTTTCAGAAAGGGAAAAGTTCATTTATATAAACTTTTAAGGAGCTATGAATAGCAAAAATATCAAAAAAAAGAAAAATTGGACTCACACTTTCCAATTTCAAAACTTAGTATGAAACTAGAGTAATTAAAATATTGTGATATTGACATAAAGATAGACACATATACAAATGGGATAAAATTAAATATATATATGAAAATTATTTTTTTTGGAGAGGTTTTTGCCATAGGGCTCATGTGCTTGCCAGAGAGACAGAGAGAGACAAAGAGATAGAAAGCGAGAAATCACCCCCCAGGGGGGATGGCCATGCCGCAATCCCTTCTCCTCCATTTTCCTCTCGGGATCTTGGGCACGCACACACACGTGCCTGGCGTGAGTTTTAAGCCACCAGGTCTAGGATGCGAACCGTGGTCAACTACGTGGGAGTCCAGCAACATAGCCATTATGCTAACTGCTGGTCCCTATATGAAAATTTTTAAAAATACAAATCATACATCTATGGCTAACTGATTTGTAATAAGGATATTAAGACCATTCGATAGGGAAAAGAGTATTCTCTTTGACCAATAGTGCTGGAACAATTGAATAGCCACATGCAAAAGAATGAAGTTGGACACCCCTCCCCACTCACACCTTCCACCATATACAAAAATTAACTCAAAATGGATTGGCCTAAATATAAGTGCTAAAATTGTAAAATTTTTAGAAAAAGAAAACAGGGGTAAATGTTCATAACCTTGCAATTAGAAAAGGATTCTTAGATATGACAACAAAAGTATGAGTAACAAAAGAAAAGATAAATTTGACTTCATCAAAATTAAAAACTTTTGTGTATCAACGGTCATTTTTAAGGACATGAATAGATAATAGACTAGCAGAAAGTACTTGCAGAATATATTTAAAAACTCTTATATTCAAAGACAAAAATGCACAACCTAATTTAAAAATTAGGTTAAAATTAAATTTAATTTAATTAATTACTTGAAGAGATATTTCATCAAAGAAGATATGCAAACAGCCAACAGACACAGAAAAAGTTGCTCCAGATCATTATTTACAAGGAAAATACAAATAAGCACCACAGTGAGAAATATACTAACTAGGAAGGCTATTATAAAAAATAGAGAAAATAATCACGTTGGGGAAGATGCAGAAAAATTTGAACCCTTGTGCATAGCTGATGAGAAAGTTTCGCAATTCCTCTAGAAGTTAAACAAGATTGCCATATAACCTAGCAATTCTACTTCTAAGTATATGCACAAAAGAAAATAGGTATTGAAAAGAATACTTGAATACCAGTGTTCATAACAGAGCCAGAAGGTGGGAACAACCCAAATGTCCACCAACAGATTAATGAATAAACCAACTGTGGTATATTCATACAATGGAACACTATTCTGCCATTAGAAGAAATGAAGTACTAATTCATCCTACATCATGAATGAACTCTGAAAACATCATGCTAAAGCAGACACAAAAGGTCACACATTGAAGGATTCCATTTGTATGAAACATCCCGAATACATAAATCCATCCATGGAGACAAAAAAGCAGATTGGTGGTTGCCTGGGGCTTGTGGGAGGGGGGGAATAGGGGAGTGACTGCTTAGGGTAAGGATTTCCCATAAGGATGATGAAAATGTTTTGAATTTAGGAAGGGTAGCAGTTGCGGAGCATTGTATATGTATTTAATGCTACCAACTCATACACTTTAAAATGTTTAATTTTATGTTATGTCAATTTCACCTTGATAAAAAAAAAAATCACTGCTAGTGAACAACGGGAGTGTACATCACCCAGGGCCTTTCCAATTGCAGAGGCCACCATGTATTCATTCCCACTGGGAACCCCCCCACTACCCTGGCCCACAGGTGCAAACTGAGCCTCTCGGATGGAATTCAGTGGCTCACTGTGTCTCAACTTCCTAATGTCAGCTGGAAATAAACTATGCAGAAGTTCATAGTTCAGGTCATCAGATCAGTTATTGAAGACACAAAACATCATAGTGCTTACTCAACAAATGGCAAAACATACACACACACACACACACATATATATACACAAACACACACATATATACAAATATATATATTCAGCTCATGACATGATATATATATATGTATATATATATGTTTGCACAGGAAAAAAAACATAACTTTTCTGACTACTCTCTCTCTATGTATATACACACACACACATACATATATAGTATATGGTATATGTATATATATACTTGTATATGCATATATATGTATGTATATACATATATACGTGTATATCTTATATATGTGTTATGTGTATACATATATGCATATACATCATATACTATATATACTTACATATTATATATGTATACATAGTTTATATACATAGTGCATATGTTCTAAATATACACATATACATCTATGTGTGTATATACAACATATGCATATACATATATATAGTATATATGTATATGTGTGTTTGTATATATACACATATATATTTATGTGTGTATATATATACATAAATTTATTTATATGTATGTATGTGTATATATACACACATATACATGTATATACATATATAGTATACATGTATGTATATGTGTGTGTGTATATATATATATATACATATATATTTATTTATATGGATGTGTATGTCATTAGGAAATGGGTTCACAGCTGAACAGAGCATAGTAAAGATGCAGGGAGAGAGGTAAGAGAGACTGGGGCAAGGCAGATTCCTGTGACAGGACACTGCTATGGCTCGTCAGAGGAATTATACGTAACAGCATCCTCCACCCTCAACGGCTCCTACAATCAGACCCTGAGAGAACCTCCTCCTCCTGAGAGTAAAGAGACAGACGTGTAGGAATATTGAGAAAGGGATACAAATTGATAATAACTTGTAATAACCCCTTAATTTCCAAGGTATTCAGAGCCAACTTAGTTAAGTGATGAAGAGATCTTAAGTGCATTTAATTCTGGAGTCAAAAGTCTTAGAGGTCACAGATGTGGATGAAAAGTGCAGGAAGACTTGTGGCTGAAGACAAAGTTCAACTCTTCCAACTTTGCTAAGGATAAGCTCTATTTATCAACATCTAACCAAAGACAAATAGAGACTGTGCTTGAGCTATTTTCGTTGTTGGCAGCTTTTTTTTTTTTTTTTTTGCATGATTTATGAAGGGATTTTTGTCTTGAGGTTTTTTTCTAATAGAGCTGTCTCTATAAAAGAGCTTTGTCCTCAAGGAAGTCATTAATCAAAATATTACTGCATTCCTCTACTATTAAAAGCGTCTCAGCTAACCACGTGAGTATGAATTCAGCTCACGACATGAGCCTGCCTCTGGACGCAGGCTCTCAGGGACCTGGGTGGGCAATGATCCTCATACACGCTGCTTTCCTGCTTGTGTGCTGTTCTTCCAGGAGGAAACTGCTCCTCTGATCCTCGTTGCTTCTGCTCTTTGTAGTAAGTTCTGCTTTCCCAGTGTGTCTGTCATCACTGAACATTGGGAGGACTCTCTACGTGATTATCTGAGCCCCACCTTCTCCAGCTCATCCTGAAACCTCTGAGGTATGTGATAGGGAATCTGTCCCTTCACTGAGACAGTTCCACTCTTGCCTGGACAACTGTTGACAAGCTGGAAAATAGGACTGTGAGACAGAAAGCCTGTGAGAACAAGTAACTGGGGCCAGGGGGATTACGCATGGAGGTCCTTTATTCCCTCCCTCCCTCTTTCGTAGATGCAAGTACTTGACTGTGGGTGGTCTGCTGGGATGCCCAGCTGTTAAGAAATTTGCACTTGCAGTAAGATTTCAAGAGTGTATCCAAAATGTTTGCTCCCTGTCTCTTGAATCTCTCGAAGAGAATCTTTCCAGTGAGGAACACGTAGTTTCTAGACTAGGATCCCCTGAGAACCCAGGTATATTATACATGGTCCCCAGGAGCTAGACTACACTGAGTAGCCAGTCAAATCCACTCAAAGCAGACTTTGAATCGGGTTTTACAGAGATCCCCTTGGACAAGGTTCTTCAAATTGTGGCCCATGGGTTGCTAATTTCAACAAATATCCAATACCTTAACTGGACTCCAGTAGAGGCCCTCTGTTCACATACTGTCTGGCTGTGTGGGATTACAATGGTAGAGGAGAGCAATCGTGGTGAGTCGGGACAAACACCATCTGGCCTACCAGCCTGTGAAGTCTAACTGACTCTTCACAGAAAAAGTTGGCCAATGCTTGGAGGGATAATAAATCTCTGAGTAGCAGTCATTTATTATTGAAGCTCATCTTTGTTCTGTGATTCCTGAGAAAAGGAAAGTTAAAAGCCTGAGAGCCTAAACACTGGTAAAATTAACACACTTTTCTTATTCTCAAGAACTATACAATCAGACCTATTATGAATACAACTCCTCTAGAAACAGCCTGAGAAAAGGCATTTAACAGGCACCCTTTTACTAAAAGCTACTCCCATAATTAACCTCACAAGGTTATGGGCTTATGGGCTTTAACCACCCAGTGAATGACAGCTTTTCCCTGGAGCTCCCTTCCCTCTATAGCTACTCGCTACACAGGGTTATTGGCCGCCCAACCTGTTAGCACACGATTCATCTAAACAGCATGAACTCAGCCATGTCCAATCTTTACCTTGAGAAGGTTACTGACCTTGAGATGTATGTGCAGCTCTTTCTACCTCGTCTTCCCGATCTGTCTTGGCTTGAAGCTTCCTGTTTTTGTGGCCCTTCACCTCACCACCTTTGGGTCACTAGCAAATTCCTTGCTTTTCTAGGCTCTTTCTTAGCCCTTCAGGAGCTAAGGGAACTCTGGTCCCACTGGAGGCTGACTCTTCTCCTCCTAGTTCTTCTCTACACTGTGCATCCTCAGGTGGGAGCTGGAGTACACGAATATTCCAGGGAGTGGTGCTTGCTGCAGTCCACCAGTCTACCTGGTTCTGGGAGAGTCTTCACCATTTCAGCTACTCAGACTCATACTGGACCCGGAGTCCTGCCTCTTTTTCCTTCTCTTTCTCCCTAAGATTCTGCAATCTGAAAGGACGTACGTCTCGGTCTCTATTCTAACTCTAAAATTGAAACAATCTGAGAAAATTTGAGGTTGATTCTCTCTCTTTTCTTCCCCATTTTTTCCCTGCCAATCAAAGCACTTCATATTCAGCAGTCTCTTAAGTTCAGGAAGCTTTCTTATCTCTGCCCACATCTAAGATGTTTCGGTCCTACCTTCTAGATACTCACTTTTTTTTCTCTGCCTCTCATTTTCCGACAGAAAAAGTACACAAGTTGGTGTTTCCAGAGAACTGTCCCCATATGCTTAGCAGTTCCTGTGTCTTAGAAATACGTTTTCTTAGCTGTACCAAAGGATAAGATAGTCTTATTTATTTCTTTGATTTCTTTTTTTTTTAAGAGATGTTTTTGCAATAGGGCATGTGTGGTTGCTGAGAGACAGAGAGAGACTGAAAGTGAGATATCACCCCCTAGGGAGAATGGCCACACCATGGTCCCTTCTCCTCCATTCTCCTCTTTGGATTTGGGGCATGCACGCACATGTGCCTGGCATGAGTTTTAAGCCACCAGATCTGGGACTCAAACCACTTGTTACTACGTGGGAGTCCAGCAACATAATCATTATGCCATCTGCTGGTCCCTGTACCTTTGATTTCTAAGTATAGTAGGTCACTATTGGTAAACCACCACGCAGGACTGCAGCTGAGTTTTAAGTGGTGTAATTATTAAAAATATTAGGAAGGCAGGACCACATGTGATGGGTGAGAAGAAACCTACCAGGGCTGCCCTGCCCAGATTCTTTCATTCTTGCACTGCAAGGGTGCAATGACCTCTTCTGCCAGACCACACAGATATCCAAGGGCAGGATGAAGAGTGAAAGGCTGCAAGGCTGTCTTCTGTTACAGAAATGTTTACTGACCACTTACTGTAGGCCAGAGGTAGCCTCCTACAACACCCACCTGACCCATGTCATTGCCTTTGATGCCCAAAGTCCTCGAGGGATTAGCCCCACTTCTTTCTGACTTGGAAGGCCCGCCATTTCCCCAAGTCTCCTGCTCACTCCCAGCCTCCACTGCAGACCCACCCGGTGTTTCATAACCTGAGAACAATGCTCTGACGGGGCACGGCCTCTGCACGTGCAGCTGCCCTTACCTTGACTTCGCTTCTCTCTCTCCCATCCAGCAGGGCTCCATTCAGAGTCCCTTGGAGTGTTTCCCTGGGTCACCCAGAGGAGGTTAGGTGTGCATCCTGAGCACCCTGAGGACCTCAGCTGCGTCCTTACTGAAACGCTCGTCATGCAATTCCATCCTTGCCTATTTATTCAGAGCATTTGTCACTGTAGCCAGTAAACACCCTCAGGACCCGGACAGAGTCTCTCTGGGCTCTGCCCTCACGGCCCTGCATGTGGTGAGGGCTCAGTGAAAACACCCTCAGGACCTGGACAGAGTCTCCTCTGGGCTCCGCCCTCACGGCCTGCATGTGGTGAGGGCTCAGTGAACTGACGGCTGACATGAAGCAATGACTTCTATTGGTTCGGTTTCTCAGCGTGCGATCTACAGCTATCCCAGCCCAGTTCCATTTTGTTCCAGTGTGTAGTGTTTTGTTTTTATGGCCTCAACTTTCTATCTTCCCAGTAAATGAGACCAAAAAAATAAAAAGGAAAAAAAAGAAGAAAGGCCTTAGTCTAAAACACATACTGATTTTACAAGAACAAACAACAGACTCAGAAACTGCATGGGTCAGTAGTTAAGGGAGCCAGGAAACCATGCGGTTCGACTCCTTGCCCAGAAGCTTGAAAACCACACCAGGCACATGTGCATGTGCCCAAATCCCGGCAGGAAGAAATGGAGGCTGAGGGATTGCAGTGTGACCTGCCTCACGGTGGGGGGGGGGGGTCGTTTTCTCCCTCCCTCTCTCTCTCTGAAGAGCTTATGTGCACTCCAAAACACATAAATAAGTAATAAGAAAAATATTTTCTGATTGGACCAACTCTTTCTGAAAATGACCCCACAAACCCCACAAGCCCCACAATAGACCCGGAGCATCGGCTGAAACAGACACCGCCCGCTGGCACAACTCACAACCCAGTCCAGCTCAGACCTGCTGTCGCAGTAGACGTTACTTACGTCTACTGGGGGAGACTGGGCTCCAGTGTTTCTTTGGCCTACTCTTAGACTCATAAACCCAGATTTATTTAGGCTAGGTACTTATCCCAAATTATTCTAACTTTTACAATCACTCCTTAATTCAGTACCCACGTGCAAACACACACACGCACACACACACACACACACACATATGCACGCATCATCAGCATCACCATCGCCCTCACCATCACCCATATCCCACGATAAAGCAATTACTGTTATGAAAGAGACAGAGAGGGGACCGCTTTGTCGTTTCTCTGTAGGCTCCATCCCAGCAGGTTTCTCTGGCTTTTTCTTGGAGGCAGTTGAAATCTTGTAACATGAACTACCTAACGATTAGCCATCCAAGGCTCCCACATGGCAGCCCACTGCCTCGTCCCAGGGACACAGCGTTGTTCTCCTCAACGTGATGCTACATAAACTTATGGAACAGAGGAGAAGTGTTAAAAGATCACATAATCAATAGTGAGTCACAGAACAAACAATAAAAACAACCTTAGACAAATGGAACTGTCCGATGTCTCCAGAGGCTGTTCATCCCACCGCGAGGACAAATGGAGGCGAAGACGGGGAAAATTAGTGAGGCAGACAGGAGACTATCTACCACTCGCAGAGACGAACGAGGTTCCTCTCTCCTGTGTCTTTCAGTGACTCTTAGAAAGGACTTTTCAATAGTTTAGAAGCAAAAGGACTCCTTCACATTACCATGTGCAGACAAATAGGAAGCAGCAAAATCATTGCGTTGCCGGGTGGAGCACCTTAGCTAACTCCTGCCTTAAGAGGGGTAAGGAAAGGGAAAGAACCAAGAGGTGTCCTGCCTTTTCTCTGCAAGGTATAATTCAAAGTGACCTGTTTATGGAAAAATTCAGCTACAAAGTAGGGGGGAAAAATCAGTTACTTAAATCATTTTGCAAACCCTATTAAAATAACAGACCAAGGTAATTGTTAATAGAAGCTAAAATCACTAGGTGAAAGGTCAATGGGGAACTTTCAGTGAAAGGTGCCGCTGACCGACAGCATATGAACCCTCTAATCAACTGTAACCTCTAAAAATGGTACCGTCAGACCTCAGGGGGCTTCCAGTGGGACGCAGCGAGAAGAAAACCGGGCCACCTGGAAAGTTCTCTTCTCCAAGTAGCTGAGCCTGAGTCTAACCAAGCCTCTTGGTGTCCACAGAAATTTGACTTGGTATGCCCTGGGGCCCAGTAAAGTCATCTCAGACACCGATCGTTGGAAGTAGCACATTTAGCAAAGATGTATGCATAAAGATACATAAATGTTTATTTAATGCTACTTTTATGAATAGAAATTAGAAGCAACCTGCGCGGCCACGTCTAGTGGACTGGCTGGGGGAACCACCGTCAGAGTGCCTTGCACCCTGCACTGCTGGGTGGTGGCTCCAGGTCTCTCCCTAGACCGCGTCACTTCCACAGTTCTCCAAGTGCAGGACCACCTGCCACACACAGTCCTGCACGAGTGAGAGGAGGAGGCCGGCTGTGAAAAGTGTCCCCAGAGAGTCCCCAGCTTCTCCTCACCTGCTTCCACACTGCTGGTGGCCCGCAGAGCCTCGCCCAGGACTCCCGCAGCCCGGTCCTTTTCTTCCCCTCCCGTGTTCAACCTGCCCTCTCCAGAGGGTCTCAAGATGCCCAGGAAATAAACACTTGCACCCTCATTCTAAGGCCTCCAGAGCGTAGTCTCGGGCTGTGTGAGGGCTAAGCTTTTCTTTGGGAATTCTTCCCAATGACAGCAGGAAGCTGAAGTCAGCAGGGTGACAAAGGCCACAGCGCCTGGCAGATAGCAGCTATCTCTTCCCCCAGGCCTGGGCCCCTGACAAAGCTCATTCCTCTCCTTTCTGCATGCCCTATCACTTCGGGCTGCCACTTGTATTTGGTGACAGTGCCCTCTGCACTATGGCTACTCAGTGAGCATGTGCATCCTGCTCATGCAGTGTGGGCCTTGCAGAGCCAGGACTTTGAATCCCAACCCATACTCATCACTGATGGTAGCACAGATGCCTGGCAAGCCGCACCCAGAGGGCCAATCCCACATCCTGCAACCCCCAGCCGAGCGTGCTCCACCTTGGTGAAGCCTGGCAGGGGCCTGTTACCACCTTAAGAGCCAAAAAGTTTATTTTTTCTTCTGTACTCTCATTACTGTCACATTTCAGGTTATTTAAAGAATTTTCTTTTTTTAAGAGGGAGATTTTTGCTATAGATTTGTGCTTGCTAGATAGACGGAGAGACAGAAAGTGAGAAAATCACCTCTGAGGGGATGGCCATGCTACAATCCCTTCTCCTCCATTCTCCTCTTGGGATTTTGGGCACACATACATGCAGACCTGGCATGAGCTTCAAGCACTGAGTCCAGGACTCGAACCATGGTTAACCATGTGGGAGTCCAGCGACATAGCCATTACAGCATCTGCTAGTCCCTATTTAAAGAAATTTTTATTTTCCTAAATGGCAGAAAAACTTTATATGCTTAAAATAAGATATATTATTTTAGATATTTTTAACAACAAATTTCTAAACTTCTCTTTCTGTTGTTTCTCTGCTTTTCTAGAGCCTTGGGAATACTTTCATCTGTAAATGAATAATACAGTTTGTACCCGCACTCATTAGTTAGCATTTACACCACTGTCATTGTCTCCAGTGCCCTCCCCTTAGCTAGAAGCCTGAGGAAGGGCTGAGCCTCAGCCACATGAGGTGCTGTACCTCCTGGAATCGGACTCAGACACATAGGTGGTCCTCACGGAGACAGGGACCCCTTTACAGGATGCTCAGGATAGTTCCCATATACAGATGGTTGAACTGGTGCATATTGGCAATCTCCCATTTCACTCTCAGAAGTGTCTTGGTTTAAATAATAAATTCTCTGGGTACTCTAAAGGCCACCTTACAGGAGCTGTGGGTTTGAATTTCCATGTCCCAGGACACCCTTCCCTCCTGGGTAAAGCGGGTCACCCAGTCATCCTTGATACATCAGGGAGTGAGACCACCTGGGCCCAGCCACCCGCTCTCCTGCTCACCCACGGCAGGCCCAGGTCCAGGTGCCTTCTCTCCACCCTCAGTCAGGATGCCCTGTGCCCATTGAAAAGCTACTGAGAGTGTGAGTCTTCCAGCGGATAGGGCTGGATGCTCCATCCTCCGTCCTGTTGCTGTGTCCTCCTTGAAAATTTGCTTTCTCTACCCCAAAGCCCACAATGCCCTGGGAAAAGCAGGCTAGGTCAGTCAGAAAGACAGTCCTCTACAGCCTTACGGAGGGCCATGGGGCCACCTTTCCTGTGGGTACACAAAAGGAGGAGCAGTTGTCCTCCCCCAAACAAAACTGTTTCAAGGGGACTCTTTCAGCCCTAGATATAGAGGGAGTCAGTTCCTTCTGCTAAATACACGGATGGCCCATCATACAAATACTTCACCTTCTTTGGAACTCGGTGCTACACTCGGCACAATCACGTCTTTTGTCGTATCTGTGTGTGCTCACCTCTGTCTCTGGACACTCCAGCCTGAACGAGGGATCCTGGAGCACAAACTGCTTTGCTCACTGCTGTGGCAGAGGTGACCAGCATCCTGGTCTGCCTGTATCGAGCCATTTCCTGGGACACAGGGCACTCAGTGCTAACACAGGCCACCCTAGGCCAATCTGGATGGTCGTCGCCCCATGCCAAGAGCAGCACCCAGCACGAGCGGGTGTCCAACACTCAGTCATTGTCTGGCAGGATCTTAACTCTTACTTCACAGGCTTCTCACAGAACTAGAGGCGGGCAGGGGTGCCCAAATGCCCAGTCCATGCTGGGTACGTACAAGCTTCAGCTCCAAAAGGCATTGAGGCTTCTGCCACTGGCTCTCAGGATGCTGGGGTGACCTGCTGGGCCAGCCTGTGTGCTACCAAGCAGTGCCACTCTCACCCTCTAGCGCCACCCCTGCATCTCAGGCTGGACCCCTGGATACTGTATTTGCCAGAATCCCTGCCAGGAGGATTCCAAGTTAGATTCTGCCAATGAAAGGCCCTTGCACGGAATCTGGAAATCGGAAGAAAAGCAGGATTGCATTCTGGTTGAACTGACAGCACATCATTTAAATTGTGACAAGCTGTACTTACTGCTGTCCTTCGCAGCGGTGGCATATGTGGGGTCTGTGCGTACAAGAGGCTTGAAGCCACCACCTCCCAGTGAGTCCCTGGGAAGTCCCTGCACCGGCGTTGCAGGCAGCTGGAGCTGGCCACTGGGTTCTTGCAGGGCCAGAACTTCCAATTCCCCGATTCTCGAAACAACCTGGACTCAGGAGACCACCCAGCCTGTGCCTTCAGGCCTACAGATTTGCACCTGCCTAATCCTCTGTTTTAAACTCTTCCTGCTTAAATGTTCAGACTTACTTCCATTTTCCTGACCCCTATATGTTGCCACGGTGCTAATACTTGGTTATTAGTATTAGCTATTCATAACAGTGAATGCATGCATGAGAGACGGAGAGAACAGTGTCCTCAACAGGGTCTTGTCACCATCATGGTCGCCTGCCCCCAGCCCTCCAGCCAGAGTTTTTCACAGGGACCGAGTCAAGGATCGGCAACTGCGGCCAGCCACGTGGCTTCCAGCACTGCAGCACAGCAAGCTCCCGACTGTCCCCATCCAGGACAGGAGCCAGCACATTTTGTCCACTATTACTGGTGACGGAAATGCTGGTGGCCTCATTAAAAGGGAAACCTAGGCTCCTGTGGACTACCTAAACCACTGGATGACAGCCTTCTTTACCTGTTTTATCTCTTGTTAAATCACAAATCACCCCAAGTCTGTGGCTTACACGAGACCAGCGTTATTATTCTCAAAGTCCTGCGGCTGGGCCTCCGGTGAGCGCAGTGCCCTGGTCTCTTATCTCTTCACGTCTGTCTTCTCCAGCAGTTTCTGGCCTCTCTCTGGCCTCGGCCATCCTGTGCTCTAGCCGAGTCATTCCCCTCTGTGTGCCGCACCCTCTGCCAGGTCATAATTTGGTATTTATAGCTGCTCTGTTCATACTCTGCATGCTTACTATCACAAATCACCACAAACGCAGTGGTTTAAACAACACGAATTTTAGGTCAGAAGTCCCAATTTTAGCTCAGAGCTAACATCGCAGTTCCAGCAGGGCTGCGCTCCCCCGGGGAGGCTCCGGCAGAGTCTGCCTCTGCGCCTTCCACTCCTACAGTAGCATCTGCAGTGACGTGTCTGTGGGTCCTTCCTCCAGGGTCGCATGGCCGCTCCGCTTGCTGTCTTCCTTGTTCGCTTTTAAGGACTCTGAGTACATTGGTCCACTCAGATCACGCACAGGATATCCCCACACTTCAAGGTCCTTAACCTCAATCCCATGTTCAAAGTCCCCGTTGTCATGAAAGGTCACATATTTACAGCGTCGGGTCCAGGGCTTAGGACGTGGGCATCGTTGTGGGGATTATGCTTCTGCCTACCACCTCAGAGAATAAATTTCTTTCCTTATTTCCCACGGCCATGACTCTGGCTTTGCTTTCTTTATAAAGTACATTTATTTATTTCTTCCCTGAGACAGAGACGGCACTCCCAATATGGTCTTCATGCCACGATTCACACCCAGTTTTAGCCAGCCTGGATTATGGGTGTGTGTGCAGAGAGCTGTTCCAGAATCCGGGAACCCAAGACCCTTCCCACATGGGCCCAGTATTATTACTGCCTGGCCTGACTGGCTTACTAGAAGCCCTAGTGTTTGTCACAGAAATAAGCAGAAACACTGGGACAATGGACCATCCATGGGGTCCAGTGCTGTGGTTTGGTATCTAGAGGGCTGCTGGAAAAGATGATCTGAAGGAAGAGATAATAAAAAAACAAAGACAAGAAGAAGAAAAAAAATTTTTTTTTTAGTTTGTTCTTAAGTGTTCTTTCTTTTTTTTTGGATTTTTTTAAAAAAATTTTTATACATTCAATCACATTGTTTAGCTTACAAAGTGAACATTTCTCCCCAGTCCAGTTGATCAAAATATCTTAACTAATAAGAAATAGGCATACACTTAATATGTTTTGAACAAAAGATACCAACTCATTAAAACAGCTTGTGTTCTGAGCCAGGAGGTGGCATGGTGGTTAAGACATTGGATTCCCATATGGTCAACCATGGTTTGAGTCCCAAACCCGAGGCTTGAAACTCAGGTCTTGGTGCCTGTTCATGGGTGTTCTAAATTCCAGGAGGAAAATGGAGGAGAAGGGATTGTGGTATGGCCATTCCCCCAGAGGATAACTTCCCACTTTCCCTCTCTGTCTCTCTCTGTCTCTCTCTAGTGAGTGCACACACACTATGGCAAAATCCTAAAATAAATAAATACAATAAAATAAAAAATAAAATTCTTGTTCAAGTCTTTTCAGACTTACTGTTTTCTGGTAATAGTATTCTGGTCTCCTGTGCACTCCCCAAGGTTGGGATCTAAAGGCATGATACAAGAAAGTGAGAGAAGAGATGAAAACACCAGGTTTAATTCTAACGTGAGGTAAAGCCCACGATTTTTTATGCAGCATTTTACAAATTTGCCTTATTTTAAGCCATATTATTAACTTACCCATTTACTTAAATTTTCTCTGCTATTGCAATCACATTTCCCTCTCCTCCCATTTTTAAATTTATGCATATTTATTTCTCTGGGGACCTTTTCGATTCTTCCTCCTTGTGCTGTTTCTTTTCACTCTGAGCACTGGCACATGGTTCTCTTTCTAATTTCCTCTCAGAGGAGCCATTTCAACACCTCAATGACCTAAATAAAAAGCTGAGACATCCTCAAAGTTCAAAGTTGCATCATACACATAATTTTCCTTGTAGTAGTGCTATGAAATCAGACTGTTCTTTTACCAGTGTTCATCAGGTTTCAAGATTTTGCATAAACAGACCAAAATGTGCTATTTTTCTTTCATGTATTAAGATAAGAATTTAAAAGATCTGTTATTTCTTCTAGAATGCTAAAATACCCTGGCTTATGCATTGACAACTAGGACACACATCACTTCTGGGAGCTAGGAAATCTACCTCCTAGTGCCGAGGCCCAACCTGGATACCGTCTTTGAGTTGTCCTTTCTAACCCCTCATAGTTAACCACGAAATACTGAAGTCTCCATGAAAATATTTTTAAGAGCAATCTCTTTATCTCCATCTCCATTCTGTCTTGTCCCTCAAAGCATCTACTACATGACCAGAGGTCCCTCTTCCTCTAACTCCTCTTATACCAGCCCATTGGCCCACTTTCCTAATACTGTTTTCCGAGTAACAGTATTGAGAGTTGGTGCTTGGTTTATCATCTCACTGAATCCTCCCACTGTAAATACCCCGGGTGATTGCTCTGTGCCCACATACATATCTAAGGCTCCATATGTTTTAGTCATTGAATCCTTTTTAAAATCTTAGAGAGTAGGCAGGGTTCCTATTCTCATGCTACAGTTGAAGCAATTAACACTCAAGGCGGTTTAAGAAACTACTTATCCACTGCTCTCCACTTTCCAGGAAGCAAAGCCAGGATTTGAACCCTGATATTTGACTATAGAGCCCATCCTTTTCATCTCACACCTCATTGCCACCCATGGGAGTCATTTTTTTTTTCCTTCACTTAATAGATAATGAAATGAGTATCGCAACAGTTAGGAAACCTCCTGAGGTTGCACGGGTAAGTGCCCCTAGAACATATTCCGTTCCTTCTATGATACTCTCCAGTCACTGTTAATTGGCAAAATAATTTCCCTGAAGTGCACCCTCCAGTTAACACAGACATTGTGGAAAATGTGAGTTTTTGTGGGTAAACAGAATTGGTAAACTCCTCATACCTTAGCCCCCTTCTGGAGATACAGGAATCATTCAACAGGCATATCAGGCCCTAACAGGTCCAACAGCAAAGACACCTGTGGACCTAGTTTCACCTATTGCTTCTCAAACTCATTTAACCAGGAAATTATATTTTCATGTATCATTTACTAGCGTAAACAAAGCATACTTTGGAAAATCCTATGCAACAGATTCAAATCTAAACATTGTGACATTTCTTTCCAGTCTTATATAGTCTACTGCCTTCTCTACCTGCTCAGTGTTACTCCATTTGAAAATCAATCAGTGCAATCCAGTGTATCGATAAGTTAAGAAGGAAAGATCATGAAATTTTATTGATGGATTAAAAAGAGCCTCTGACAAAATCTAACACCCATTCATACTAAAAACTCTTGTTTTCAATGTAGGGGTATTGCCTCAACTTGATCATTTCTTTAAAAAAAAAAAAGAAAAAAGAAAAAAAGAAACTAGACCAAAAAACTATCTACCACTAGAAGACTGAATGCTTTTCTCTTAAGTTTAGGGGCAAAGCAAGAGGGTCAAGTCTCATCACTGCTATGCAACATAGTACTGAATGTTTTAGCCATTGCAACGAGACCAGAAAAAGAAAGAAAACCTATGGATTGGAAAGAAAGACATAAAACCGTTGCTATTTGTCTATGTAGAAAATCCCAAGAAATCTACAATGACTTCTAGAACTAAGGAGTTCAGCAAGTTTTCAGTATAAAAGATCAATAGTGGTTTTTTGTTGTTGTTGTTTTTGTTTTTTGAGAGGTTTTTGCTATAGGGCACGTGCACTCACCAGAAAGACAGAGATAGAGAGAGAGAAAGCGAGAAATCCCCCCCCCCCCCCCCAGAGGGGATGGCCATGCTGCAATCCCTTCTCCTCCATTCTCCTCTCAGGATCTGGCATGAGTTTACGCTACCAGGTCCAGAACTGGAACCAGGATTGGCTACATGGGAGTTCAGCAACATAGCTATTACACTAACTGCAGGTCCCAAAAGACCAATACTTTAAAATTAATAACATCTCTCTACATAAACCATGGGTGTAAAGAAGCCAAATTAAAAACACAATGACATTCATAATCACTCTAAATAAAATAAATAACTTAGGTATGCTTAACAGAACATGGATAAAATCTTCATGCTGAAGATTTTAATTAAAAAAAAGCAAAAGCCTAAGTAAATAGACATATTGTGTTCATGGATTAGAAGACACAAAAACTCTTCCAAAACATACATACAGGATTTTGGTGTTTTCAAAATTGGATATATGTATGTGTGTGTGTGTGTGCGTGTGTGTGTGTGTGTGTATATTTATAGTTTTTTGAGAGAGAGACTTTTGCTATAGGGCACATGCACTCACTGAACAGACAGAAAGAGACAGAGAGACAGAAAGCATTACCCCCAGGGGAAACGGCCATGCCCCAATCCCTTTTCCTCCATTCTCCTCTTGGGATCTTAGACATGCACATACACACACCCTGTGTGAGTTTTAGGCTACAGAGTCTGAGCCTCGAACTGCAGTCGACTACCTGGGAATCCAGCAACGTAACCATTACGCCATCTGCTGGTCTTGAAATTGGTAATATATTTGATTGGCCTAATATATAGTGTATTCATGCTGGAAAATTTAATTTTTGTATGCTGTAATGATATACAGTGATAAGATATAAAAATAAATTTAAAAAGTCTGTTTCTTCATTGCTTCCATGAGCAGGAAAGAAAGAGAGAGAGAGAGAGAGCGCGCCCCAACAGGGTCATGATGCTACAGACCACCCCCCAGCTGAAGTCAGCCTGGGTCCTGGGCAGGTGTGTGCCCTAACAGGGAGTTCTCCCCACACAAACTCAGAAACTGCTCACCACCAATATGGGATGGTCTCACTGCGATCTCTTCTTCCTTTCTCCTTCTAGGGTTTTGGGCATGCATGCACAGACACCTGGCAAGCTTTTCAAGGCACAGGACTCTAACCAAACTGTCAGCTATGTGTGATTCAGCCGCTTTAACCACCATGCCACTGACTGGCCCTAAAGGATGTTTTAACAACCAAAGCAATTCAATACAGAAAATATAACATGTCTATAAACATTGTGAAAACAACTGGGCAGCTATAGGGAAAAAGATGACCTAACCCTCATCCCTTATACAAAAACTAACTTAAAATGTATCATAGATCTAAGTGTAAAATATAAAATATAGAACTTTTGGGGAAAAACATTATGCATAAAAAAACCTATGAAGGTCTTTTAACTGTGTAGGATATAATACAATTAATACAAATATTATCAATACACAATACTTATGCATCTTACATGAATTAATTCCAAAGAGTTTAGTACACACACACAAACACACAATGAGTCCAGATAAAAGTGGGGAAATCTGATAAGATAGGTGGATTGCATCAATGCTTGCTGCTGTGATTTTACTGCATTTTGTTTGTAAGATGTTACCACTTGGAGAAACTGGGTGAAGGGTATGTTGAATCTTCCCATATATTTCCTATAACTACAAGTGATCTACAATCATCTCAATCAAAATTTAAGTTAAGAGAGAGAGAGAGACAGACAGACAGAGAGAGAGAGAGAGAGAAGACAATAACTTATCATAACTTTTATGGTTCCTTGGTGCACACACCAGATCCACGGTCAGGCAGCCCCTGCCAAAAGATGGAACTGGAGACTCATTCACCTTTTAAGCATGACCAGAAAGAGTATTTAACTTGGGCTTTTGAGGGTTACAGTTTCTGCACTGTCTGCTTCCTCCTGCCTCAAACAGATGTGATGCAAACATCAAGACCACAGGGGTTCCCAAAGGCTGCAGTTCCCTCTTCTCCACCACAGTGGGGAGAGTTTTATTTGCCTCCCTTATTACCCAAGGTTTGATGTTTAACTTTCATCTCTCAGTCATCCTGCAGGTATACTACGTGTTTGGCAAAGTTATTCACGTTAAATGCTGAATGACTCCTGCTTATTGATTCAATTTTAAGAAGCATGTAACTAAATATTATTGCCAAATTCTGCTCTTTTAGGACAACACAGTTGAGAGTGTATTCGTTTGTGTGTGAGTGAAAGATTTCAGGGAAATGCAAATGCAAAACAGCCTTGATTCACCGTTGACCTGGCACAGAAAGGATTCCAGAATTGACTTCCTTTATGAAATCCCTCCTGGACTTCTATGCCAAGAATTCTTTCTTCTCCTACTGTGCGGGCTTTCCAAGGCTTCTCCTTATGCACTTTGTCGACTCCCAACTGCCAGCTGGACATCTTGTTTGTTTGTTTTTTTTTTTCCGTTAGATTTTTGCTATAGGTCACGTGAACTCATGGGAGACCCAGAGAGAGAGAAATCACCACATACCCAGTGTGAGTTTCAAGCCGCCAGGTCTGGGGCTTAAATCGCTGTTGGCAGTGTGGGAATCCAGCCCCTTTACCAACACACCACCTGGACGTCTTTTACAACATCCTTTCTTATGCTAGGGATACTTTGTTAACAAAATTTACTGTGCACAACCAACAACATAGATGCGTTACATCTTTCTAACACTTTGTCTAGATTTAAAGTTTTCCCTACATAAGTACTATTTAGCATTTCATTCCATAAGTACTTACTTATTACATATGCACTGGGTGAAACATTATGCACTCACTAAAATAATATTAACAAGGAGTTAATAACCCAAAGGTGTAAAAATATGCATAGACAAGAAAAAATATGCTAAATTATGTTTAAGTAGCAGAATATGAGTAATAATATTTTCATTTTTCTTTATAATCAGCATGTTTCATTTGATAAAGGGGAAATTTACTTTAAAAGTGAATCTGACATTTTTCCTACCACTGTACAATTACTTCACTGGGCGGGTCAATAAATGAAAATAACACCAAGATGCAAAAGGGGGTTATAGCTGGGTTGGTGCACTAAAGGCAAACTTTATATATTTTTTTTATTTTTAAATTTCTATTTATATAACAAATTTCACTTGAAAATGGATCGTTCTTACAGTCAGACAAGACATTTTTAAATAAGAAGTGAATATTTATTTATTGTTTGGATTAGTAAGTGCCACAGTCAAGGTCCTGTATAACCTGCTCTGGTAACACAACCCATGGAAAGGCAAACTCTTCAGTAAGTACCGATTACACTGCATAGGTCCTGAATGCAAGCATGTGGATATAAAAAGTGTAAATATGCTTGATTTTTTAAGAAGATAAAGGTAATTGCTGAAGTAATTCCAGAGAGATAACAATGAGTATAATTCCAAGCAGTTGATTGAGACCTTGTGACTCTGAACTCAGGCTGGACATAGCTGCAGGAATTCGCATGAGTGTGTCTTGGAAATGGCAGAACATACCCTCCCCAATTTGTACACAATGGATCTTTATGACTCCCCAAATTACACACTTCAGTTTCATTCAGGGCAGAGAATTTCAAGCTGTCCTTCAAACCAACCACTCTCCTTCAACCTCAGTACATTTACACAGAAAAATGGCCTCTTGTGTGAGCCCAGTCTGTTTCTGACTATCCATCAGGAGGAGAAGAGAGGAACTGGTGCTTTAGGAGGGAACTGCTCATTGCAGCTGCAGGTGGGGTCAGGTGGGCAGAGGCATTGGGGCCAGAGAGTCAGAGTCTCCTACACTGACTATGGGGAGATGGGGCTGCTCACGTACTCGGGGCAGGATGCACACAGGCAGTGCCTCAACACAAGAACTGAGGAGCTAACAGAACCGCACATGCACCTACCTCTGTCCAGGCAACCTGACTTCCAGCAATGTGCTCTGAACATGTATTTCTGCAAAATAAGACAACAGAGAAACAGGTATTTTACAACTGTGACTTTACTTAGAATTGCAAAATGTTGGGAATGACTTAATACCCACCCATGAGAAATTGGTTGTACAAACTATGATGCATCCATATAAGGAGGTCTTAAAAAGAATGTGAATGATCCCTATGAACTGGTGTAGAATGAAGTATTTAAATGAAAAAAAATACAAAAGAGTGTGTACAACGTGTGTGTGTGTGTGTGTGTGTGTATTTGCTTATTTTTGAAAAAGGAAATATAAAAAGGATGAATCATAGACTAACAACATTTATGCATGGGGATTGGAAAGCGGTAGGGTAGTGTTGATAGGAATGAGACTGCTCTAAGTATACAACAAAAGAAAATATTAAATGAAAGAATGAAAAGGCAAATTAAAATCACCTACAAACAAACAAAAAACAACCTAAGTGTACATCAAATTATAATTAATCTAAAATTCTTCATTAAAAAAATTAAATTGAACTGTGAGTTTATTTTTGTAAAAAATTTTTTAACTCATACATAGTTTTTTATATTATGCATTTTCCATGAACTTGTTGAAGACCTCTTGTATGACTGTACAGAAAAGAACTGATTCAAGCCACTTTTGAGTACAGTTCTCTGACTCTATATTTTTAGTACTAGAGCTATATTCTAAGTACCAACATAATTGAAAAAAAAATTTTTGTTTTTTGTTTTTGCCGTAAGGTGCATGCGTTCACCAGAGACAAAGTGAGAAATCACCTCCCTGGGTCGGGGTTGGTCACACTATAGTTCTTTCTCCTCTACATTCCTCTTGGCATTTTGGGCACACACACACACACACACATACACACACATATACACACATGCACCTGGAGTGATTCTCAAGCCACAAGGTCCGAGATTTGAACCACAAAGCTGGCCATGTGGGATCCAATACCTCAAACTCCACATAATGTCTACAAAAAGTTGTTTATCTTTACTCAGTAGGAAAGTAGGGTTAGCTTGTTCCTGCTAGTAGGGTGCATACAGCAATGCTGAAACTACTTTAAGTTATAGCAAAGAAGAAGTGAGTAGATATTTACTCTGGTGGTGTAGCAAATCAGGATTCTCAGTATGGGGAAGTGTTACAATTATGGAATGGGAAAAAGAGAGAACTCTGTGTTATGTGGCTAAATTGAAGTTATCAGTGCACACTTGTGAATTTTGAAAATATATATCCTATCTTTGTCCACTGGAAGGGCCTAGAAGTGTGATAGTCCATAGAAATGTGCAAATCTACCTCCACCCCTGCTTGGTTTCTAGACACTATTCCCTATTAAAGAAGTGAGGACTCTTTGGAGAAATTGCTGATTGCAGTCTGTGATGGAGAGAGTACAAGACCACTCTGTGATTCTCCGTGGGCACAGATGAAAACAGAGTCCCATGGGAACCAGCAGTTAGCGTAATGGCTATGTTGCTGGACTCCCACGTAGTCTACCGTGGTTCGTGTCCAGGACCCGGTGGCTTAAAACTCATGCCGGGCGCGTGTGCGTGCGTGCCCAAGATCCCGAGAGGAGAATGGAGGAGAAGGGATTGCGGCGTGACCATCCCCCCTGGGGGGTGATTTCTCACTTTCTATCTCTATGTCTCTCTCTCTCTCTGTCTGGCGGGCGAGCGCACGCGCTCTATAGTGAAAACCTCCCAAAAAAAAAAAAAAAAAAAAAAAAAAAAGAGTCCCTGTGCAAACCACAGCAATTCCCCAACACTCCTCCCCCGGCTACCCTGAGCCCCTGGAGCTGCTTCCATTCCAACTACACTTTAGTCTTGTTTGTTTCCATACCCCTCCCCGCATCTAGCACCCAGTCCAGAGCAAACCCCCAATTCATTGACACCCTTCATGTCCTACCACAAGTTAAATCCTTAAAAAAAGGCATTACTGACAAGTCCTTCTGTGTGGACCACCAGTTGTCATGGTGAGGGTCTTGCTTCTGCATCCAGTGTCAAAACACCCAGCTACGGGTGCAAGCTATGCTTGCAGTCTTGACCAAGGGATGTGAACATCTCCCACCCCACCCTCAGAAGATAAAGCACATGATACGTATGTGCTTCAATACTTTTCATGGTGATTGTGCTGGAACACTTTCTAGAATTTCTTACAATTATAGTCTGAATGGCATTTCAGAACTCACTCTGCCCTGCGCCTTTTCACCTTGCACTGCTGCTCCCTAGAAAGAAACATTCTCACATCTTCTGGCTGTTTTTCTTTATGCTCACTCTGTTACTTTTCGGCTTATCTATTATATTTTAAACATTATCACTTATCTTCCTTTAACATACTATCTCTCATGCACAAATGGAAATATTTATTCAAACTCAGAGGAAGACAAAATAATGACTGCTTGATTGTTTTGAAATGCAAAAGCATTTTCTCCTAAAACTGTTTGACCCACATCTGACATTCTTGGGTAATGTAATGTTACTTTGTTCACGAAATATTTTATCAACAATTCACAATGGATGGGGTTTGCTTTCACACACATCCATACTTACTTCCTTTACTCTGCATCCTCCAACACATAGTAATCATGATTTTTCAGATATTAGTCATCAATATTAACATCATTACGATTATATTAATATAACTGCCTTTCTTAAGCCATTCTTTGGCTAAGAATGCTTGGCTTTTCAACCAATGGAAAATCCCCTTCTTTGAGCCTGGCATGCTTACTACAAAGCACCATGCTCTTGACTCCCCTGGAAGATATTCTGGCATGGCTTTGCAGTCTCCCACCATGACAGAGGTGGTTCCCCTGCTGAGTCACAGTACCCCCTACTGATGCACATGGCTACAACAGCTTCCCACCCGGGAAAGGGGTCAGGGTAACCCTGGACTTGGAGTCTAGTCAAGATGTCTTTCCTACCCCCATGTCTGTGGTAGGTGGATCAATTGAAGAAGAACTGGATTTTGAAAGTCTGGCCACACTACTGAGTATGATATGAATGTGTCCCCTCAAAATTCATGTGATGAAATTTAGATTTAGCAGGTAAACAGTGAATCTGCCTATGGTATTAAGAGGTGAGGCCTTTGGGATGTGGTTAGAAGTAAGTTCTTCTGGTGGGGCCCCCATGATTGAATCCTGTTAGGTTTATAAAGAGAGGGAATAAGACAGACACACACACACACACACACACACACACATACTCACTCTGTCTTGCCATGTGATGTCCTGTGCCCCCTGGTGACTCTGCAGAGCCCCACAGCTGGAAAGCACTCATCAGATGTGATCTCTTTGCTTTGTATCTCCAAATCATAAGCTAAATACGCCTTTATTCTTTTCTTTTTCTTTTTTTTTATGCTATAGGATACATGTGCTTGCTGGAGAGATAGAAAAAGACAGAGATCTCCTCTCAGGATTTTGGACATGCATGCACATGTGCTCGGCAGGAGCTTTAAGCTGCTGGGGGACTTGAATCATGATTAACTATGTGAGAGTCCAGCAATGTAACCATTATGCCATCTGCTGGTCCCATAAATCTCTATTCTTTAAAAATTACTGAAACTCAGTTATTCTGTTATTAACAGAATGACTAAAACACTAAGTAAGTTTGGCAGAAGATCAGCTGTTACTTTTCTCCCTCTTCAATTATCAATAGATGAAAGAAAAGAGCTCACGTCACTTTGATGTGGCATATGTAGACGGAATGTTCATTCCATTGAGGAGAGCTCCAAGTTCATTAGCAGCAGCATGCATCAGGTTACATAACTGGGCGCTGGGGCTCCTTTACTTTAGTGACCCACAGAGTAAGTTTGGAGTAATCGTCTGAGTCTAGTAATCCGAGGTGCTTGAAGAGGAATGCAACGTATATCTTGAAGACAGACCATTACTGAGATGGTTTAGGAGCTTGGTATTATGAGGCACATAGTTACACTGTAATTTTGACAAGGTTAGTGACTATAAGAAGACAAAATTGTTGCCCATTTAAGGCTTGGAAACATTTTGGAAGAGAAGATAAACATGAAATTTTTGTAGTGTTTTTTCTTTCTTTTTGAACTCAATCATTTATCGCTTCATCATTTTCTGTCTCCTAACTGCATATACAAGTCAGAAACTCCAAACACATCTTCAAATCACACTTAGCGATCTCATGCAGCCTTCATGCCCTGCTAGGACTGTTCTGTCCATCGGTGGCTGTGGCTGTGTGATTGCTGCTGGGTTGACTAAGTAGACTGCAGTTCCAGGGGAAAGAGAAAATGTTCGTGCCTGGATGATTCTAAAAGTTATCTCGTAGAATGTATTATCTGTTGATGATAACATGTATAGGTATCCGCAACTGGAGTGGTGTGAAGTGTAATTCATGTTGAAAAAATTCACTTTACAAGCGAAGTGATATATAAATGGTGGTAGAATGTATAAAAGAAATAAAAATAAAATATATTTTATAAAAAGAATGTGGAGGGGGGAACCAGCAGTTAGCGTAATGGCTATGTCGCTGGACTCCCACGTAGTCGACCGCGGTTCACGTCTCGGACCCGGTGGCTTAAAACTCACGCCGGGCGCGTGTGCGTGCGTGCCCAAGATCCCAAGAGGAGAATGGAGGAGAAGGGATTGCGGCGTGACCATCCCCCCTGGGGGGTGATTTCTCACTTTCTGTCTCTATGTCTCTCTCTGTCTGTCTGGCGAATGCATGCGCCCTATAGCAAAAAACCTCTCAAAAAAAAAAAAAAAAAGAATGTGGAGGAAACCTGAATTCCTCTGGGGGGAGGGGGCTCCTTAGATCTAGAAGAATGTAGTGAATCAGGCATGTAGAACACTGGTGGATAGCTTGAAGGAGCTATTAGAAAAGAAACAAATGGTTTACAAGGATGTCTGCGGTCTTCCTAATAGAGACAAGAGCTGAAACAGAGGAGGCAATCTGACATCTTAGGGAAAGTACAGAGAGGAAAAGAGCTGAAGAATCATTACAGTAAAACTAAACCAAAAATAACACAAGCCAAACCATAAACCTCACATTTCTAAAGGGTCCTTGCAAATGCAGAAGACAGACCTTTTGGTGGGTTCAGATTCTCAGAAAAGAGAACTAGCACATAACTGAATGGAAGTAAAAGTGAAAGATCAGATCTTATCAAAAATATTCTCAATCTAGTAGCTATTCGATAACTAATAATGATGCTCTTCCATAAATTGGAGTACCAACAAGGTACTCCACAAGTCTCATACAGCATGCACACACATGTGCACACATACATGCACACACACACACACACACACACACAACACACACTGAACTCAAACATAGATGAAACCTCTCACCTCAAATCAACCTAGGGAAGGAATCTAGTGACAGTTGCCACAGTTTCTACAATTCTCTGAGTATGAGAGAGAAACAGATCTACAGTCACATTCTCTTTTAATTGAATGACAGTGTAAATCTGAACTATGTGTTTAGCTCTAAGCAGGAGAAGCCACACTTCTAACTCTCATCCAGTCATAGAAAAAACATATGCAATTCAAATTTTTCAGAAAGTGAGGTTGGTGATAAATGTTTGGCATTCAACTATCAAGTTAACTTGTGGGCTCCTTTATAGTCATAAATACCTGCTTGTGGGAGCCAGTGGCCAGCCAAGCTGGGAGCAGGCACTACAAGGTGATGGGGTTCAAACCAGGGGACCTATAGATGAGGGTCATCCTGAGTGTGGCAGCATTAGAGTTCAAGCCCAGTGGGGAGAGTTTCTGCCCCAGAGCCCAGCACAGGATGACAGAGCCTGAACAGGGTACTGAGTAGTCAGTTTGGAGTTGTCTGTGTTGCTTGGTATCAGCCTCTCTCTTAGTATCATCTAAACTCCAATACACACACACACACCTCACACACCATGGATGTGTGTATTTTGTCCAAGGGAGACATCTGCTTTATCTTGGTCTAAAGGAATATTGGAGGTCAGATCCATATAATTGTAATGTGTGTCTCAGTATAAGTTAAAATTATGCTAGTTCTATATTTTCTCACATAACCCATATGCGAGCATAAGCTAAGCTAGCTTTAGGATGACCTGTGATGTCAATGTTAGCTAGAAAGTGACCTTTGCAGCACTGCAAGTGTGTCCTACTGAGTAGTGGTCCAAGTTGTACCTGGGCCCACGTGTGCCCCATCCAGAGCAGCTAAGGAGTGCAGCAGCAGAAAACCTGGATCTGAGAATTGAGACCTTTCTGTGCAGCAAGCCCAAAGTTTCCATTGGTGTCTTAGGCCTCTTCTTTAAAACCATTCTGCCCTCAAGGCCATGGCACACTGCCTGTGACGAGAGTGACAGCCTCAAAGATCCCCAGAGTGCCTTTCAAGTCATCTTTCATTGTCCTCATGAGTAGCATTTAGCTTTCTTTTAGTTCTAATAACCTCCTAATCATAGGATCTCTTGAACACACCCTTGGTGTTCTCTCCAGAGTACTCTTTTATTCTGTCTGTTTGTTTGTTTTGTCTTTTAGATTTGAAGTCAGCTGCTCCTGGCTGTGTAGGATGGCGCTGGCTCTGTGGATGGTAACCACACATACACCTCAAGATGGTACATGTTTTCATAGACCACGTGCCTAATGCTGCTGTGGGTGGCCTGGGTATTCTTGAGGTGGTGATCTGCATGAAAGAGGCAACTGGCTTCCACTGGCCAGACCACCACTCCATGACCACCATGTCAGTTGCCGGCTCCATGTTCAGTGAATCAGCCTGCTGTAGTGATAGGAACTGCAGACCTTCAGGTTATGGACTCAGCGCAGTAGGTCTGCCTGCTCCTCTCGATCAGGAAGCTAGAGTAGTTTCGTACAACCATCCAACACAAGTACATGGACACAGTGGCAGCTCCTCTCACTATGACGGCTGGAGAGCTCTTTATATTCGTTACACACTGACCAGGCTGAGAATTTTTCAACTCTTTAAGTTCCAATTCCATTTTTAATCATAAATTTTATCTTGGATTCATTTCAGTCTTTTCACATTTTACTATCAGCAGTCAAGAGAAGTCATGCTACACCCTCCACATGTTGCTTGCCTTCCATAAATGCTAGAACATGGTTATAATTCAGTCAAGTTCTTTGCCTTTGTAACAAGGATAGTCTTCCCCCCAGTTTCCAATAACATATCCATCATTTCCATCTAAGACCCTATCAGGAATGCCTGTACTGTCCATTTTTCTACCCACATTCAGATCACAATCATATAAGTAATATCCAAGAAGACTGAGGGTTTTTATACAGTTCTCCTCTTCTTCTGAGTCCTATCATAGTCCCTCTTTATGATCCATTCTCAGCAATGGACCATAGACTTTTTTCAACCTGTGCCTCCAAATTCTTCCAGCCTCTGCCCATTACCCAACTTCAAAACCACTTCCACATTTTTAGGTACTTAGTATAGCACTACCCCACTGGTACCAATTTGTCTTAGTTCATGTGGACTGTTACAGCGAAATACCTTAGACTGGATAATTTACAAACAATACAAATTTACTCTTACAGTCTTGCAGTCTGGAGGCCTGGAAATTCAAGATCAAGGTGCAAGTAGATTCCATGTCTGGTAAGGCATGGCTCTTTCTGCTTCAATGATGTTGCCTTGTTGCTGTATCCTCATATGACAGAAGGGGCAAAAGGGTTGAATATTCTAAATCTCCTTTTTTAAGGACATGCATTAATTACACTCCTGTCTTTGTCTCTTTTCTATTGCTATAACAGAATACCACAGATTACATAATTTATAAGGAAAATAAATTTATTTGTCACAATTTTGGAAGTTGAGTAGTCTGTGAGAATGACCGTGGTGTCTGGTGAAGATATTATCCCATGACAGAAGATGGAAGGCAGAAGTAAGCACATAAAACAGAGAAAGGAAAGTGGGCATATTCACAATTTCATCAGGTCTCTGAAAAAATAAAAAAGAGCTAGGTAATGTGTGTTGCTGTTCAGAGAACCTAAAGTACATCATACAGACATCAGAGGAAAATAAGAATTACAAACTTCTAAAAACAGAAATGGGAAAATCCCTCTAATTAGGATTTATGTGCATAACTCCAGAAATGATGTATCTATAGACAAATACTGAGAGTATCCCAGAATCTCTAGCTAGGCTTATTGGTGAAAGTCTTTTTCTATACAAAGCCAGTTTGTAAAGACTGGGAGAGATAGTTGTTTTTTAAAATGAACACGAACAAAAGTAATATAATCACAAAGAAACAGGGAAACTTGGCTCAAACAAGGAACCAAATAAAGCTCCAGAAATGGAGGTAAATGAATTATCTGACAAAAAATTTAAAAATAACCATCACTTAGATGCTCAAGAAGCCAGGAAAAAATGATGCATGAGCGAAATAAGAATTTCAACAAAGAAAAAAAAATGGGAAAACAATAACCACATTTTGAAGCTGAGGAATATAATAACTGAACTTAAAAATTCACTAGATGGCTTCAACAGCAGACTCGATAAGAAAAAAGAATCAACAAATCTGAAGACAAGATATTTTATATTATTCAATGAGAAGAGAAAAAAAATTTAAAAAGTAAATTAAGCTTAGAGGAATTATGTAACACCATCAACAGGACCAAGGTACATATTACAGCCACCTGAGGAGAAGAGAAAGAAAAAAAGGGCAGTGATCTTGTTTAGAGACAATGGCTAAAAATTCCCTAAATGTGGGAAAGAAATAAACATCTAGACTGAAGGAGTCAAATGCTCTTAAGAGGATGACCCACAGAAATGCACACTAAGAAGCATTATCATCGGGTTCATGAAGAAATAGAAAAATCTCAAAAGACTTATAATTAAGGAAAGACTGAATCAGTAAACAAAAGCCTCTCAAAATATAAAACCCAGGATCAAGGTTTTACTGATGAATTCTACCAAACATATGAAAAAGAATTAGTACCAATACTTAAATTCTTGCAAAAAGTCAAAGAAGGAACACTTCCAAACTCATTTTCTCAGGTCAGCACTATCCAAATACCAAGCCCAGACAAAGGTACACGAAAAAATAAAACTGCAGGCCAATAGTTCTTATAAACATAGATGCAAAAATCCTGAACAGAATACTAGCAAATCCAATTTAATGGCATACTGACAGCACTATACACCATGATCAAGTTGGATTTCCCACAGATAAATAAACAAATTCTATGCACACATTAAAAGAATGAAGGTTAAAAATAACATGATCATAGGAAATGAGGGGGTGGGGAGGGAGGGAGGGAATCAATGGGAAAAAGGCAAAAAATGTGATGGACACAAAAATGGAAAATACTTTTTTTTAATTTAAAAAACTATTCAGTGAATATTGCTTTTATCCCAGGTGCCTTTTGACTGGACTAAGATATACTGCATTCTTTCTGGAAAAAATCATTTTGTATGTTATAAAGACATACAGTGACTGAATGTAAACAAAAAAAGAAAAGAAAAAAATAACATGATCATCTCTATAAAGTGGAAAAAGAATTTTGACACGTTACATATAATAAAAATGTTTCTGATTTTAAAAAATATCAATAAACTAGACATATAAAGAGCTTGCCTCTAAATAATAAAAGCCATATATAACAAACTCACAGTGAAAATTATTCTGAACAGTGAAAAAAATAAAATTTTCCTCTAAGATAAGGAACATGCACCATCTTACCACCTTTATTCAACATAATATCAGAAAAGACCCCATCAATGAAATTAAGCAGGAAAATGAAATAAAAAGCACTTAGGTTGGAAAGGAAAAAGCAAAGTTGTCTTCATTTTCAGATTACATGATCTCATACAATAAGTAGAAAAACTAAAGTCTACATATATGTGCACAAACACACATTAATGAAAATAAACAAATTCAGTAAAGTTATGGAATATAAAGTAAATATTAAAAAACAGTAGCATTTTACAAACTCACTATGAGTTATCTAAAGTTATCTAAAAAAAGAAATCAAGGAACCAGCAGATGGCATAATGGTTATGTCACTAGACTCCATGTAGTCAAGCATGGTTCGAGTCCTGGATTCGGCAGCTTAAAATTCACACCAGGTGCATATGCATGCATGCCCAAAATCACAAGAAGAGAATGGATAAGAGATTGCAACTCTCAATTTCTGTCTCTCTATTTCTCTCTGTCTCTCTGGTGAGCACATGTGGCCTATAGCAAAAAACTCTCAAAAAAAAAATCAAAATAATTGACACAAAAATGAAAAGTTATTTGATGATAATGTATACATTAATGTGTTTATCATGATTGGTATGCACCATTTAGTGCTGAAAAAAGTAATGTTGTACTGTAAATATATACAGTAATTAAATGTAAATTTAAAAATAAATTTTAAAAAGAGAAAAAAATAAAAAATTAAGGAAGAAAAAAGAAATCATGAAACTATTCTTTTTACAATAGCATCAAAATGAATAAAATATCTAGGAATAAATTTAACCATGGAGGTGAAAGACTTGTACACTTAAAACTACAAAACATTGATGAAAGAAGTTAGCGGACACAGAAATGGAGGACTGGGACACTGGTACAAGTTGTTGGACTACAAGCTACTATTTGGAACTTGTCTCTTAATGAATTTACAACTTCCATTGCTATCTTAACTCTGAAGACACCTCTGTGAGATCTACATCATTCATATTAAAACAGCCCCTGTACTTATGACATTCTGGAACTAGTTTTGTTATTTGTGACTGAGTGCAATACATGTACAATAAATAATCCCTTCTTCTGTCTAAAGAAAAATGGAAACAAAATACCATATTGTATTGGAAGGCTAATATAGCAAAAATGTCCATAACATCAAAGTGATCTATGGATTAAATGTTATCTCCTGCAAAATTCCAAGGGCATTTTAAAATTTTTAATTAATTTATTTGTATTTGTCATTTCCAAAGGGCACATATACTTCCCAATTAAAGACAGAGAGGGGAAGGGAGAAAGCACCCTCTCAGTGCGGGTGGTCACACCACAACTCCTTCTCCTCCATTATTCCATCCTATTGGGATTTTGGGCAAGCACACACATGTACCTGGCATGTTTTTCAAAGTTGCTGGGGCTGGGACTCAAACTATGATTGGCCATGTGGGATCTGGTTCCTTTAACTAACTAGTCCATGGGTATTTGGGGTTTTAGAAAAAAAGAAAAATATCCTAAAATCAATATGGAACCAAGAATCTGAACAGCCAAAGCATCCCTGAGAAAGAACAACAAAGCTGGAGGCATCACAGTTCCTTACTTCAAAATATAAAACTACAGTGTTCAAAACAGTATTATAGCATAAAAATATAAACATAGATAAATCAGTGAAACACAATAAATATATCAGAAATTAATTCATATGTGATAGTCAATGGATATTCCAAAATGGTACAAAAAACTTAATGGGGAAATGATAATATCTTTAACAAATGATGCTAGGAAAACTCGATAATCCACATGTAAAAGAATGAAAATAGATTAAATAGGTATATGTAAGACCTGAAACTAGAAAACTCCTAGAAAAAAATAAAGGTGAGAATATTATGATATTAGTCCAGGCAATGATTTCTTAAATATGACAACAAAAGTGATATTAGACTAGTTGGATTACATCAAGTTAATATACTTCTGAATGGCAAAGGATATAATTAACAGTGAAAAGGTAACCTACACAGTGGGAGAAAATATTTGCAAACCTTATATTTCATAAAAATAAATATTCAACATATGTAAGAAACTCTGACAAAATAATAGTGGGAAAAAATAACCAAATTTAAAAATGGGCAAAAGGACCTGAATATAGACATTTGTTCTAATCAGTCACACAAATGGCCAAAAGGAATATGTGTTCAACAGCACTAACCACTAGGGAATGTAAATTAAAACTCTAATATCACTTCACATCTAAGATGGCCATTATCAAAAAATAACAAGTGCTATCAAAGTGGTGAAGAAATTGGAACACTGAGCACTGTTGGAAAAAGTACAAAATAATGTAGCCACTATGAAATTGATATGGACTCAAAAAGAGAGAGAGAGAGAGATTACCATATGCAGTAATCCTACTTCTGTGTATTTATCCAAAGGAATTAAGATCAAGATTTCCAAGAACTATTAGCATTCCCACATCATTCTGAATGAAGCATCATTCAGAACTGCTAAGGTATGGAGACATCCTAAATATCCATATTCAGATGAATGGATAAAGTGATATAGACATACACTGGAATATTATTCAATCTTAAGAAGGAAGGCAATTCTATAATATAAGACAGCATGGACAAACCTTGAGGGTAGTATGCTAAACAAAACTATCAAGTCACAGAAGGACAAACACTGCATGATTTCAATTATATGAGGTATCTAAAGAAGTCAAATGCATAGAAGCAGAAAGTAGAATGTTGGTTGGCAGGGTATAGGGGGAGGAATTAGGGAGTTGCTATGCAGTGATTAGAGAGTTTCAATTAGGTAAGATGAATTAGTCCCAGAGACCTACTGCACATTATGCTTATAATTAAGAACAGTGTATTTTACACTTAACAATGTTAAGGGGTAGATCCCACGTTGTATTTTTTTACCACACAAAAAAAGAAAATTTTACCACCTGTAATAAGATCCATTCATATTGTTGGATATTGTTATTGTTCATTCATTTTGACCAATGTCTAATATTAGATTAAGTAAATGGAATTTTGTAAATTGCTTATTTATTGACTGCCAGTTAAAAAGCATTTGGAGGGGGGGTGTTTTCAGGTTTATATTATTGTAAAAAGTGCTATTAACACTTATGTCTCTATATGCTCATATTCATGGATATTTTTGGATTACATATGTAAGAGTAAAACTGCTAGGTCAAGTACATGGTAGTGTTCAACTAGAGGAAGTAATGCCAATTTGTTTTTGTGAAGTGGTTGCAACTACTTACACTCCTACTGGCATTATATAAATATTCCTGTGGATTTACAACCTCTCCGACATCTGTTACTGTCAGACTTTCTACTTTTTTGCCAACTGAATGATTGTAAAAGTAACTCATTGTGGTCTTCACTTGAATTTCTCTAAAAGAAAATTATGTTGAAGGTCTTTTATATATTTATTGGGCATAGGCGTGCCTTTTCTTTAAAGTGCTTAATAATCCTTGCCTGTTTTTCCATTGGGATATATTGTTCTTTCTAATCTATAATAAAGATCTTTACATATTCTTGACATTCGTCCATTTCAATAACATATACAGCAAGCATCTTCCAGTTTACAACTGATTTTTATGGTGTTTTTAATTAACAAAGTCCTTAACATTTGCATATTGAATTTTGTCAGTCTTGTCTAATATAGTCCATTTTTTTTAAATCTTGTTGAAGAAATCTTTTTTAGTTTAAGGTCTAAAATATAACATTTTCTACTAAAAGTATTAACTTTTTTTTACATATAAACCCTTAAGAATTTGGAATTGATTTTTGCATATGTTATGATGAAGAAATCCAATTTCATTTTTTCCATATGGTTAATATATTTCTACCCTATTAATCAATCTTTTATCCATTGATCTGTCATGTCATCATATATCAAATTTTCATAATTATATTATCAAATTGCTGTATGTTCTTATCCCTGGACCCATATCAGACTGGCTTTTCTTTTTTTTTTTTTTTTTTCTGAACATGCTTGGAGATTCTTTATTCCTTAAACAGGCCATATACATATATGTCATCATTCTTGCTTTTGCATTTTTCCGAGCTTGCAGAGTGACAGACCTCAAGTATCACCTCTTCATTCAAGACTATCTTAAACATTCTTCTGTTGCTTTTAGAGGTTAACAAACATTGATACCTTCTAGTCTGCCATCTTGCTTATACTGCTCCTTAAGAGTTCTTATAGATAGCATACAGCTGAGTGTTTTTCTTTTTACATACATATCGTGTAGTTAACAATATGCTGAAGACAGTGTGGAATGGGGCAGAAAAAGGGAAGAGTATAGAGAAAGATTGCAGGAGAACAAATAGAGAGGCATGACATAAGTGGGACACAGAAATGGTTTATTACCTGTTGATAGCAGGTATAGTATTCTCAACTGGACTGGTCTGAGAAGTATTTCATGTTGGGTAAATTGTTTTTACAACCAAATGGTAGTGATTGAACGTTTAAAAATATAATGATAATAATCTGGGAAAAAATGATGAAAAGCTATTTGATGATAATGATGTGGATAGTAATGTCTTTGTCTTGATTGATACGCATGGTATTCCTGATGGAAAAAGAAATGTAATACACTGTAAAGATATATGTGACTCAATGTAATATAAAAAAATTACAATAATACAATTAAACAAACAAAAACAAGGATAATTTAAAACTTTCAAATGTAGCTAATAACATAAGTTGACTTCTACCATTTTAATATCATATCACATCTTTTTAATGATCATAACTTCATAACAAGTCTTAACACCATTCCTCTTCAAAATTCTTCAAAAAGTACTGGCTATTTATTCATAAGGAAATACTGATATTTACTCATAAGGAAATTGGTCTATACTTTTCCATTCTCATAGTGTCTTGGTTTTGCTTCATTATAACTGTTAGGCTAACTTCACAGAATAAACAGGTGTTACTCTCTCTTCCTATAATCAAAGTTTAAATAAAATTGGAATTGCCTGTTCTTTGAAAGTTTATAACTTGTCTGTAAAACCATTTGTGTTATATTTTCTTTGTCGTAAGACTATAGTCACTGCTTCAGTTTCTTTATTAGGTACAGCCCTATCAAAGTTGATTGGTTTTGAGGTGATTTTTTATAAATTATATTTTCTAGGAATTTATGCTGTCAAATTTGTTAATAAAATTGTTAATACTGTTTTAGAAGTATGTCTTTAATCTCTACTTCATCTATACTTATGTCCACCTTTACACTTAATATATTGTGTCTTTTTTGCTTTTTTGCTTGATCATTTTTCCAAAAACTTGTCTGTTACTATTTTTTTCAAGGAACTGACTTTTTTTGGTTCGCTTTGTCCATTTTCTATATTGTACCTTTGATTCTATTTTATTGACTTCTGTTTTTTTTCACTCTTTTCAACTTTAGTTTTATTCTGCCATTATTTTTCAGATTTTTAAAATAGACATTTACAATATCTCATGAATTTTGAGACTTTCTTCTTTTATTCAGGTGTAAGGCTAAAAGTTCTCTTAAAGATAAAAAAGTCAGAGAACTTTCACTTTTGCTGAATCCCACAGGCCTTTAAGTGTAGTGTTCTCATTATTATTCAGTAAATTTCCATTGTGGTTTCTGCTTTAACTTTTGGGTTATTTAGAAATGTGTCTAAATTTCCAAATACATGAAGATATTTTAGTTATAATTTTGTTACTAATTTTTAACTTAATTACATAGTGGTAAGAGTTCTTGGTCTGCCTGGACCTATTCTTTGGCATTTATTGAGGCTTTGCTGTCTAATTCTTGATTAATTGTAAATGCTTCATTTTTTTCCAATTTTTGTTGCATAACTCTGTATATATTCATTAGATCAAAGTTATTTACTGCATTATTCAGATTTTATCTTTCCTTTTTGATTTGCCTGCTTCCCTATCAGTAATCAAAAGTATATGTAGAAAAATACTCCTGTGACAGCAGATTTTTCTTTTTCCTTGTAGTTCCACTACTTTTTGCTTCATACATTTTGAGGTTATTAAATATGTGCATATTTTAAATTCTCACAGCATCTTGGGGAGTTTATTCTTTTATCATTACAGTGATCTTTTACATCACTTTCATTTTTTTAAATCTTAAAGTCCCATTTTATTCTGTAAATAGCAGTTGATAATAACATCAACTTGGGGTGGGGTTACATTTGTTTTTAATATTTTTATAATTTTAATACTTTTATTTTAACTTTGTAAGCTATATATATGTATGTATATGTATTATATATGTATATGTATTATACATACATATATATATACACACACATACACATATAGATAAGATATAGATTTAAAAAATTTTTTTTTTTGCCTTAGAGTGTGACTAGAAAGACAGACAGACAGAGAGAGAAGGAAAGTGAGAAATCACTCCCCTCAGGGAAGATGCCCATGCTGCAATCCCGTCTCCTCCATTTTCTCCTGGGATTGTGGGCATGCACACACACATGTGCACATGGTGTGATTTCCAAGTCATCAGGTCTGGGACTTGAACTACAGTGGCCAGGTGGGAATCCAGTGATGTAACCACAATGCCATCTGCTGGTCCCTATATTTAGGTTTTTAATTCAATTATTTCAAGTTTATCTTCCATTTATAAATTTAGTACATTTGATATGTTTGTCATCTTCATTTTTTTTAGTTTAGGCCTCCTTTTGCTTTTTCTTTCCTTATTATTTCAATTTCTTTTATAAATTCAATCACGTTATTTAGCTTGCAAAGTGAATATTTCAACATGTGTACATTTCTCACCAATGCAGTTGACAATACCATAAAGTTATCTTCAACAGATAATCACCCATGTCTTTGTCCCATAAATGACTTGCCTCTCTATTTTTCTCCTTAATGTCTTTCCTCAGACTCTACTCCTTCATCCACCCTCTTCCCACACTGTATCTGGTATTCACAACCATTTACTATGTTTCTATATCCTTTAGTCATTCAGCTTCGGTCATAGGGTGCTAACACTCAGTATATATTAAGTGGAGACATACGATGTCTCTCCTTCATAGTCTAGCTTGCTTCACTCAGCAGTAAATCTTCCATATTCATCCACTTTCTGTCAAAAGCCAGGATTATGTTGTTTTTAAAAAAAGGTATCTAGGAAACCAGCAGTTAGCGTAATGGCTATGTCGCTGGACTCCCATGTAGTCAACCGCGGTTCGCGTCCCGGACCCGGTAGCTTAAAACTCACGCCGGGCACGTGTGCATGCGTGCCCAAGATCCTGAGAGGAGAATGGAGGAGAAGGGATTGCGGCGTGACCATCCCCCCTGGGGAGTGATTTCTCGCTTTCTGTCTCTCTGTCTCTCTCTGTCTGGCGAGCGCACGCGCCCTATAGCAAAAAAACCTCTCAAAAAAAAAAAAAAGGTATCTACATTTTCACTCCAATAACAATATAGCATATTTTTACATCCTTTGTTCTCCTTTCACCAATGTCCACTATGTTGCTATTATCTAGAGTTCATTCTTTCATATATATATATATGTATCTATCTATCTATCTATATCTATCTATCTATCTATATATATATATATATATATACACACACACATACATATTATGTATGTATTATGTATATAATATATATACCATAACACAAAAACTTAAAATGTTTTATCTACAGTAGGACTTCAAAAAGTGCATGGAAAGAAATTCATGTATAGTTTTTCCATAATATTCATGATCATGAATAAATTTTGAAGACTCACATGCATACACCGGTATTACCACCATTACCAGGATCAAGACAGAGAACATACAGATTAAGACATAGAAGTCAGATGGCTGCTCTCGGCCCCTTCCAGTCAATATTCCACCTACAGTTTTACTATTCTTATTACCTCTGTCACCAAAGATTAGTTTTGCCTGTTATTGAACTTCATATGAGGGAAATTATCAATATGTACTCTTTTTGTGTCAAGTTTCTTTTGCTCATTTAATGTTTTTTATATTTATCTAAATTGTATCTATTAGTATTTTGTTTTTATTCATTTATTTTATATATATATATATAATATATATGTTATATATATATATACACACACACATACTAAAATACACTACAATTTACTTATCCATTGTTTCTCCTTATCGATTGGCATTTGGGTTGTTTCCAGTTTGAAGTTATTTATTTAGTTCATGCCTAATTCTCAGAGATTTCTTCAATCTTGTTTTTGGATTCATTTGTTCATAACCCAGTTGTATCCATTCTGCTTTTTGTTTTACTACCATGGCCTTTCTTTGAACATTTATATTTGTCTCATAGAATATTCTCTGCTTTCACTGTAAACCCTACACGATTAATATGGAGCAGTGCCAACAGCTCTCTTCCCAGTATCTCAAGTAGTTCTCACTATTCTCTCTCTCCATTTTAGGAGTTAATTTTGGGAAAATGATCAGTGGTCTGGATACAGTGCAGCACAAGCCCCATATGCTTGAGCATCTCAGATCTTTAAATCACACACAGATAATGATGTACACATTGGATCAACCAGTGATTAATCAGACTCTGTATAATTAGAGCTTCCCCATTTGTATTAAAACTCAGAATCACCACAGAGAAGATGCAGCATGCTTGTTCTTCCAGATGGAGCTGTGTATTATCAGCTGCTGCTAAGAAATACGCAGGAAAGACTTAAGAGATACAATCACAGATGCCATTCGCTATGGCAATGATATCAGTAGAATAAGCATGTCCACCCATTTTCATTAAGCCAAGCTACTAAGTTTCCTTTCAGCCTTTGCCACTACCCCCTCCTTTCTTCCTGTGCAAAGAAAGTGTCACATTTATTTTAGTCAAAGTCTGCTTCATCCAGTGCCTGCTGCTGCCAACTGTGAACACTAGAAGCCGGAGCTGGAGAGGAGCTGACAGGTTATCTGTTGATTTGTGCTTTTCACATAGAACGGGTGATGCAAACTGGCTTCTTCTGGTTTTCTGCACCGCCAGAGTGGCAGCTCATACAGTTTTCAGATTTACTGTTCTATTTTCAAAAAGTTATACCCACATTCTACTCCTGAAAAGAATATTCCAAGTAGGATTCCTAGAAAGCAGGGCATCCTGAGAGCTTACAATGGCAGCTCTGTTCAGTGTCAATGATGCTCATAGACAAAATGATTTTTCTTCTACTGAACTAAAAAATATCTATAAGTTTTAAGTGTTTTAAGTGGCCCATTTTGCTTTCATCCTTTTTACTTTTTTACTTTAAGGGTATAATAAAAGCCTGTTCTCATAAAAGAAACATTATGGTTGTATATACTTTGACAAATTCGATGGAATTTTGAGCCTAACTAGCCTATGAAATCCTTTAGCTTTCGTACTACGTATGTCTCCGACTCATTCACTCAGGTAAATATGATTGAGTGCCTGCTTCATGCGTGACATCAAGAGAAGCTGGGGTTTCAAGGTGCATCAAGGTCATGACTTTATGAGGAATGCATGCGAGTTAGGATAAGGCGAGAGCAAAGAGGTTAAGTGATACAGGTCAAACGGAAAGAAACGAAAATAGTTGTGGAAATTCAGAGTAAAAAAATTTCCTCCCAGTGGGGGAAATATGACACAATGCATGGAGGAGGTGATATTTCACACTGGCTTCTGCAACAGGCAGAAATGGAAACGTGAAGGTGGGTGGAGGCGCACGGAGAAGAAAGCTGCACAGTTACATCAGAGCAGAGGAAAGGGCAAAGACAAGCATGCCAGAGAGTGTGCAGGGGCTTAGGGCGAGCTGAGACTAGCCTGAGAGCAAGAGCACGTGTCTCCGAGCAGTCTGCTCCAGTAACAGGGAGCCAGGAAGGAGTCACCACAAAAGTAAACAAAAGGAAGTTCATGGTTTGGAGAAATCTCAAAATCACATAGAGAAGTGTCGTCTCTCTTCATTGGCCACTACAGAAAGAATCTGCAAGATTAAACGATTCCCTCTATGCTCTCAATAAAGCACACAGCCACACCAGTGCACGGGCAAGGAGAGTGGTAGGTGAGAGAGGTCGCAGCCCTCCCTCAGGCCCACCCTGGGTCAGTTTCCTATATACCAAGATTGGTTGGACTTGTTGTTAAACCATTTACACCATCTAGACTCATTATTGGAATTACAGAAATTGGCAAAATGTTAATGACAGGAATGACAAGAAAAATGATGATTTCTTTGCTTTTTATTCTTTTTGAGATTTTTGCTACAGGGCACTTGCACTCACTGAAGAGACAGAGACAGAAAGCAAGAAATCAGCCCCCAGAGGGGGTGGCCATGCCGCAATCCCTTCTCCTCCATTCTTCTCTCAGGATTTTGGGCACACATAAGTGCCCGGCATGAGTTTCAAGCGACCAGGTCCAGAACCTGAACTGCAGTCAACTATGTGGGAGTCCAGCAATGTAACCATGTTGCCATCTGCTGGTCCCCCCAAAATTATGACTTCTACAAGAACTAGGTTGAATGCTTTGGAAAAACTTGAGGAAAAAAGAGTCACTTAAAAATTGCTATCGGATCTGGTGTGACCAGTGAACTACAAAGCAAAGTCCTGAATGAGAGAAACCTGGAATGATTCCTAGAGAAAACAATAAAGGAAAAATCTGGATGAAACTGGTAAAATTAAGAAATTCCTTTTTTTTTTTTTTTTTTTTTTTTTTTTTGTCTGTTTGTTTTAGTTTGCTATTGGGCACACGTGCTCATAGGAGAGAGAGAGAGAGACAGAAAGAGAAACACCCCCCCCAGGGAGGAGTGGCCACGTCACAATCCCTTCTCCTCCATATGTGGAGGTATTCAGCTCATATGCACATGTACCTCATGTGTTTTTCAAGACACCAGCCCTGGGACTCAAGCCATGCCGTCAGCCATGTGGGATCCAGCTGACTTAAGTCCCATCCCACCTGGCTGGCCCATGGAGTGCTTTAGTTTCCGCTCCACTTCCAGAAAGCAAGACTGCACTTTGTCCACACACATATAGGGATGATTATGATTAAAAAAAGAAAACAGTATTAACACCAATAAAGGAACCACATTCAAAAAAGGCCTGGTCTTGAGTCAAAAGAATAGAGAATGAGTACACATGTATATGTTTGGAAAAAAATGTTTAAAGTACATTTACACAAATTTTTCAGGTAATCTTCCTTTTTAATTCATTGCCCCATGCTAAATGACTGCCTCTGAGGATGCTGGGAGTCTGCTCTGACCATCTACTCTGTCTCGCAGCTCATTTCTCCAGGATAAACAAGTGGGTGCTGATGGCTGATGCTTCTACTTATTTCATAGGGATAAACAGCACCTCGCACTTCCCACTGGGAAGCCACCTCACTTTGTTCTTTAGCTCTGAATGCAGCTACAAATAATCATAAAATCTAAGTGCGGATTCAATAAATTCAACAAGCATCTAATCTTTGTTACCTTTTATTTGGGAAGATAATACTTTGATCCCTAATTATAGTGGATTTTCTCTTACAGCAAGTTCAACACGGGCCTGCATGGCCGAGGCTGATGATGACCTAACCACACAGCCCTGCACCATCTCTCCAGCAGAGGCCTGCCACTGGACGTGCCAGTGACCAGGGAAGGCACTGCAGTTGCCACTGGACGCGCCAGTGACCAGGGAAGGCACTGCAGTTGCCACTGGACGCGCCAGTGACCAGGGAAGGCACTGCAGTTGCCACTGGACGCACCAGTGACCAGGGAAGGCACTGCAGTTGCCACTGGACGCGCCAGTGACCAGGGAAGGCACTGCAGTTGCCACTGGACGCGCCAGTGACCAGGGAAGGCACTGCAGTTGCCACTGGACGCGCCAGTGACCAGGGAAGGCACTGCAGTTGCCACTGGACGCGCCAGTGACCAGGGAAGGCACTGCAGTTGCCACTGGACGCGCCAGTGACCAGGGAAGGCACTGCAGTTCATTGCCTGCTTCGCAGCTCTGAGCAACCATGTGCAATATTCTCTCCTAGATGTGAGAGCAAGTGGGTGGTAAGTCTTCTGGAAGGGCTCTTTACAAAGGCAACAGACAGGAGCGAGTCTTTTTCCACCTTTTTGTCATCTCGATGTCCAAGAAGTAACTTCATGAAAGAAGTGTGCAAGAGCAGAGAGCAGAAAGACAGGCATTTGAGTCCCAAAGGATTCTGGGAGCTACGGACTGCTTACCTGTGGGTGGCCTGGATGGGAGAGGAGATAAACTTGGGGGGGTGGGGGGGAATTCTCTCTTGCTGAAGTCATGGTTTTGAACTTTCTACTCCACAAAAGCATAGCTTTCCCTTTAGAAAAGGTAACGTTTAACCAGATATTATAGCCATAAACTGATTATTTGCTATCCTATCTTTATAAATATGACAAGAAAAGACCTGAAAATAGTGCATTTCCATTTTATAATCTGTTCCTTTCTATGGTAAGCCCAAGGAAGAACGTTCTAATGAGGTATTTGAAGAAATAGTGTTTTTAGAATTTAAACAGGACTGTGAGCAGAATGCTACCAGAGAACAGAGCGTCACTGTCCAAACAACCCCGAGTGGACGTGGAGACCACAGAGACAGTCCCATTGGTGGGAAAACCACAGGCCGAGGTGCTATTTAAAAAAGGAGGAAAGCAGAGTCTGTACTAAAACACACATTGTTTTCCTCTCTTGGCTTTAATTTGTGATACAAATTAAAGAAATGTATCACATGTTATCATATGGATCCTTTGTAGTGTATCATTCTGAAAGAGATTTCTTTTCTGAAACAGATTTATCGAACACAGAAGGAGCAAACAAAATGCAAAGTTGACGCTGTTGGGAACATCTAAAACAGGATCACACTGAGCTCCTTGTATGCGTGGCTGCCAAATCTCAGAACTCCTGGGGTCCTGGCACAGACTCTCGTACGTCCTGAGCCTCAAGGCCTGGCATATTCTCACTCAGTCCCAGATGACTTATTACTTGAGTTGTGCAAAGAGTTTCCTCTGCAAGATAACTTTTAAATTCAGAAGAATAAACTTTGAGTTCCTAAAATTAAGTTTCTGAATTTGCAGAAGCAATTACATTTTATTACCCATCTCCCTTACTCCTTGAATAATTGGTCTATGATAGGTAGAAAGGAGAAAATGGCCTCTCCCAAATTGATAAATTCCTTAAAGCTAGGAGTTTCTTTATGGCTATTAAGATTATAATTTTTTAAAATTTTTCCATTTTCACAAGTCAAGTAGAAAAAGAGCAATCACAACTGACACTCAGGATAATCTGACAAGCAGGATAAAATGCACCCAGTCATCCAGGTATATTGAATTCCCACAGGTAGCCTTTGCAATATTTAGGTTTGAACAACGATGTGCCCTTGTCTCAGGACTGTGGGCCTGCACCTCTAGCAGGCACTAAAACTCTTTCCCAGCACACCCCCCTCCCAAAGGGAAAGAAGGTTCGCAAGAACACAAAATATTTAATGTATTAATGTAAAAAAATATGGATTTTGAGAATTTTCTAAGACTCATTAATCAGTGATAACATCTGAGGGATAGTCAACTATGTACCAGGCACTGTGCTGCACACTCTACACTCATGGACTTTACAAGGTAGGTATCCTTATCCCTGGTTACAGCTGGGGATATAGAAACAGAGCCTGAAGCCTGTCCCAGGGTCCCACAGGGGATACTGGTAAAGCCAGGTTGCCTCTAGGACCACAGGCCCAACTCCAGGAATCTCCCTCTGATGTCTCTGATTCACCAAGCTCACTCCAGGCAGACCTGGTCATGGCAAAAGCTGGTTACTAATCGTTACTCTTACCCATCACTCTGCCAAATGTGAGGACCATCACTGGCTGAGAAGCCTATCTGGGGCCCTAGCAACTTCAGAAAATGGGAAGTAGACAAGGAGCAACCCCAAAGGCTAATGATGAAAACTTGCTACAGACACTGAATGCATTTAAAGAAAAACTGGTGACCTGGAGTGAAATAGGCAAAACTCTATTTCTCACTCTATTCTTTTTTTTTTTTTTCTTTTTTTGGAGAGGTTTTTGCTATAGGGCACGTGCACTCGCCAGACAGACAGAGAGAGACATAGAGACAGAAAGCGAGAAATCACCCCCCAGGGGGGATGGCCATGCCGCAATCCCTTCTCCTCCATTCTCCTCTCGGGATCTTGGGCACGCACGCACACGCGCCCAGCGTGAGTTTAAGCCACCAGGTCCAGGACTTGAACCGCGGTCAACTACGTGGGAGTCCAGCGACATAGCCATTACGCTAACTGCTGGTCCCTCACTCTATTCTTTACAGAACTCATGCACACATACACAAAGTACACCCAGCTACTCAGTTTGAAGTATTTTGAGAGAGTGGGCCCAGCTGTGGTGGCTCGCGCTGGTAAGATGCTGTGCTGTGCAGGCTGGACCACACAGAAGCCTGAATTCAATTCCCAGACCAACAGAAAGACCAACTGTAACCCAGCAACGAGTGGCTGAGGCAGCAGGATCTCAAGCTCAATGCTGTCCTGGGCAACACAGTAAGAACTCCAGCTGAAAAAGAGCAGGGTGTGGTGACACACGCCTGCAATCCTGGGTGGGAAGCTGAGGCAGGAGGGTGTAACAGAGCAAGACTCTGTCTGGAAAAGAGAGAAAAGGAGGGAGAGAAAGAGGAGGGAAGGAGGGGAAGAGTAAGTCTTCTACCTCTATCCTCTATTTTCCTACTGGTTTCCTGCTTTCCAAGCTAATAGCTGCTCCCTCCCTCAAACTGCTCAGGATCTTAAATATAGACACTTCAGTATGAATGACTGCATATTGTTTATCAGAGTTTATTTCTCCCATGAGAAGAGAGAGAGAAAGACAAAGTGAGACCCTGGTAAGATCTCGATGTCACAGTCCATCCCCAGCTTCAGCTAGCCCAGGGTCGTACTGAAGGAGGTCCCGGTTACAAACCCAGAACCTTCTTGTGACCACGTTTTCTCTCTGTGCCACTGTCTGGCACAAGACCTGCACTCTCTAACATGGCACAGCCTTTATGTGCTTCCATAACACAGACACACGCTAACATCACCTACCGAAAATGCAAGGAAATGGCCAAATCAACCATGAGAGATGAACTAGTCCCCCACACCTGTTTTCTAGATTCTTGCATAAACTGTGGCACATGTGAAAGGTTAGCATTTAAACAACCCAGATTCAGGTCCTGGTTTCATCACTCAGTAGTTAAGTGATATTAAACCATCTTTTAATGTTCTAGGCAGTTTTCTGTAAAATCAGAGATCAGTGGTGGCTCAGAAACAGTGGTGAGCACAACATGGGAAGCTTGTTAAAATCCCTCCTGCACCCAGGCTAATACTGATCCAATGCGCCTGGGTATCTGCATTTCAACTGGCTTCCCAGAGGATTTTGATGCAGTTGGGTCTGCAAGGTAGAGTCATGGCAGCTGCTGGCGTAGGGGGGTCAGTCGCCTTAGGCCTTCTCAAACACCTCCCTTATTGGCTGACTAGACACAATCTAGAGAGACCCAAGTGGAAGGGCTGTCCAGGACTTGGCACACATCACTTAGGGCCACGTTCCTGGACACCAGCAGATGCAAGTGTGAGTCTTCCTGAAGCTGTCACCTCTCTTTTCCCCTTGGTCTGCAGTCTTCCTAGGCTTCAGCAGGTACAGCCCTGAGTGGTCTGACTGTTGGGTTAGAATATCTTTACGGTACTACTGTGACCTGCTAGAACAGGAACCAGACACAATCCTACTTAGTTCCAAAGAGAAGGTGGGACACAGCATATTCTGACATGTGAATAAATCAATCAGTAATCTCAAGAAATAAAGCATTTCTCTGAGGAGACCATGTGTTTGTAGAAAACGGGTGGTTCTCCACAATTCACACACACACACACACACACACACACACACTTCAAAGGTAATGCATCTCCCCAGAAAATACAACTCCAAAAAAGTCTTTGGCAAATTTTCCTGTAAGTTGTGGATTCTTTCTGTTGTAAATAACCCTCCCTCCTGAAGCACAGACATACTCACAGTAACATATGCACAGGGCATGATCTATTACTGCAAAGGTGATAGACCTCCCTAGGAAACACAACTGCAGTGTGTGTGTTTGTGTTATTCATACATGTGTGCACACATTAATGTGTGTGTGTGTGTGTGTGTGTGTGTCCGAGTTTCAGGAGACAGGGTTACTTATAGCAGAAATGGAATCCAAAGCTTAAAGGAGGATTAGTCAAAAGAATATATGATGGTGTGATTTTTATAGACATGTATTAGCTATGCAGTGTATGAGTCTGTTATTTATACCTGAGAGCATATTTAATGAGTGCATGTTTTTGTGTGTGCCAAGCTTCAGGAGCGAGGATGATTTACAGTAAAAAGGGAATCAAAAGCTTAGAGAAGGATTTTCTAGAGGCTTCTTTATTTTTAATTTTTTAATTTTTTTTTGAGAGGTTTTTGCTATAGGGCGCCTGCGCTCGCCAGACAGACAGAGACAGAGAGACAGAAAGCGAGAAATCACCCCCCAGGGGGGATGGCCACGCCACAATCCCTTCTCCTCCATTCTCCTCTTGGGGTCTTGGGCACACACACACATGCACCTGGCATGAGTTTAAGCCACTGGGTCCGGGACTCAAACCACGGTCGACTACATGGGAATCCAGCGACATAGCCATTGCGCTAACTGCTGGTCCCTAGAGGCTTCTTTAAAGTTGTGTTTTCTAGGAAGATGTATTATCTTGCTGTGTGTGTGTGGGAGGGTGTTATTCATACACGTGTGCATATGTTACTGTGTGTGTTTGTCTCATCTTCAAGAATAAGGATAATTTACAGGAGAAAGAGAATCCACATCCTTACAGAAGGATTTCCCAAAGGCATCTTTGAGTATCGTTTTCTAGAAAAAATGTATTACCGTGGTACTGTGTGTCATTCATGCATGTTTGCAAATGTTGGTGTGTGTGTGTGTGTGTGTGTGTGTGTGTAACACCCTCAGGAATAGGGTTATTTACAAAAGAAAAGGAATGAGGATCTTACAGAAGGAATTACCAAAGGCATCTTTGGAGATGTGTTTTCTAGGGAGGTGTCTTATCTTTATAGTGTATGTTAGTGTTATTCATATGCATATGAGATGTTATTTGTGTGTATGTGTGTGTGTGTACACACGTGCATGTGACAGCTTCAGAAATGAGGATTATTCACAGCAGAAAATGAATTCACAGCTTATAGAAAAATTTGTTAAAGGCATTTTAGGAGTTGTGTATTTTAGATAGATGTAACACCTTCGGAATGTGTGTGTGTGTATGTGTGTGTGTGTGTGTGTGTGTGTCCCACCTTCATGAGTGAGGGTTATTTACAGAAGATGATGAATCCAAAGCTTACAGAAGGATTTGCCAAAGGCATCTTTGGAGTTGCATTTTCTAGGGAGATGTAATACCTTTACTGTATCTTCATGTTATTCATATATGCATGCATACATTAATACATGTGTGTTTGTCATGTGTGTGGCAGCTTCAGGAGTGAGGGTATTTACAGCAGAAAGGTAATGAAAAGCTTACTGAAGGACCACCAAAGGCATCTTCAGAGTTGTATTTTCTAGTGATATGTATCACATTAGCAGTGTGTGTGTGTGTGTGTGTGTGTGTGTGTGTGTCCCAGTCTCAGGAATGAGGGTTATTTACAACAGATAGGGAATCCACGGCTTGTAGAAGAATTAGCCAGAAGCATATTTGGAATTTTCTGAGATTCACTACCTTTGCACTGTGTGTTTGTGTTATTCATATGTGTGTATCAGTTACTCTGTGTGTGTGTGTGTATGTGTGTCCCAACATCAGGAGTGAAGTTTATTTACAAGATGGTGAATTCACAAGTTACAGGATTTGTCAAAGGCATCTGTGGTGTTATGTTTTCTGGGGAGATGTATTAGCTTTGCAGTGTGTGTGTGTTTGTGTGAATCAAGCATGTTTCCATATGTTTGTATGTGTGTATGCATAAACATACCAGCTATAGGAGTGAGGGTTATTTACAGAAGAAAGGAAATCCACAGCTTACAAAAGAATTTGCCAAAGGTATCTTTGGAGTTGTGTTTTCTGAAGAGATGTAACACATTCACTGTGTGCTATGCATACCTCTGTGCATCTGGCAATGTGTGTGTCTGTGTGTGTGTATGTCTCTTCAGGGTGTGGGTTATTTACAGGAGAAAGGGCATTCACAGTTCACAGTAGGTTTTCCCAAAGGCATCTTTGGAGTTGTTTTCTAGGGAGATGTATTCCCTTTGCAGTGTGTGTGTGTTATTCATACATGTGTTCATATGTTAGTGAGTGTGTGTCCCAGCTTCAGGAGTGATGTCTATTTGCAGTCAAACACAGACAGCTATTCGGGGGTGGGGGTGGAGGATAGCTCCACGATTAAAACAAGTCAGGCTCATTAGCAGCTCTGGGTTCCAATCTCAGCATCACTACTCAGCAACCACGACAGTGAACAATTTTCTTTACCACTGAGTCCCTGCTTACTCACCTCTAAGATAGGGATAGTCTTCCTTCTTACTATAGTCTTTCAGAAGCCAAAGGCAAACATTGTAATAAAACTGACTTAGGAAACATCCAGCAAAGAGCTAATATCACTAAAAATTGTATAAGGAAGCCACTCACAAAATTATATACATTGAAATACATACCCTTTCACCAAGGTATACACTCTGGACCATATAAATGATTTGAAAAATAAAAATTTTTACTGAAAGGAGCCAAATGTCCAAAACTAAAAACCCACAGAAAACAAAACACACCGAAACCCAAGAAATTAGCTTCTTTCAATTCCTAAAATCTAAAAGTAGCAATTAGTCAATTTTTGGCTTCTAAAAATATTTTGTTTTATTAAATAACTGTTAAATAGGATTTTTACAAAGCAAATTGCAAATTGCATAGAAAAGAGTAAAAATGTTTATGTTCCCAAAACTTTTCATGCCTTTCCCCATCACCTCTGGTCAGATGCTATGACTTGTGTGAGCCACTACAGATGGACAGTGTGGGAGTGCTCTGTTTCTACTTCTTTCAGTGTCTCACAGGGAAGAGGGAGGGAGGGAGGCTCCACATCTGGGAGAGGGTTAGCACGCCTTCAGGTACCAGTCACCCACACGCAGGCTTCCAGTCGGCGCCCTTATGGGACTGCACAGTGGAGTGTGGCATGGCTGTCACGAAGCGTTAAGGAGCTGCACGAGGTTTTCAAGGCATCTCAAGTAATAGGTATTTAGTGGGTTTTCTTCTGACTTTGAGAAATCTGATACAGAAAAATAAGAGTATGGAGATACAAGTTTATTAAATTCAGCATTACACTTAAGAGTGGGTCCACATACACAGCACATATGACTAAGATTTATATAAAACTCAAGGTTCTATTTAAGATCTAGATATTAATAATCGTAATAATATTTTACATTTAAAAACTGAGAAGTTAAAGAATTTGTAATTTTTTTATTAGTGGTTTTCCCAAAAAGTCTTTAGAAAACCCACCTCCATGATGGATAACATTAAAGGTAATCCCAAATGGACAGCATTAGCTTTTCATGTACCATCTTCCCTAAAGCATAAACATGAGCGTAATTCAGCTATGCACTAGCTCCAATTTATTGTCACGGCTAGAAACAAGCCAAAGCCCCCCTTCTTTCAAAAAAAAAAATAATAAGACCATGAAGACAAATGAATAGCCAACAATGAATAGCCAACACTGGCACAGGACAAAGTTCAGTCTCTCAGTATAAAAAAATTCAGGGATTAACACTCTGTAAAACAGTGTCAGTTAAAATGATACATACACTGAAAAGAAAGTCATCTCTTGAATCATGACTAGATCACAGGGAACATGATCACATGGGCAATAGGATCTATTCTTAAAAACTGTAAATCAATTCCCTGGTGGTAGAGCAAAGTTTCTTATTCAAGGTTAATTCTAATTGGACTCAGTTCTTATCACCTGAGTACATAAGTTAACACAGTATTAGCCATTGGCAAAGGAAATTTACAAGAAAAAGAACAACTTAAAGAAGGACCACAGATATCTTTTAAGAAACTTTATACATCGGGATCAGCAGTTAGTGTAATGGCTATGTCTCTGGACTCCCATGTAGTCCACTGCAGTTCGAGTCCCGGACCCGGTGGCTTAAACTCACGCTGGGCACGTGTGTGTGCCCAAGATCCCGAGAGGAGAATGGAGGAGAAGGGATTGCAGTGTGGCCATCCCCCCAGGGGATGATTTCTCGCTTTCTTTCTCTGTTTCTCTCTGTGTCTCTGGCAAGCGCACGTGCCCTATAGCAAAAACCCCTCCAAAAATTATATATAATGAAGAGCACACACCAATTATTGGCATAGATCACATAGTTTTGACGAAAAAGCTCCTCAAATCCTAGTAAAACAGCACAGAAAGCTGTAATTTCACTTCGGCCTGTCCAAATACTTTAGTAATCAGAGAATTCACTTAACAGCTTCTGTGTTTGACTACAATCTCTTTAATACTGAAACTTACTTTTCTTTGCTAAGGAATATGCTTCATCTACTCTTCTTTTTATGGATGGATTTTTCAAAGTTGTTTTTGCCTGGAGGTAATATAGAACAATCCATTAATTCGATTGATTCCCATGTATTCAGGATCAAGATGACACAATGCTACTTCTGCCACTGCTAATTATAACACAGGAATGTTAGGCAGAGAATTATGTATGAGGACACCCCAACATGCTGATGCCCTGGCATGCTGGCGTCTCAGCCCTCCCCTCCTCTCTGAGTGAGTATTTCTCTACTGCCCCATGGACTTTCTTCCTGTCCCTTGTACTCCTCTCTGATCTCAATTTCTTTTTTGTAAACTAGTTGAGTTTAATTTCAGAATTTCATATTTCCTCGAACCACAAGTTTCAGATCAGGTGTATCAAACATTAGCAGTTAGTCAACTGGACAACAACTATTTACTCAGTGACTACAAAGTGGAATTCTTGCCAAGCCTGGGCTGCCTGTGGAGAATGACAGCGGCAGCTCTGACCAGGAGAGAGAACCACCAGCAGAAGGGGTGGCCCACGCGGGAATCCATGCTGATGTCATCATCCTGGCACTGTCGCTTAGCTACCAGCTCATCACTAGACACTTACAGGCATTTCTCCAGGAGCGGAATGTCTGTGATAAGAGCGAAGGCCAAGAATGTGTAGGCACGGGGTCCAACCTCGGGATGACTGTACCAGAGAAAGGGAAATCGTCTAACTGGACAGAGATTTGTACTTTTTAGTTCAAGCTACTTTTTTCTTTGGCCCATCTTTTAGAAGAAACAAGCTGTGCTAGAATTGTAACAATACAGCAAATAGATTTAAGTTAACAGGGAAAATTCACTTAAAACAGATACACTTCTGAACGGAGACATCTTGTTGAAATGATTAAATCAAAATGATTCTAACTGATGGTTTATGATTTGTGTGAATGAAAAAAGAGAACATAGATCTTTTATCACTTTTTTTTTTCTTTGCTGTTAGTCCTTTGACACCCTTGGATGCATTCTAAGAGGCCTGGCTATTTCCCAGCCATGTTTTTTTTTTTTTTTTTTTTTTTTTCCTTCCTTCCTTCCTTCCTTCCTTCCTTCCTTCCTTCCTTTCTCTTTTAAGAACTACCTTCTGGGGACCAGCAGATGGTGCAATGGTCACTGGATGCCCACGTAGTTGACTGTGGTTTGAGTCCCAGACATGGCAGTTTAAAACACACCAGGCATATGTGTGTGCATGCCCAAAAAAATCCCAAGAAGAAAATAGAGAAGTGATTGAGGTATGCCCATTCCCCCTAGGGGGGTGATTTCTTGCTTCCTGTCTTTTTGTCTCTATCTCTGGCAAGCACATGTATACTATAGCAAAAATCTCTCTTTAAAAAACAAACAAACAAACAAAAAAGAAACCTACCTTCTGATAATTGTAAACCAGAGCCCAAAGTGCAGCTGCTCCAATCCTCTGAGCATTTTGATTCTCGCTTTCCAGACAGGCAGCTAGTACAGTAATGACTTTTTCTAAAAATAAGTACATTTTTTTAAAAAGTTCAGTTCCAGACATTACATTGCATTCTTATCTTGGTCTAGTCAGACATCCTCTATTCCCATGAGTCTATGTATACAAATTATGCAATTATACATATGCTATATAAAACAATAATCAAGAAATACCACGCTGCTTAACTCTCCCAAAAAAGGACTCAACATTTTAGAGGGTTTGTGTGTGAAAAATAACTTAAAGGCAGATCAACAACAAGATAAGCCCTTTTCACAAAGCTAGCCGGAATGGAAATCACAACTTGCTGTCTGCAGTAGGCAACTCATTTTAAGAGAGGGTTTAGAGAAATACATTTCCAAAGCACTGTCAAGGTGTTCTGGGAAAATATTTGACCTTATTTATTACTTACTTTTATATATCATTAAATTTTACCAAACATTTTTTCCACTAAATAGTGCAGTTTTAAAAATATGTCTAATTCCTAAGGGCGAAACACTTATTCCTGGGAACTCTACCTATATCCGCCATCCCCACCTCCACTGGGAAGTGTCTATTTAAACTGTAACTATTCAAGGGCAGTCTAGGTATGCCCTTGGTATATTCCAACCACCGTGCTAATGTATTTTAGGTTCGCAATAAAATGTAGTTGGATGAAAGATCCCATAATTAAAACAAATAAAAATTTCAAGATATTTTAGACATTTTCTTGATTTTTAAGAAATTTTGTCTTTTACACACACACACACACACACACACACACACACACAAACACACACACACACTTTATGTAGCCAGAGCTGCTACATAAAGTGATTCTGAATTCTGAATACATAGTGATTCTGAATTCTGAAGTGAGTGGAAGAACAAGGCCCCCACCATACCACCACTACTCCCCGAACACCTTGACTGCATCATCTCACACCTCTGGTTGTCCTGTACTATTCGTAATTTATCTATACCTAGGCCATGTACATAGCTCTCAGATGTAACTCGTCATGCCAGGCTATGGTGGCAGGTAGTACTCATTAGCGTGCCTTGTCAAATGGAAGGGCAATCTTCTTGTGTTCCATCTGAGTATCATCGGTGATGTTTCTCTATCTTAGCCCAAACACTCCAAATAGATAACGCCTATGATTTAAGTTAGTTTCTATCATAACTCCTTCAAACAAACACTGTCTCTTAAATTGCTTAAATAAGTCAATTAATGTGGTGATTTTCTCTGATAATGCAAGTGGATCGATTCTTTTTTTAAAATACCACATTTTATTGTTAAATGTAATATGCACAGACAATAGCACATGAAATATTTCTGACTTAAAAAATAGGTATATACTCTTATAGTAATTTAAATAACCTCAAGAGAATACATAATAGTGGCGTTTTATTAAACAATTAAAAGTGACAAGTTATGAACATTCATTAAATTTCTTAAAATAACTGACTTAATTATAAGGTTAGGTATGTGATATTTGTAGTTTGCTATCAGTTATAGTGAGAATACACCACAAAAATTTAAAAATGCTACAAATCAAGTTTGGTTCAGTAGTAAAGCTGACAGGGCTTTAGTTTTATAAATATATTCTGAATTGGAGTGAGAAATAGTTTTAACAGTATATTACTATGAGATTTAAAGACAATAAATTTATTGGAAAAACAGCAGATTAGATGCAATTCTACTTGTCATTTTATGAGTGAATAGTAACTGTAGACTGTCTATGAATACAAGAGTGCAGCAAAAACCAGAGTATTCTGTGAGAATCAACTAGTTATCCAGAATTTACTTTGTATGTTATTTATTATACTATTGTCTGCAAGTCATATGCTACAAAATCCCTTACATCAATAAAATTTACGTATTTATATACAATCACGAGTCACTTAACAACAGGGATATACTTTGAGAAACGTGTCATTAACTGATTTCTCTACTGCACAACATCACAGTGGACTTACACACACCTAGATGGTACAGCCCACTGCCCACCCTTACACACACCTAGACGGCACACCCACTGCCCCTCTGGGCTCTACGGCATACCCCACTGTTGCTAAGCTAGAAACCTGTACAACATGTTACTGCAGTGAATGTTACGAGCAACTGTAATACAACAGTTTTATTAGAATCACAGTATTTGTAATTCTAAACATAGAAAAGATACAGTAAAAATATGGTGTAAAACAAAAACAGACAAAAACCAGTATAGGGCACTTACCATGAATGGAGCTTGCAGGACTGAAAGTTGCTCTGGGTATGTCAGTGAGTGAGTGGTAAGCGATGGAAAGACCTGGGACATCACTCACTATACACTAGTGTAGATGGTATAAAACTGTAAACTTAGGCTATGTGTAGTTTTTTGTTTGTTTGTGTTTGTTTTTTAGTTTTGCTACAGGGTGTGTGCACTCCCCAGAGAGAGACAGAGAGGGAAAGTGAGAAATCACCCCACAGGGGGATGGCCACACCAAAGCCCCTCTCCTCCATTCTCTCCGCAGGCCCTAGGCACAGATGCACACACCCTTGGGGTGTCTTCAAGCTTCCAGTTTGGGACTTGATCCACTCAATCAGCCATGGAGGATCCAGCGACCACAACCTCTACACCACCTGCTGGCCCAGGCTACGCTTAATTTATATAAAATATTTTCTTTCTTCAACATCAAATCAATGTTAACTTACTGCTTTTTTACCTTATAAGCTTTTAAACTTTATTAACTTTTGAACTCTTTTATGATAACACTTAGCCTAAAACACATGTTGTACATTATGTCCAAAATTATTACTTCTTTTTTCGTGCATTTTTTAAAATTGCCAGATAGCACATGCACTTGCCACAAAGAGAAAACACCCCCAGCAGGCACTATCATGCTGCCTCCTCCATTCTCCATGCTGTCTGTATTTTGGGTGGACATGCACACACGTGCACACCTGGCATGTTTTTCAAGGTGTTGAGGCCAGGATTCAAATTGCAGTTGGCCATGTGGAATCCAGTTCTCTTAACCATTAGATATGGGGCCAGTCCTGTTTCTTTTTACATACTTTACTCCATAGGCTTTTTCCTTTTTTTTTTTTTTTTTTTTTTTTTTTTACTTTTTAAACTTTTTTGATAAAAACTAAAATGCACACATAGCATAGCCTATAGTTGGTCAGAATCATCAGCATCACTGTCTTCTACCTCCATACCTTGTCCTACTGGAAGGACCATGATGAACAAAGTGACACAAGATTAATAAAGCACAGGAGAAAATGGCACAAAATTTGGCAAATGTTGGGGCCAACAGGTGGTGTGGTGGTTAAGGGTGCTGGACTCCCACATGGCTGACTCTGGTTCGAGTCCTGGACCTGGCGGCTTGCTCACTCTCTCTCTCTCGCTCTCTCTCTCTCTCTCTCTCTCTCTGACCTTCTCTGGTAAAATTCAAATAAATAAATAAATAAATAAATTTAAGTAAAATAATTCTTGTACAAAAACTTCACAAATGTGATATATGAAGCTGCTGCTGGCATAACACAGCAACTGTTTCAAACATTTTTCATAAGTAGCAGGGGTATACTCTGAAATAATGATAAAACGTACAGTAAATACATAAACCACTAACATAATTGTTACTATTAGGGGCACTACTATGTTCCAGATACCATTATCCTATACACACCTACAACTGGTAATGCAGCCGTTTGTGTGCACCATCATCACCACAAACACAAACCCCGTTGTGCTCTGACTTCACATTGGCGGTAACTTCATTTGGCAACAGCACTTGCTCAGCACCATTTTAATTTTACAGGACCACCACAGTGTACGCATGGACCCACGCCGACTGAAACATTATACTGTGCGTAATTATATATAAGTTTATGGAACAAAATTCCTACATGGTTAGTACAAATCCCTTCCCCCGTACCATCTGAGGGTCAGAAGTTGAACACTCCGTCCTTGTCAGGTAAATCCACTGGCGATGCCAGCTGAGCTTTCTGTGCAGTTATATTTCTGACCAATTCAAGATCTTTCATCACTACTGAACTTTTGGGTTTCTATTTTCCTTGAAGGAATTTTTCTAAGTTACTTTTGTCAGGGAAAGTATCCATTTCATATTATTTTCATTGGTTTCCTGCAGATTTATTATATGTCTAGGTAGAGATTTATTTTTTATTTATCTACTTGGAATTAGTTGTTTTTCTTGGTGAATTCGTGTCTTAGAACAGATCTACAAATTTTAGCCATTATTTCTTTCAGTATTTCCCCTCTCATTCTCCTTTCTTTTCCTTCGAGGGTTTTTTTAAGCATATAATTAGACTATCTCATTGTTATATCTGTCATTTACCTTTTATTTTTAAATCCTCTTTGTAGCGCCCTAATGTATTCTGAAGACTATTTTTCTGACCTATGTTTTAATTCCTAAATTCTCTCTTCTGCTATACTTAACATGCTACAAAACATATATACTGAGTTTTTTAAATTTTGGCTGTTAAAGTTCCACAATAGTGCTGATCAACAGAACTCCCTAAGATGATGAAATATTTTTATTTGTGCTGTCTAATCAGATAGCCACTGCCATTTGTAGCTAATATGACTGACAAACTGAATATTTCATTTAAATAGCTATATATGACTACTTGGTCATCATATTACACAGTGAAGACCTACAGTTCTTTTTGGTTTTTGTTTAAAATCTTTCGATCTTGAGGGCTGGCTGACGGCCTGGTGACTAAGGGAGCCAGATCTCACACGGCCTAATGCAGTTTGAGCCCCAGACTCAGCAGCTTGAAAAACACATCAAGTGCATGTGTGTGCATGCACCAAACCCCAAAAGATGGAGAAATAAAAGAGAAAAGGTAGCAGTGTGACCACACCCTATTGGTGGATGCTTTCCTCCTGGCCCCCTTTTCTAACTCTGTTGAACCCACGTGTCCTTTGACAAGTTAAAAAATAAATAAATAAACCTTGGGGCCAGCAGATGAAACAGTGGTTACATCTCTGGAATCCCACATGGCCGACTGCAGTCCAAGTACTGGACCCAGTGGCTTAAATATCACACTCAGCGTGTGCGTGTGTGCATACAAGATCCCAGGAGGAGAATGAAGGAGAAGGGACTGCAGCATGGCCATCCCCCCTGAGGAGTGATTTCTCACTTTCCCATCATTGTGTCTGTCTGTCTCTCTCTCTCTCTCTCTCTCTCTCTCTCTCTCTCTCTCTCTCTCTCCCCTCAGTGAGTGCACATGCACTAAGGCAAAGACCTCTAAAAAATAAAACAAAACTTTCCAGTTTTTAGTTTCTCAGTCCTGGAAAGTATGTTCAGGCTCTCCATTTGTTTACCCACATAGGGCATATGCCCAGTCATGGTGGCCCAGTCAGTGGTGAGCTAAGCTGTGGGGCTACAAGTCAAATGGGGACCACAGTTCAAATCCCCAGTCTGCACCACTCCCTGACCCTCGTCATAGGCTTTCAATCAAAACGGTCCTGAACATTTCCCACTATCTTTTTGGCTACTTGACTATTTTGAAGTGAATTTTAACACGCCATATCCAGCATGTTTTTACTGTTGTCAGAAGAGACTCAGCCCAACATTTCCAGAAATTGGAGCTTCCTTGTTCTGTTTTAACAGCCAGGACGAGCCCCACAGCACATGCCCCTCCTGACCCTCTACCCAGATGTCGGGGTGCTACTCATGAGAGGCAGGCAGCCCCATCCAGCAGAGTACGAAGCTAGCAGACTCTGAGAAAGGGAAGCGGAGCCCGTGTCATGCCCACAGCAGTGCTGCACAGCCACTGTACAGTGGCAGTGTGGCTCTTACCCCTGCCCGAAGGCCCACTGATGGATCAGGGAAGCTCCCTTCACCAAAAGTTTGTCCATCTTCTTTGAGCTAATGAAGGAGAAAAACAATGTTGACTACCAGAGCCAAAGAACCAAATCCAGAGGGATCTGAGAGTGGAAAATGCAGCCTTCTCCTTCAGTCCCCTAAAAGCTGTTCTTTTCCCCAACTCTTTCAATAAAATTACAATGAGTAGTACCCCAAAAAAATGTATCCTGAGAAAGGTGAATAAAAAATAGATCCATTAGCAACAGCCAGAGATGCTTTACATGCTGCCTCACTGACCGAGAGACAGCTGGGCATCCTGTGTGACAAGGGTGAGGGCTGAGTGACTGACGAGGAAGAGCACGGAGGCAAACCCCTGACCTGGTCCCCCAGCACTGCGTCAGTGGGGGGAACGCAGAGTACAAATCCACAGCCAATTTAGGTAGGGGAAAAGCTGACTGACTTTAAAATCTTTTTATATTTCTAGCAAATTCAGTCATCGTTATCAAAAAACAATTATTACCACACACATAGTAAAAAGGAAGCAGGGTTATTCCCATACACTTAGAAAGTTCTGCATTTTCTAGGGGGAAAAAGTCTCTAAGACAAAGATTAAGTGAAAAACATAAAAGGAAAAGAGAACTGATCTGCCTGCAATGTGCAACAGGAATGGTGCCAGGCACTTTGTTGTTGTTGTTCATGACAGTGTGCACGCACAAGAGCTGGGGAAGGGAGAGAGAGGAGAGAGAGGAGAGAGAGGAGAGGGAGGAGAGAGAGAGAAGCCGCCACAGGGCTCGGTCATGCCACGATCCCCTTCTTCCAGTGTTCTGGCCCACCGGGATTCTGTGCACGTGCACACGGGTCCTTGTGCTTTCAAGCCACCCAGTTCAGAGACTTGAACCACAGTCAGCATACGGCTTCCAGTTCTGCAGTGGATACACTGCCAGCTGTGCCGGGGCTGGCCAATCCCATGTGAATTTACAAACTGATTTCTACCATGACCAAGAAAGGAGGGATTGTTTTACGGATGAAGAAACAGTCCAGGGATGTTGCCCCAGGTGATACAGCAAGGGTACGTGGGGCTGGTATTTGAGAGCTCATCTCTTTTCTTTCTTTTTCCTTTCTTTCCATTGTATCACAATGTCTCCTTATAAAACTCTTGGCCATGAAATTTACACACTCCTCACAGAGACAGCACATACCACATTCCTCACAGAGATAGCACATATCTTTTTCCAATTCCTTTTGCTTCAACGTTTTTTTTGAATCCTCACCAGTCCTTGCCTCCGTCTGCCCCACATCTCAGAGAAGGAAGTTTCTGTCAGGCTAATTTTACTTTTTGGTCTTGGGCCCTCAACTCTTTTGTCTACTCAGGAGTTCTCTTGATCATCAAATATTTACTGAGAGCTCCCTGGTAGCAGGCACAATTCTAGGTGTTAGAGATGAACAGAAACAAAACTGACAAGAACCTCTTGGCCCTGTAAGATGTTATGTTCTAGTGTGTGAAGACCAGGAATAAGCAAACAAACACACGTGAGACACAAGTGCACTGGAGAGTGATGATGCTATAGAGAGAAGTAAAAGAGAGAAAGTGCTAAGAGTGAGAGGGCGGGGAGGAGAAGATGCGGGAAGGAGGAGATAGGGAGGAGGAGCCAGGTCTTACAACTCTACCCGGTGGGTTTCCCTGGCACGGTAGCATTTGTTCCAAGACAGAAGAGGTGAGGGACATTAGGGAAAGAGCTAGGAGAGGAAGAAAGGGAGGGAGCAGGAGGTATGGTCGGAGAGCATCCACGCCCACTGCTTCTCCTTCCTCACCTCATGTACTCACGAGGCCACTAGAAACGCATGATGCGTTAGCCTCAAGAGACTCTAGGCCATTCACGGAAGGCTGGAGCCACAGCCAACTCCCCACAGCGCCTGCCTCCCACGGTGCCCTGAACACAGTGGGTACTTACTGAAAAAACACCAGGCACATTGTTCATAAAACTACTGTGTTTTAATATTAATGGAATAGCATGTGGATAATTACACGTGTGGGGGGGTATAAAGTGAATACTTACCATTCGCCAGGATCTTGGGCTTATTGGCAGGACTGAAGCAAATATTGTGGAAGATAAGAAGCGGTAGGTAAGGGCTGCTCTTATGCCTGCACTTGCTCATCTCGGTAAGCAAGTCTAAGCAGCCGTCCAGCCTCAGGATCATCTGCTGCCCGTCTTCCCCGAGCGACATACTCAGGAGCAGCTTCAGCCACAGGACCGTCCGGTGACTGAGCTGTCTACTCCCTCCTTTGGGCAATGTTAGAGACAGAAAGTTCTGTAGGAAATTACTCTGCGGATGAACAGAGAAAAGACTAGTTTTTCTCGAGTCTTTTTTATTTATTTCCCTGATCCCCTGGTGACCAATTAACCAGCATTATGGCACATTTTTCCTCAACTTTAATTTCTCTTTCTCCTGGTGCCTTCTAATGACTCCATCTGTATCAAATCCAGATGTAAATGAGGAAGGTACAGTAAGAACAAAATAGTGCTCCAATTTTAATTCCTGCTAATTTTGTCTCAAGGATGGATGAAGTAAACTATGGCCAACTCTTAATTATTTCGAGTTTATACTTCAGTCTGGAAATTATTTCAGGCCTCTTGCGTTTTCTCCTTCTGTCAACCTTCTGGCACTTGTGCTACTCATTAAAAGCTATACTATGGGGAGGAAAAAGAAACAAAGCCCAAGTCAGTCTTGGGTACTAGTTAACAATTCTGGTAAGTTGAATCATTATAGCTACAAGGGTTTTAACTTTTAATGTGCAGATACACCTATACTCACTTCACCCCAGTTGCTTATCAGCCAGATGATAATTTTTCCCAGTTACATTTATTTAGTTCTAAATACCTGGACTGTAAGAGTCGCTTCAACCTCCAAATAAAGCCCCTTCCATAGAACCCCACTAAACTGTTAACTGTATAAAGACAACAAATGATTGCCTAGAGTTATCTAAATGCTAACAAAGTTTAAAAGTACCTTGTCGAGTAGAAGCCCTTCAAAGTACGGAAACAATGGCTGGGTGGAATTCAGTTTGAGCAGGGTTGAAATGCAATCACCCAATTTCTGTAACTGTACAGAATAACTCATCAACTCATCTTTCTCTGTTTAACCAATTAGCTTATCTGTTGGGTTCCCTGGACCTAAATCATGATGTTGGTTTTAATCTATAAAATGAATTTAATCCTCTCACACGAAAGGACAAGGACTATAAGAATGAATCGACCTGCAGAAACATCAGCCACATTACCCCCGTAATGAGGAAACTGACGAACGACACGCCCACTGTGAACTGCACTTGCTACTCACAGGACTCCTCTGCTCTCAGCCCAAACTGAGGCCCTTGTAGATTCATCCCTTTCCTTTCAACTTTAGCTAGATTCTATGAGCTGCAGGAGAGGGGCGCTGACAATGGTGCTGAAATACGAAGTCAGTGTGTTCGAAGGTAAATGTGCTGTGGGCATTCCTCCTTTTTGATGTTTTTAGACAATTTCCTACACCAGGTAGAATGTGTAGGAATGTACCATGGTAGAAATAAACCAGACATTTCAGAACCCGAGCTTAGAAAAGCACTCAGTGCATTTTCTAACGCCTGTCGGTGAGCAAGGAAGTCTAGCTCTAGCTGCAGGGTCCAGGCTCATTTTCACATAATGCAAGGTGAAAGAAAGTCTCGGAAGCCTCCTAATTAAAGCAGAAGAACCAACGTGACTGCTCTGCCCATGAAACAGTCAATCGCACTCATATCAATCAAAATGATCCCTAGCACAGCACCGGCATCACAGACTGAGTGCTGAAGATACTTTAGAGGTCATTTTGTTAAACCCAATAATTCTAAAAATAAAAACAAAAAACCTAGGCAGGAAGAAAATAAGCCTCCAGCTCAGAGTCACTCAGTGGATGGAGTGCAGCACCGGTGCTTCCCACCCACGACTCTGAGGAAGAGGCAGAGAGCAGGCCCACTCTGTGCTCTCGCTACGTGCACTTGCTCACTCTGACGGAGGCCATCACACACAGCCAGGTCAAGAGGACCGCTCATTCTGGAAGTGACGTCTACATATAACTACGTCTGTGGAGGAAATAGATATTAACATACATAGGAGGAGATGCCCAGTCATAAACAAACAACTGGCTCCAGTGAGGGCTGGAGGGAGCCGTGATTGGCAGTATTTATCAAATTTCATGGAGATATTACTCCTTCTGTGGCTGCTGGAAAGATAACAATATAATGTCAGCTGGCTTGCAAAATTTCTGAAAACTCAACGATGACACTCATGAGCCCGTGGAAGTGGGTTCCAGCACGCCACTGAAAGCATCTTCCCTCAGTAAGACTGACCTTTCTTCCTATTTGGTAGTTACACTTAAAGTATCCTTTAGGGGGTTCAAGGAAATGAAATAAAGGAAAAAGAGATTCAAATCTTATGAAAGTGTTCACTTTTGCAATTTCTCTTGGCCTTCAATTAAAGGAAACACACACATTACTATCACTAGTAAGTAACATTGATAGATAATCTGATTACATTCCAATTCTTTAAAATTTCTTTTTATTTATTATTATTATTAATTTATACATTTAATCGCTATACATCATTTAGATTGAAAAGAGACTTTACCCAGCATGATATACACCTCAGTCCAGCCCAATTGAGAATACTATACACATTCTCACCAATAGATAATAAACCATATCTGTGTCCCACAAATGTCTTACCTCTCTATTTTTTCTCTAAATTTCCTTTTCTACGCTCTTCCCCTCCCACACTCTCATTCCACTTTGTCTCTAGTGTTCATAATAATTTTGAATGCTTTTATGTCCTCCAGTCTTTCAGTCTCTACCATAGAGGGCGGACAGTCAGTATATGTTAAGTAGAGACATAAATGTCTTTTTTTCATAGCCTGACTTGCTTCACTCAGCAACAAATCTTCCATTTTTGTCCACTTTCTATCAAATTCTAGGGCCTTGTTGTTTTTTATGGCTGAATAATATTCCATGGAGTATATGTGCCACATTTTTTGGGGGGAGGTTTTTGCTATAGGGCGCGTGTGCTCGCCAGAGAGACAGAGAGAGACAGGGAGACAGAAAGTGAGAAATCACCCCCCAGGGGGGATGGCCACGCCACAATCCCTTCTCCTCCATTCTCCTCTTGGGATCTTGGGCATGCACGCACATGTGCCCGGAGTGAGTTTAAGTCACCGGGTCCAGGACGCAAACCGCGGTCGACTACATGGGAGTTCAGCAACATAGCCATTATGCTAACTGCTGGTCCCATGTGCAACACTTTTTCAATCTAAATTAAAGTATTTTCCCAGTTAGGGATTCTGTTTATACACTGTACAGAATCCAACTGTATATGTGTACTTGGTTAGCTCATTCCATCTCTCTTAATGTACACAAAGTTAAAAAAATCAGTGATCAGAAGCTAAGTTTTGGAACTAGAGTCTTAGAGGACTAATACAACTGCCTATCACATTGCAAAGTTACAGCCTAACTGGAGGACAAGGGCCTTGAGTCTGTAAACTGTTATCAATGAAGATTGAACTGAAACTGTTAATACTCAATTTGTCTGTTTAAAGACCAAATATATTATTTTATCATCTCCAATGAGTATAAAACAGCTGTCTTTCTAAAACACTCATTTTTAAGAAAGATGAAAGACAATATAAAAGCTTAGAAGATAAAGTAAAAGATGAAATGGCATTATCATATTCTAGCTTCTATCACTTTTCATGCCTCATGTATCAACTGGCTTTAAACAAAGTGAACCTCTTAATCTTACTACAATCCTTTAAAATAAAATGTCTTGAAATTACCATAAATTAATCCAAGAAACTGAGTCTTAAGCTTTTGACTGGAAGTATTATTTTACTGAGTCTGTCTTTTACGATATGAAGGAGAATTTAAGTACTTACCTTTTGAATTACTCCTTTACAGTCATGAGACAAGGCCAGGTTTGAAAGAAACATAAAAACCATCTGCTGAACCGTGGAGTTCTCGAGAGGCATCTGGGAAGCCAACTTCAGAATACACAGCATCAGAGAGCTGCTGGGGGCCCCTCTGTGGGCAGCCTGAGCAGGGTACTGTCCATAACTCGACCAACAGAGAGAACTGCAGCCTTCAAAAATAACAGCCTATCAGAATGTCATCCAGGTTCACTGTTCAGTTTTTTTAAAAAACACTAAGTGGTAAAGCCTGTCTGTCTATTAAAATGACTTGGCCATTAACCAGTGAACTGCAAATTAGCATTAAAGACTAATAAAGTTGGGAACCAGCAGTTAGCGTAATGGCTATGTCGCTGGACTCCCACGTAGTCAACTGCGGTTCGCGTCTCGGACCCGGTGGCTTACAACTCACGCCGGGCGCATGTACGTGCGTGCCCAAGATCCCGAGAGGAGAATGGAGGAGAAGGGATTGCGGCGTGACCATCCCCCCTGGGGGGTGATTTCTCGATTTCTGTCTCTATGTCTCTCTCTGTCTGTCTGGCGAGCGCACGCGCCCTAAAGCGAAAAACCTCTCCAAAAAAAAAAAAAAAAAAGACTAATAAAGTTGATGTCTACATTCAAACTAACAGATTTATAGTCCTCATTGAGGGCCTAATTATCTCAGTAGAACACTTTAAAATACCAGATTTATTTTGAAAAGAATAAAATAAACAAAAGAGGTTTATTTTTGTTTTTTAGTTTTTGATATAGGGCATGTGTGCTTTCTGGACAGACAGTAAGAGACAGAGAGACAGAAAGTGAGAAACCATCACCCAGCGCCATGTCACAATCCCTTCTGATCCAGTTTCCTCTTGGGATTTTAGGTACACACGCACATGTGCCCAGAATGATTTTCAAGCGGTCAGGTCCGGGACTCGAACCATGCAGTTGGCTGTGTGGGATCAGCACCTTAACCTCCACACTATCTGCTGTCCTAATATAATAGGTTTTTAAACAGTTTCTAAAGAACACATCTATTTTAAAGTCATGTGTAGATAGACATAATTTCAGAAATGGGAGGTAACTTGGTCTAATGCCTTCATTCTGTAGAAGAACAAATGACAAACGTTACCCCTGGGCTATGAGGATAGGACAAATGCTATTTTCCCATGTTCAGTAGCTAAAAATAAGGAAAAGCCACTGACTCACTCCAGGTCACATGGCTCACAAGTAGCAAAAGCCAACGGTGTTGTCTACTGGCTTCTTAATCCAGTGCTTCCTCGTGAACTAACGTAACTCTAGGAGATGTACGGACAGAAAAATAATCATAAAATAATTAGAAATACACTCTTTTGTTTACTCAGTAAGACTGAATTGCTACATAACCTAAGGTGTAATCAACTTGTGGAAATTCATACCAGATGGTAGCTTACATAGAATTCGACCAGAATCAAATACATTCTGTACCATAAATTCATAAAAGATAAGTAAACACAAATCAAAAACATATAATGATTACTCCTGTTGATAACTTTACAGCTATATGGAAAGACGAATGTTTCCATTAACTGTCATAGAAAACCGTCATTAAATGATGCGGCTTTGCTTACAAACGAAATAAGAAAACAAAAAATTTCTCCCTCAATTTAATAATCTAACAACTTTTAATATTTACATTGATTTTAAGTTAAAAAGTCACACAAATTATAGTTTGAATAGATTCGTATTAAAGTATGTATTTCTTTTGCTTAATATTGAACAACTGATTCTTCATGGCTCCTCACTTCCTTAAGCCCCAAAATAAGGAGTGAGGGTAGGGAACAGAGGACAGTGTGCAAAGAGAGGGAGCGCGTCAGGGTCACTTCACCACACTTCCTGGACCAGTGCTGTGCTGGACTCGTGGTCCAGGATATGAGCTAGAAGAAGCGCTGAGAAGAGACCGAACAGGCAGAAAAGAGGGACAGAGAAAGACAGCCCAGCAGAGTGAAGACAAGGACAACTCTGCATCGGAGTCATACATACGACAGTGACAATCTAGGCCCAAGAGTCTGTGATCTGCGTAGATTATGGGGTGTCAGACCACACAGAAAAAGGGACGATAACCAGAGGAGCCTAGTGAGAGACACAGAACCAGAGCCTTCTGGTAAGCCACTGCCACATCTGGACCCACAGAAACTGAGAGACAATGAAATGACTTGTTTACAGGGGTTAAATTTTAGGGTAATCTTTTATAGGACAATAGATAACTAGTAATCCATCCCATAATTTTTATCTTCAGTCTTACTTCTCTGCTGAATTCAGCTCCCTCTTAAGTCATTTCACTTGGACAAACACAGATAGTTCAAACTCAATATGTCCCAGAAGAACTTGATTTCTACTTCTTTCACAGTCAAATCTGCATCCCCGAAATCTTTCCCATTTTAGTAAGTGGTACCATGTGCATTCAGGCTCATTCTCCCTGTGCGGTTCATCCTGGATACTTTTTTTCTTTCTTACGTTCCATCAGCAAGTTCTCTAGGCTCTAGATTAGGACACAGACATACTTTTTTTTGGGGGGTGGGGGGATGAGGGAGGTTTTTGCTATAGGGCGCGTGCGCTCGCCAGACAGACAGAGAGACAGAAAACGAGAAATCACCCCCCAGGGGGGATGGCCATGCCGCAATCCCTTCTCCTCCATTCTCCTCTCGGGATCTTGGGCACGCACGCACACGCGCCCGGCGTGAGTTTAAGCCACCGGGTCCAGGACACAAACTGCGGTCGACTACGTGGGAGTCCAGCGACATAGCCATTACGCTAACTGCTGGTCCCCGAGGACAGAGACATACTAAGATCTGTCCATTTCCTCAATCCCTCTGGCTGCCACATGAGCCAAAGCAACGTTTTACTGTCTTCAAACCAGTCTCCTGCTTCTAGGTTTGCCCTCAACCACACATTTACCTCACCTCATCCAGTGTGATCTTCCTGAAACACAATAGACCATGTCACTCCCCAGCTTAAAACATCTGGTGGCACTCTGTCACACTAAAATAAAAACCCAACCCGCTCACTCTGGTTCTGTGGCCCTGAATGATCCCATGATCTGTCTTCCCCTCTCATGTCAGATCATTTTCACTAGAATGCACATGACATGACCTATAGAAGGCTCTCAATGAAATGACTACCATGTGAATGAACGAAAGGAGAGCCCGAGTGACAGCAATTATATCCTGGGACCAGTTTTCATCACACCTTTCTCCTGTTCTAGTATCTATGAACGTCTTAACCTTCACTTGGCTTTTAAGGTCTTAAACTATCATTTTACCCTCTCAATTGTTCCACTTATTTTGATTTCCCGCTCCCATATAATTGGGCCAGTTTCTCCCCCTCTGTTCCCTGAGCTCTCTAATGACTCCCTCATTACAACAAATGTGTACTAAGACTGTCTGCTCTGCCAGTACCTGCCAGGAAATGTGCTTTTGATCAAGACAGCCTCACTTCAGTGAAGAGGAGAAAATTATCTGCTGCTGCTGATGTGTTTGGTAATATCTTTGACTGGACTAATATGTGCTATATTCGTGCTGGGAAAATTCATTTTGAGTGCTGTAAAGATGCACAGTGATTAAATGTAAAAAAAAAAAATAAGAAAAATAAATTTAAAAAAAAGGAGAAATGTTTTGAAATATGTATTGGGTCATTGGGAAAGTCATGATACATTTTTGCATAGAAAAATTTAGTGTATTATTGAAAGGCAATATTGAATTCTATTTACCATTTGGAAAATTGGCAGTATAGACACAAAGAAGCTGCAGGGCAATTTGCATCAGTGAATCGTCCATCAAAAGCCAAGGCCAGAGAGAGTGCAAGACTGGGACTAGATGAGCTCTAAGAGCGGCTTCCTGTGTGGAAAGTGAGAATGGCGTTAGTCTCAATACGTGAAAACGTATAATTAAAGTCAACAGTAAATGGGATTACTTTCTTTAGTTCTACCTCGCTCTGCTTATTGTTCCTATATAGAAAAGCTATAGATTTTTGTATGTTGATTTTGTATCCTGCCACTTTACTGTATTTATTTATTACTTCCATTAGTTTTTTCATGGATACCTTTGGGCCTTCTATATATACATGCATGTCATTTGCAAACGGAGAGACCCAGTGCTCAGGTTTGCACTTAGTAGTGTAAAGCGCCTTTGAGTCATCTGGGTCGAAAGTGGCTTCTGCTCAGTGGGTGATATGGCCCTGAGACTCTGAGAAGCTATACAGACTGGGGTTACTAGGAGTTATTAGTGCGTAAACAGTCCACCCATGACTAGAGTTGAAATTTCCCAAAAAGGTGTGTGGTGAAAGCCTAGGTCATATCTTTGGAAAATGTCAACATTTAACAGGAGGCAGAAATCAACAGAGAAGGGAATGCTTAAGAGAGAGTCTGCAGATGATCTATTAATAGGACCCAGTGGTGGCGTGGAAATGAGGGAAGAGAGACCCATAGCAGTTGCCCCAGTACCGGAGGGTTTGATAACTGCAAAGGTAGGAGCCTCGATAAAAACATCAGGGCAGAAAGTTTCTGAAAGTGAGCTGAGATGGAATGGGGGATGGGAAATGACTGATAAGACTACTGTCTCTAGAAGCTTGTTCATGAAGCATAGCATTCATAATCAAGGACTTGTTGCATTAAAGGAAATTAGTATATTTACTCTCTTAACTTGTAAACTTGAATATAAACAAAACAATGAGCAAATTGAGGATTAGTTTTAAAGAGATAAGAAAGGAACTATCTACGATAAAGATCCCTGAGGAGGCATGAGAGGCTGTTTCAGAACATGGACGGTTGTGTCAATCTCCGACAGACCTGTCAAGTGTTTCAGAGTATTCTGGAACTGAGTAAGGTAACAGGGATGAATACAACTGTATCTAGTTGCAAGGATACTATTTAGCATGAAGGAATCATAAATTTAGAAAACAACATCTATAGGTTGAGAAAAAGTCTATATAAATTCATATGCTGGCAATTCTAATACAACATATAATTAAATACTTGATTTCCACTGAATTGCTTTGAACTGAAAATTGTTAATCTTGTGCCTTGTTATTTAACACAGCTTAAGGAATATGTTTGAACATGTTTATTTTCCAGTTACAGTATTATTTTTTTAAGATTTTACCTCGAGAGTAAACAAGGTAAGGAATTTTAAAATGAAGCAAGTTTCTGTAATTCATTTCTGCCTTACCTATTTTCCACAATATTTCTACATTAAAGCATTAGTCTAGTGCTTCAAAAGTGCTGTGTCCTGTACAATTGCACTAACACAATGGCTTAAAGCGACAACATTGTTTACGGACAAAGCAAAACATCTCAGTGGCTTTTGGACAGAGGAGCTGTGTCATAGCCAGCAGCACTGAGAGAAGGCACTCCGTCTACTGCATGTGGCCATGCCAGGCAGCGGAAGTCTCTTCGCTCGGAAGCAGGACAAAAGCCCATCTTTATTCCTTCCAGATACTGATCAATCCACCACATATTCTTTGGAGAGCTGTCTGACAGCCCCCTTTGAAAATACTCCACCTATGAGACACACACAGCCTATTCATTCCATCTGTAAAGAACCACCTGCAACGTCCAGAGGACAGAACGAAGCCAACGCCAGTGGAGTCAAAGTTTCAATGACAAAGTTAAAACATATACATAAAAAGAAACATTATCAGTATTGAATAACATGAAGCACATCCATTCCTGAGGATTAACACTGAGCATGAGTCCCAATTCATGTGCATATAAAACATAACATTCAAATAATGTTCAACTGTTCTTGTTCTTAAATGAGGAATAAACTATTTAATACCAGCATTGCTATCAAAATTTTGAGAAGTAGTTCTACTTACTTTACATTCTTCATTTTGATAAAGACAGTTTCTTAGGAGCTGCATGGCAATGCTTAACTCTTTAATAAAACCATCCTCCTGTTTAAACAAAATGCAGTTGAAAAATGTGAATGCAAAGTATACTCCACATTTTATATGTAGTCACCCCCTCCCCGTTGGGTCCCAGAACAGTGCAGCTGTGCTCTAATCATGCCTGATCACCATAACTTTGAGGGGACTGACAAGCTAACGATCTCTGAAAGATGTCCGTATCTCAAGAAGTGCATTCACTACGAAAAAGCTATTTCTGTTCTATCAAGCATGGAGGGACTCAGATGTCTAATAGCCTCCATGTTTCATCCCAATAAAGTGAGGCAGGTACTGACTGGTTTTCAATCATATCAGGTGTTGGCTGACTTTCTCTGATGAAGGAAGGACCTTTGGCCCGAGAGCAAAAAAGAAAAGAGGCAAGAAAAGAAACTGACAAATACGTAATCAATTCCCCACATCCACTTAATTAATATGTAAGGCTCTGTTTGGGTTTCTTATCAAATATAGTTGAAACAATTGATTACATAGGGCTGCTATAATGGTCTATCCACACACACACACAAATGTTTATTTATGTATTTATACATAAACACAAATTCATTTTCTGAATAAGCCTGTATATCAGGGCTTAATAGTAGTTATCATTCATAACCATCGCTTTTACATAGTAACTGTGTTATTTTGACGGTACAAACACATGCAATTTGAATGTGAGTGCAGTGGACAATGCCAGAAGAGACATTTGGAAATCACGGAAGGAGACAAACAGAGATGAGGAACGCCGGCTCTGTGAGCACTCAGACAGGGCCTGATTCATCGACGACCGGTTGTGTGATCGGTTGTCATATCTTTTGTCCTTGAAATAATAAATATGAAATTTCTGAATAGTGCCTGGCACATAATAAACACTTAAAAAACTACAGTTGTTACAGATCTCATGCCTCGTGAAGCTATGTTGGCCTTGAGACACAGATTTTTCTTTTGTAGTATAAAAAATTTCTCTGGTATAGTTTTGTGAACATACAGATGTTTCTGAGTGTTTATAGCAATAAAGCAACTTAATACATCAATCTTACCTAAAGACCTACGAGCACTAAAACAAGAAAACACAAAATCAGCAGTCCGCGAATGCAGAAATCTCATTAAGTTATCTGACTGTCCCTGGCTTCTAAATCGGACACTTATCTAACTTTGTGCCCATTTCTAGGCACGAGGGCACTCAAGCGATGGTCTCTACCTATGGCTGCTCTGTTACCCCAAAACGCTGGAACTCAGTTACCTTTTTCTTCAATGCTGCTTTCCCAGGCCTCAGAGAATCTAGATTCAGTTGGGCATTAATGTGCTTCATCTGCTCCATGCAGTTGTCTATGAGATCAGCTGAAAGACAAAAGCTGTAACCATCAAAAGACATCTATTCCATGTTCAAACCACATACAACATTCAAATTCTCGAAAAAGCATTTCATATTTCTGACCCACTTCCTTTTAATATTTTTGGTAGAAGATTAATGAGTCAGAGGAGGAAAAAAAAGGAAGAGAACTAAAATGCTGATGCCCACTCTTAGTAAGACACTCCCCAAATCTATGTTGAGAGGCATGTAAAATTTGTTTAAGTAGCAAATCACAATTGAAATTAAGGCACTTGATGTTGCTGTTAATCACTTTTAATTCTCAGACCTGTGTTCCTTGATGTCTAGATGGGAAATTACAATATTCTAGAGGGAAAATGTATATGAGAATGTAGGCTCTGTTTTTACTCTGTGTGTGTGTGTGTGTGTGTGTGTGTTTGTGTGTGTGTGTGTTTCATGTATGCAACATGTGCTTGTGGGTACTGATATTTAATTATGAAGCTGAGTAATGTGTTCCTTTTTTAGCTTCTCGAATATTCAAATACAGATTCTCTGAATTAAGGATTATGACACATTAAACAATAACTAAAAAAACACCTAAACACTTAAATATATAATTTCAAAGTAGTATATGTTTAGTGTGTTTCTGTACCGGAAAAAAAAAAAAAAAAAAAAAAAAAAAACCTTTCTTTTTTTTAGTGACACTGAAATTATACTATACCTTCTTTACATTTTAGTGCAGAGAACGTGAAAATGAAGAGGCAGCAAAGCACGTGAACCGTCGACATGCCGCAGGAGCAGCTGTCGCGTGGAGCACTCACCTCTCAAGGCACGCCTCTGTGCGTTCCTGCTGACAGCCAGGAGTGACATCAATGCATTTGCAGCAACTCTTTTCAGGGTATCTTTGGAGGATTTTCCTTCATAGCACTGCAGAGAATGTAGATCAAACAGCCCTGAGAAAACGTAATCTAGAGCAATGCTCTTGTGAGTAAAAGACGTTTTCTACTTGAAAGGCATCGCTTGGCTTCAACTGCCATGTAAAATTTACTAAAATCTGATAAATCATTAGAATCTGACAATGCCGTGTGTACATAACACTATACCATATCCCCCAACTCACCAATATACAAACCCCTGTTTGTAGTTTCACTTTCTGCAGTTTTAGTTTCCCGTGGTCAACTGTGGTCCAAAAATAGAAAAGTTCCAAAAATGAACAATCCATAAGTTTTAAGTGGCATGCTATTCTTAGTAGCACGACACACTCTGGTACCCTCACGCCCAAGAGGTGAGTCACTGCTTTGCCTTGAGTACGCCCGCCATATTACCTGCTCACACATCAGTCTCTTAGCAGCTGTCTAGGTTATCAGACGAAAAACATACTGGGCTTGGTATCTGTGCTGTTTAGGCAACTGCCAGAGGCTGAGGAGAACACACCCAGCAGAGAAAGAAGGATTACTGCATAATAAATTTACAAAATCAAACAGACCAATAATCATTCTGAAAGGCTCATCAGCTACAAAAACGCTTTCTTTAGCACTAACACATAGCAAGTGAATGTACTCACATTCACCAGGGGATACAGAGGAGGAGGACTCAGAGGGGAAAAAAAGTAAGAGAACATGCGATGTACATACAACGGGCTAAGGAGAACGGGAGGATTCCTCCTGTCCCCTCCTGGGCACATACTCTCCTCCCTCCACTCCTGTCTAACAAACCCCTGCATCCTGGTTGTTTCCATCTTTAATTTCTACAGTAAGATGGACCAGTCACTAACACATGCTTTTAAAATTATTTATTACTTTTTTTGACTCTGAAAGGAATGGGAAATCACTTCTAATTCTGAACATACTAATACAGTCATCCCTTCATATCTGCAAGGGACTGGTTCCAGGACCCTAGGAGAGACTACACTCTGGATACACTTACATAAAATGGCATAGGTAATATTTGTATTTAACCTAAACGCAACCTCCCATATACGTTAAACCACTTCTAGATAATTCGCACCACCTAACACAATGTAAATGCTGCACAAACAGTTGTTATGCTATATTGTTTAGGGAATAATGACAAGAAAAAAGTCAGTACATGTTCAGATGTAACTATTATAGGTCTAGCTACATAACATTTTAAATTCACATTTGGTTGGTTGAATCCATGAATGTGGAACCTACAGATATGTAGGACCAACTATATTTTGGTATATTTCCTTATTATACATATGAATTAGACACATTTTCAGGGCCATCAAGTGGTGTGGTGGTTAAGTGCACTGGACTCCCACACGGCCAAAAGTGGTTTGAGTCCTAGACCTGGCAGCTTGTTTTCTCATCTTCCCTCTCTCTCTGTCTCTGTCTCTCTGGTCAAATTAAAATAATAGTAATAATGATGAATAAAATAATTATTTTTAAAAATGGAAAAATTTTCGTTGTAAAATATTTCAATCATACATGAAAATTAATAAATAAATGAATAAATAAATCTTAAGTTCTCTCTTTAAAATCTTCAACCAGATTTTAAAATCTGGTTTTAAAATTGCCCAGACCTGGGGATGCTTGATAAACAGATTTTAAAATCTGGTTGAAGATTTTTAAGCAAATACTACATATCACAGAATGATTATCTGTGTATATATCCACAAAATGATTATCATTCTTAATGCAATTAACAATAATTTGGGGCCAGTCATGGTCTCATGGTTAAGGCAGCTGGATCCCCATGGCTGACTTAACAATTACAGTCCCGGACCGCAAAGCTTGAAAGACATGCTGGCTGTGTATGTGTGCATGCTCACCCAAAATACTGAAAAGGGGAAAAGTGGAGGAGAAGGGATTGAGGTATGATAATGCCCCACAGTGGGTGCTTTCTCACTTACCCTCTTTTTCTCTGTCTCTCTCTGACACGCACATAGGGCATCTGTCAAATTACAAACAAAAAACAAGGGACCAGCAGTTGGAGTACTGGCTGGACTCCCATGTGGTCAACCATGGTTTGAGTCTCAGACCTCGTGGCTTAAACTCGTGTCGGGCGCGTGTGCGCGCGTGCCCTAGATCCCGAGAGGAAAATGAAGGAGAAGGGATTGCGGCGTGGCTTTCCCCCCTGAGGGGGCGATTTCTCGCTTTCTGTCTCTCTGTCTCTCTCTGTCTTTCTGACAAGCACACGCCCCCTAAAGAATCTAAGGGGAAGAACCCAACATTAGGCAGATGACCTTGTAGGAAATAGGACTTTAAAAAACAACAACAATAATTTCTTGGTATCAAAATACACAATCCAAATTCACATGTTTTTCTTTGTTTCAGAAATGTCTTCTCCCGTTTGGTTTATGGGAATCAGGACCCAGGGAAGTCCTGATGTCGTGTCTGTATGCTGCTGCCTCTCCCAAGTCTGGAAGCGCCCCATCCCACGAGCACAGGTGGCACGGCCGCTGCTGCTCCCCTCGTACTGCTCAGGCTCACCTGGACCGACCGGTCACCACGTACGCTGCCCTGCATCCCGCATACTAGATCTGTCTGTTTATTTCCTCATGATGATGCTGAGTTTGCCTTTTCTCCTCTGTATTTCCCCTTTATTAGATATTTCAGCTCTAAAGGCTTAACTAAATTTAGGTTCAACTTTTCATGATAAGATTGCATCTGGATATACATATACATTTTTATGACAGTTTCAAGAGGTTCATAAATTCCAGTTTAAGAAAGTAGAAGTACTTCATTTGCTTTATAAATAGATATAACTTAAATGAACAACTTTTCCTACTATCAGTAACTTTGATCCAAACGATCTAGCTTTATCACATCATTATTAAAGTTAAGCTTAAAATTACATAATTTTACATACAGTACAGCATAATTACCTATATGCAACTCCACTTAGCATTCCTGACTGTGCTTGGGAAGGGGCATGAGAGAGGCCGGCTCGGTGGGAGTGCACCCAGGCCTCCTCAGGGCCAGCGTGTGTACTGTAATAGCCACCTAGGTTGCTGCCCCCGGCCAGGCAAGTCCCTACCCGACCAATGGATTACACACGGATTGCGCAGACCCGGGGATGCTTGATAAACAGCAAGCTGACTGCAACCATTAGGATGAAGGAGAAAAAGGTACGAGTATAAAGATGAACAGGATGGCACATCCATGTGGAGTATAATCACTAGTTACGTATGAGAATGCTACTTTATCTATAATGTAATCTTCACAATTAATAGAAAGATCACTCACATATATACATACTTATTGAATTTAAATGTATCAGTGATTTATCTGTAATGTAATCTTCACAATTAACAAAAAGATCAGTCACATATACACATACTTACTGAGTCTGAATGGATCCCACTGAAAAGTACTACCCACCTACAGGAGGTAGCAACTGAGGATGAGAGGAGTAAGAATTCTGAGGAAACAGCTGTGGGCACAGATGTGTCTTTCATTCCTTCCTGAATCCCATTAAAACAACAGGAATGGGAACACACACATACCAACACACGACAAGGATCTGGACACTGGAAAGCGGGTGGATTAGTGGCAGCTGTGTTAGGCCACAGAGTTCTGAACTCTCAGAGGTGAGCCGGGAGAGCTAGTACCGCCCAGTCTGTAAACTGAGTTGCTGAAGGCTCGGGAAGTTTAGCACCAGGTACCCCTGAAGTGACAATGACGTCTGTGAGAGGCAGATTCCGCCCACAGCCAGTGGAGCAGAGCTACTCTCCTTCCCTAGCCATTGCCGAATCCTGGACGCTTGTCTCTAAGGAGAATAAACTAGAAGGCTCCTGAGCCGGCAGACTCAGGCACATTTGGGGGCAACGTGAACTTAGGAAGGGTCGGGTGAAATTGTCTAAACTAAATTCTGAGTCTCAAGCTTTCTTTCCCTCCTTTGCTACGAAGCAGTTAGCAGTTGGATTTTCACATCCAGGCAAGAGATCAGAGAACTCTTCTCTAGAAAATCTGACATACTTCACTCATATTCAGTCTTGAATAGAGCAGATGACCAAGATTACCAGTCACCTGAGAAAAGGCCTAATCCAGTAAATATAGACTAAACTAGAGAAAAAGAGAAAAGACAAATTATGGAGGCAAAAGAAATCTTAATAGGAATTCTACATATACTGGGCACACAAAGAGGAGGGAATGTCAGTAAAGTGATGAACTCGAGTTTACAGATGCGAACAGCCCCCAAAAGAGCCCAGCACAGTGATCAGAGCAGACCCACATCTAGACATGTCATCAGGAAATTTTACACTACCAGGGAAAAAGGAAAGATCCTCAACACTTTTAGGGAAGGAGAGATACCAGGATTCTTAACGGCTTCAGAATTTTTTATAGCAACATTGAGAGTGAAGAGAAGCAGATGATACATCCCAAATTCTGAAATAAGTGACTTCCAATCTAGAATTCTCACTATCCAAACTCAAACTACATGTAAAGGTGGAATACTCTTAGACATCTAAATCTCAAAATAATAAACCTCCTGCACCTTTTGTCTAGAAGCCATGAGAGAAGACTATACCGAAAGGAGGCCACCAGTCAGGAGAGAAGGACATAGGACAGGACACAGGACGGACAAGATGCCCAGGATGGGATGTAGCACACAGTTTACAGAGACAGCATGCAGGCTGCAGGACACAGGACTAGGGAGACAAAGCGAGTGAAGGACACCCCGAGGAACAGGGTGGATGGAGACCCCAGTATGACACTGGGCACCAAGCAAGTCAGATGGGAGAAAATGTCCCCTGGAAGATGTAGCTACGGGAACTCCGACAGCTCTGACACACCGGGAGGACATTTGATTGCTGGTAAGGAGAATGGGGCATATCAGTGATAGCAGAAACCTCAGTAAATCAAAAACTAATGTAATAACTACCTCTAAGAGAAACAAAGGCTGTATAGGAAAAGAAAGCTGAACAGTGTCTGCACCTTGGTTTGAATCTGCATAAGGTTTTCTCTCTGCCTGTGCTGCATGTCCAAGGGACCTCAGGGCACACTGATACTAGGGAAGGAGAAGGGAATCTGTTCTGGGCAGGTATGGGGTACAGTGTAGAAGGAAGGCAAGTCTCACCTTCCACAGAGGAACTCAGCAGGTGATATCCAAAACCAAACAATCGAGATAAAGAAATACAAACATGTTTCCAGAGACGTGGAAGGGACACTATATTGTGAATTTTTATATCATATTCATTACAGAAACTAGTCAATATCAGAGGGGAGAGAAGGAGGTGGTTAACTTCTTTATATATTTTTATGTAGAGTTGTAGGAAAATCCATGACATATTTTCCTATCCAAAAATGTGTCACGACTTTTCCGATAACCAAGTACTATTTAAAGTCATAAGAAGCATTGATTATGTTTTTAACTCAAATGACTGAAAAACCTTTAACAAGACAAAGAATGAAAGTCAAGTCATTTAAACACCAAATAAACTTTGGAAAAACCAAAAAAGTTTACATACCTGAAGAATTACTTCATTAAGTCGATCTAGGGACTCCTCATTTTCCTCATTTTCATCCAGAAGGGAAGCCAGCGTTGGGCTGTGGCCTAAACCTACTTTGTCTTTATCTTGGAGACGCCTTTTCGCTTCTTCAGTCAGGAGGAGAGAAAGGAAGACCATGCTGGCGGAATACAGGGGAGGGCATGTGACCGACACGCCCACGCACCTGCAGAGCATCGCTGAAGAGAGAACGGTTTTAGAAGTAAATGTCTGAAACTTCCTTCAAAATTAAACGAAGAAGTGAATCAGGCTGATTTAGTAATTTATAGCTTTCTTACTTACAATGAGGTAAAGCTATCCATAACTGAAGTGCAACAAGAATAAATAATGTTTAAAAACATTTTGAACAGTCAGTATTAAGACAACATACTGAGTCAAAAATATATTTAATATGTTTAGCTGTACCATTTTCTTTATATGGAGAAGTGTGGATGTGTGTCTACAAATGCACATGTGCAATATTTCTAAGACCCTAAACGAGGATTATATACACCTGTAGCGTATTGATCCTGTGGGGTCAGCTGGGATAAGTTTTGATTACAGTCATTATGCTAAAAAAAGTTAAGGTAACTATGCTCTGGATCATTTGGATCCTTCTAGATAAATAAATCTGTGTTTCTGTTTGCAAACAAGTTGACGCCAAGCAGCACTTAACGACAGGGAGTGCCGGCATGAGGAACGAAGACGTCACAGCGCTCACACAGGACACGCGAGTAGCGAGGCGCTGGGTCTGTCAATGTCACAGGGCCGGAAAGAGCAGGCAAGTCAAGCTCGACAGAATCTACACTCAATCAGTCACTATTCGTGTCTGTCGATAACTCTGACTTGGTTTAATCAAAATAGCATTTGTTGTATTAATTTTATTGTTCTGAAAAGTATTGGATTTATGTTCGATTTTTATGTTATTTTGGATTATGTGTCTGTGAAAATTATAATAATAAAAACTACTTAGATCTGGGCTTATACGAATTTAACTAACATAAGAAAAATCACATAATTAGTAGTAGAGTTTCATGAAATTTATGTTCATTTAAATGATGTCCAAATATTGGTCAAATCTGCGAAAAGATTGCTATAAATAAGCTATAGAGTAACCACAATGTTTTAAATGTACATGGGCACATGGGATGGAAATCAGTAAAAAACAAACAAAAAAAAGCACCCAGAAAACAAAAATAACACTATGGCAAGAAACATCAATCTGTTCTACAAGTTATGTTTTCATCAACAATACTATTATCAATATGTAGTATTTTAAAAGACTTATTTAATTTATTTATTTATTATTATTACTATTATTATTAATTTGCTATAGGGCACATGTATTCATGAGAGAGAGAGGGAGGGAGGAAGTAAGAAAGCAAGTCACCAGGTCCAGGATTGGAACCATAGTCGGCCATGTAGGAGTCCAACACCTTCATCACCACACCACTCGCTGGCCCAGTAGTAAGTTATTTTTGATTAACACTCTCATTATTATAAAAAACTATGTATGTATTTTGTAGGAAGACTTTAAATGTTATATGTATTTATTTTATCACTACAGAAATAGTGTCAAGTGTACAGGCTTAAGTCACAGATCAGCAGATGTCTTCTGGAAAGGGTCAAAATGTACTTCACGCTTCGCAGTTCCCTGCCTTTGTCCTGACTATTCGTCACAAACATTACACCTGAAAGCAGCCATTCACAATAACTGGATGGGTCCAGCTGTATTACAATAAGACTTTATTTACCTAACAGGTAGTAGGTCAGACTTGACCACTGGCTTGGTATCTCATGTAAAAATAGCATCTTTACTTCCATTATTGGTGACTTGAAGGGTAAACTAATTTTGCCCCAATGGATATAAAAGAGAAAGTTCAATCTCAGTCCTTCATTTTCAACATCTATCTCTTCTAACAAAATAATAACCTCCAACAGGAACACTGTACCCCTTACATGAGACTGGATTCCCTCTATACCTGGGAAACTAACAACTGTTTCTTACTCAACCTAAATCTTACTTCTTAGCTACTATTCTGCTTAAAATTTGTATCATTTATGTTTATAGAATGACCACATGATAAAATAAATGCTATAAACAGCCAGGTCAGGCTTGGTAGCATAGGCAGTAGCATACTGATCTACAGTGGTAGAAGCCACGGGCCAACCACGGGTTTGGATCGTAAGCTGATGGAAACGCTGACTGAAATGTATCCACATAAGATCTTGACTTCTGAAGGGCTGCAGAAGGGGATTGTGGTGAGACTGGACCCGGTCAAAGTTTCTCTCTCTCTCTCTCTCTCTCTCTCCCCTTCTCTCTCTCCATCTCTCAAATAAATGTACACGTGCTCTCTCTCATAAAATAAATATTTTTTAAGAAAACAGGTCAATTGAATTTTAGTGAAATAACTTGAAACTTAAAATAACATAATTTTGAATATAGTTAAATAAGTTATTAGAAATGGTAACATGAATATTAGTTGTAAACATTTATATTAAGATAAGGCTACTTGCTATGCTAAAATTTAGAAGGGACAATAAAAAATAAAGACCAGTTATTTAAAAATAACCATTTGCTTATTTTAGCCAGCAACTATTATGTGAAAAACATAAAAATAATATACTATGCTCTTGAAATTTCTGTGCTATAAGAAAATCCTGATGTCTTGAGATAGGATGATACTTTTATATAATTTCTCATGTCATCATGTTTACAGGACTTTATATATACAGATTTAACCACACATAGTGCATATATGTCAGAAAACAGATTAGTTTCTATAGCAACACAAGAAAATCTATTGCATTGTTTATAATCATATCTTATGTATCTTTTTAAAACCACAGGCTTCTGCTAGTCTTCAGCCTGATGGTTAAGGTGGCTGGATCCCACATGACCAACTGTCCCCAACCCTACAAAACACCAGATGTGTGTGTGCCCAGAATACTGAAAGAAAAAAGTAATGGAGAAGAAGGGATGGAAGTGTGAACATGCCCCATGGGGGGGTGATTTCTCATTTTCCCTCTCTCTTTCTTTCTCCAATGACCATAGCAATTTCTGGCAAAAAGCTGTTTTAATAAAAAAAGAGAAAATAAAATACTTTAGGCTTTTCTTACTATTTTTATGGTATCTTGAAATGCATTTCAAATTTTCAAAAACATTTCTGGGGGACCCTCAAGAACCATTACAAATTCCTCAAGGCAAACATTCTGGTATCTCTTTCATATGACATGCTAAAATTACTTATTTTAGACAAGTTACATATCTAAGCAGGAACAACAATTATCTTAACATTTCTAGCAGAGGACCCAAGAGTCAGAGTAACTGTAAGAGCATCTTCTTACCAATCGCCGCTGCCCAGTGCTTGGCCAGAGCCATCGTAATAAATGGCAGAGAAACAGCACCAGCTTTCCTCAGGAGTGTGGACAAAAGGTTAAATAAATGTGTCCATGTGTGATAAAAAGCTGATATTAACTCTGCATCTATAATGTAATCAAAATATTTCAAGCTATTAACATAAAGAAAAGAAACTTTTCAAAGTACAAAACTCACTACAGATTCCATTACAGTTCAAATAAGAGATGTGTACTTGCTAAATAAAGACAAACATAATTTAGTGTTACCAAAATTTTACATCAATTAAAGATTACCTTCCCTGCACCCTCCTACACACTGAAAGACACACTCACAAACCTCTTATTAAAAAGAATACTCAACAGCAGTCATAAGTGTAAAATTTAATGTGAAGCCATAAGTTCAGAACTGCACATTGGGTACATTATAAAAACATGTCATTGTTTATGCTATTTTGATATCCTATTTTCTTTTTCCTTTTTTTTTTTTTTTTGGAGAGGTTTTTGCTATAGGGCACGTGTGCTCGCCAGAAAGACAGAGAGAGACAGAGAGACAGAAAGTAAGAAATCCCCAGGGGGGATGGCCACACCGCAATCCCTTCACCTCTAGTCTCCTCTTGGGATCTTGGGCATACATGCACACATGCCCAGCGTGAATTTAAGCCACTGGGTCTGGGACTCGAACCGCGGTCGACTACATGGGAGTCCAGCGACAAAGCCATTACACCAACTGCTGGTCCCATCGATCCTATTTTCTTTATCCTCTCTAGCAGGGATGAAAAGAAAGCATAATGTGCCAAGGTCCAAGCAGAAAAGAATTTCTTTGGAAAACCAAGAAAAGTATCGCCCCACAAGAAAAACTACGATACAAATGAAGACTCTGCAGCTTTGCTTATGGCTAAGAAGGCAAAAACTGACCAAGCAGAGCGAGAACCCACCGTCCCATTTCTGCACACGGGTAAATGGAAGCTGGAGAACAGTGGCTGTCACAGGACTCGGACCGAGCCATCCACAGCATTTTGTCAAGCTCCATGAGTACCCATGAGGTTTGGAAATGATACCTCCAGGCAATTTGGTGCAATTCTTGGTGTTTCTCAACTGTTTTGTCATGGTTGGTTCTCTAAGGAGTCTTTTCAGACATATGCTTCCTCATTGCTGTCCCCATAAAGTTGTGATTCCAGGCAAAATGCATATCTATGTGATATATGCATATCTATACTTTAGAAACAAAAGACTAAATATAAAGCTTACCCTTCTTATTTAATATAGGCATAAGATTGGCCAAATAAAACAGTTAAGTTTAAAGTTACTAATCTTGCACACAGCTTGTGTACGGTGCTAATCTTGCACACCTTTTGCATATGGTGCTAATCTTTCACACCTCTGTGTACAGTGCTAATTTTTTACACCTTTGGTGTATAGTGCTAATCTTGCACACCTCTTGTGTGTAGTACTAATCCTGTACACAGTTTGTGTATCTCCCATGAACTCAATATCAATGCTTCTTGAGGGCTACCCAAGGAGCCAACAAGAGGAATTAAATACTAACTAATGAGATTTTTGAAAGAAGAGTTGAGTTTGGAGGCCCACTAATCCCAATAATATCTAATATTCTTTTTCATCTCACTCTCTTTTTCCAAGAATCAATTTTTGCTCCTTGAAGGAGTTGGGCAGTTGTGGTGACATCACCTCATTGAGAATACACAATATAACCTAATAAGCTTGATAAGATATCAGTGCCACTTGTAGAATTTCTAAGCAAGAAATTACTTTTCTTCTACCACTCAGAGAATTTTAACACTGATGAGGTGCTAAGGACTGGCTATGCAGAGTGTCAAAATACAGTTTATCCTCCCCACCTAAAAGCAAGGAAACCCATGCAATTTAAAAGACTAAATGAGAATAAAATAAAAGACAAGGAGAATGACCAATCAATTACTTCATAATAAACTATTATTTCAACTTTTAAAACAATTATTATATTTTAATAAAGATCCTACACCATTTTAATTGTCTCTACTACTATGCATTAAAATCATCTTTCATAATAGAACAATTTTTAATAGAAAAAATGCAGTATTTTATGAAGGATTGGTTCATACCTGTTATTACAAACGATGATTTACTAGGTCATGTGGTTTTAGCTATACCTGGAACTCACTGTACTTCCTTGTGTGACATGGAGAGCTCTGACCTCATTTTAATCTGATAGCACAGAGGTGGCCCTTTATTATACTACACACGTAGCTGCCCAGAGCGGTCTCCTGAAGTCACTTAAAAGTATCCACAGTAGAAAGCGCATTATCAAAGCACTCTAAAATACTGACCAAAAAAACCACACCTTGAAAAAGTAGCCTTGAAGTAGATATCCGAAGCAAAGTAAGATTCTTTTTTCCTTTCAATATGCATTTATATTCTAAGCTAGAAACATAAAGCTTACCTAATATATCTTTGGTGCATATGGTGAGAATTCCCACAGTATTAGAGATAAGAGGCTTCAAAAGCTCGTCCTGAATCACAAGATTGGGATCTACCACCACACATGACTGCAGGAGCCTAGACAAACAGGACAGGTATTCTAGGAGAAAGGAGACCTGTTTGAAAAAGGGGGCAACAAACAACAAAGCGTGTCAGAAAAGCCCATCTCAGCGACATGGTATTTTACTCTTCTGTGCATTATCATGAATTACTTCTTTTAAGATAAGCTAATAAAAACTAATAAAATATTAATCAGAATTTTTAAAGTTCTGAAATCAATATAAAGCATTATTTTTCTCATAAGCATTTCTTTCATGGCCACATTAATACAGTGAACTCCAACAACACTAAAAAAAGCAGTATTTTCAAACTCAAATTTTGGATTCCAATTGAAAAAAAACAAAGTCTTCTATTTTTCAAGTAGTTAAATTGCGGAATTAATATTCGGGAATAGTAGAAAAGGGTATTTCAAAGGCATAAAGTCTACAATTTTGTAAAGAAAAACAGATTACAAAAATATTCTCCGAAGTACACCAGTGGTGAAAAACAGCTAGCCTAATAGCCTAGTATCGCTACAAATAAAATGCAAATATGTTCTATTTTTGCTCTCAACTATCTTTCAGCATAAAAAAAATGAAATGTACTCCAATATAACCAGCAAAGCCATCTTTGGGATATGCTTGATGCTAATGTTAAGTATTAACTTGCAAAAATACTTTTAAAAAAACAATCCTCTGGATATGTAGCAATTACAGAAATGCTGCGATGTCTCATTTATCCACTAACCCTGGTCTCTCTCTCTGTAAGCATGCACGCGCACACACACACGCGCGCACGTGCACACACAACTTTCCTCTCACCTTACTCTCAGGCTGCAGGAGTATAACTGAGAGACCCCATGTTGTGGAGGGGTATGTGCCTCTAAGGTAAATGGTCTCAGACTATTCCAAAATAGTTTCTCTGTCCTTCTCCTGATGAGAATGTCCTCCCTTTATCTAACCTGTTGACTTATCTTATTAAAAAGATGTTAAGCGGCTCTATATTTCACAAATTCCTCAGTTTGTGAAATTAAATGAATGTGCTTATTGCTACAAAGTCTTTTTAGATCTCTTCATATTCTACACTACTGAATTTGTAGCACGCCCAACCCCTGGACACATATCACTTTGCTATAAACAGGTAAACCATGCAGGGCAAAATTAAGATTCTTTTACTAAATTATCATTTTCAAGATAAATAAAATAGTAATCGAATTGCTCATAAAGCAACTTGTATGACCCTCTTCCAGAAAATATTTCAACCAACCAACCACAAACTTCAACAAACCCACCCTTTAACAGACTGAACCTATCCCCCAGCCCAGAGTCCTGCCCACGTGCTCTGCCTCAACACCTAAGGGCCGTCTCTTCATCACCTTGGGTCTCTGCCCAAATGTCACCTGCAGGAGGCCTTTTCCTGACCACCCTACCTGAAAATAGCAACCTCTCCTGCTGACACAGCCTTTACTCATCCTCATGTATTTTTTTTCCATATCCTCTGACACCACTTGATAAAAAATTGGGTCACTGTAAAAGTCAGTATGCATTTCTGCATAGAAAAATATGCTATGACTTTTCCGATGACCCAATACGTTACGCTTCATTTACTTATTGCCTGTCTCTTGCACCTAGAACATAGACTCTGTGAGTACAGATGTATCCTGGGGCAGACACTCGGGATACTGCAGCATACAACAGCAGGCAGCATCCTACCCTCATGAAGCCAGCTGTCCCCTTGGCCTCATCTCCCTCCACAGATTCTCCTGCCGCCACTCCAGTCTCCTCGCCGGGCCAACCATAGTCCCATTTCAGGGGACTTGCTATGTCCACAGGACGAACTTCTTCGCTTACTTCAAATCACATGTCACTGTCTGAAAGGTCCTCCCTGACCACCCAAAGAGGAACTCGTTTCCTGTCCCTTGCTTTTGTTTTTCTTCAGAGATGTCTATCATCATCAGGACTTGCTCATTATTTATTCTCCCGACTTGAGGGGAAGGGTCTTTTTTAATTCACTTAGAGATCCTGGTGTACACGAGGCACTCAGTGAAGATTTGTTGAATGGATAGACCCAAATATGAAGGAGACAATCAATGAGCAAGTAAGCACACTCAAATGAAAACACTGCCTGGCAGAGAACTTCACAGATGGTGTGCAGCTGTGCCAGGGGTCAGCCCTATTCAGACAACTCAAAGAAGACATCTCAAAATAGAAGGAACAGGTCTGGTTCTCCGTTAGTCTATCATCTCAACAAAAATCTTAAAGCCCTTCTTAAAATTTGATTTTGAGATAAAACTGTATTAGCAACAACTGCACAAAGAATTGTTAAGCATACTTTATTCCTAGATTCTGGCTATAAGCAAAAACTTAAAAATAGTAAATATTTGTAAAGGAACAAAACAATGTGTTCTTACCAGATTGGATTTTGAAAATACACGTAACTTAGTCACCAAGTACTTTAAAAACTTCAGCCTAGGTGAAGACAGTAGACATAACGAAAGGGGACTCCACCTCTGACTGTGTTGGCCCTCTGAGTGCAGCTTCATGACTGTGAAGTGCCCCCCCAGCCAGGGTCTTCCCTTCCAGACTCCAGTGCTAGCCAGTTAGGCAAGTTTCACTGCCCCTCTTGTTCTTCTCTGTCCCTTTCAACTTTTTTTGCTTTAACAAACAAACAAACAAAAAAAAAAACCAGCTTTTCTGCCACATTTGTGCCTTTCTTTTGTTAATTTGTCTCTTCTTCCCTCAACTAGGACAGAAAGCATCCAGGCCACTCTCTCTCTGATCCTTTGCACAGTGTGTAGCATGAGGTTTTTGATTTTTAAGCCAATTTTATTATCTAGCACATGATTCTGTTTTTTTAATCCTCTTTTTGTTCTATTTATTTCCTTTGTTTTTCTTTGCTTTTTCTGTCTATTTCTATTTCCTACATTCTTTTTCTTTTTCTTTATTTTCCTGTTATACTTACCCACTTATACTGAAGCCCTTACCCACTTCCTAAAGAAGACTAGGTGCATAGTATTTAAACAACTGATCATTGTGAGTTTTAGACAGTTCTTTGCACCTCACTGTAGCTGTTGCAAGAAGAGTGAAATTCCCTTTACAAATCCAATTGCAAACCTTATCCTATGATACCCACACTGGAGGACACAGTGGAAAGGAGAAAATAGGAACACACTATTTGACAGTAAGGGAAACACACAAGCTCAATGTCACAGAATCTCTCTCCAACAAATTAGCCAAAAGTGAACACACTACCAAATGACTAAGAATCGGAGAAGAGTCTCAAGAATGAGAGAATCAAGTAATACATCACCAGCGAGGGAACACTGTAAAATGTCTCCAAGTAGACAAAATTTAGAGGTCATTACCAAAATGTAAGAAAAATAATTTAGGATATTTATGGTAACAGAATTCAATGAGATACAAGAGAAAAGAGACGTTGAGCTCCAAGAGGTGAGGAAGTCCTTCCACAATATGAAAGAAGAATTGGACACCATAAAAAAGAATAAAATGGAATTGTTAGATATATAGGTTGTAATATGGGATATAAAAACCTCCCTCAAAAGAGAGAAATACTAGATACCCAAACATCCAAATAATTGGCATCTCAAAAAATGAAGAAACCAAAAAGGGCATTGATACTCTATTCCACAAAATTCTGGAAGAAAACTCTCCAAGTCTAAAGAGGCACTCAAACATACAGATCCAAGAAATACAAAGAACCCCAAGTAGAATCAATCTAAGAAGATCCTCTCCATGACACATCATAGCTGCATTGACCAAAACCACAGGCAAACATAAGATACTAAGATTGGCAAGAGAGAAACGTCAAATCACTTACAAAGGAGATCCCATCAGGCTAACACCGGATCTCTCATCAGATACAATGCAAGCAAGGAAAGAATGGGGAAATATATTCAAAGTGTTAAATGAAAAACAATTTCCACCAAGAATACTATACCCAGCAAGATTATCCTTCATATATGAAAAGAAGATAAAAATGTTCTCGGATAAACAAAACCTGAAAGGATTTACCAACTCCAGACCAGCTCTTCAAGATATTCTGAAAGGAGTACTATACCAAGAAAACTAAAGACAGACAGACAGCAGTAAGAGAACCAAAACCAATCGAGTACATGGCCAACTTAATGGTAGGGACAAGTCTGGAAATATCAATAATAACACTGAATGTTAATGGATTAAAGTCTCCGAACAAGAGACACAGACTGGCTGAATGGATTAAAAATCAGAAACCTTCCATGTGCTGCCTACAAGAAACCCATCTCACGGATATGGCACATATACTCTATGGAATACTACTCAGCCATAAAAAACAACAAGGCCCTGGCTTAACCGAAAGTGAATGAATATGGAAGATTTACTGCTGAGTGAGGCAAGCCAGGCTATGAAAGAGAGACATTGTATGTCTCCACTTAATATATACCAAGTGTCCGTACTCTGTGACCAAAAATGAATGACTAAAGGATATAGAAACATAGTAAATGGTTATGAATACCAGATACATGTGGGAAGGTGGGTGAAATAGGTTATTATCTGTTGAAGATAACTTTATAGTATTGTCAACTGGACTGGTGATATGTTGAAATATTCACTTTGCAAGCTAAATAATGTGATTGAATGTATAAAAGAATTTGAAATACTTTTTTTTTTTTTTTTAAGAGGCAGGGTAAGCAGTTGGATGCCATGACCCAGAAAATATGCCAAACATGTCTACACTGTCAGGAACTCACTTCAGGATTTTAAAAGGCTTTCCCAGGGTTGTGTTTCTGAGTGATCTTCCTATACACTGCCTATGGGCACAGACTACGGAAAACAAAAGAGGAACCAACTGCTGCCTCTGCATGCTTCATATCTTCAAGTTCTCCCAAATGGACTCTTAAAATAAATCCAGAAAGCTTTCACTGTGTGAACTATCAGTATGAGGGGTGGTGAGAAAATGATGGTGGGGGAATAAATGTCCATTCAAGATAAATAATATTAAATAAGGCAACAAGAGCTAAGAATAAAAAAAGACATACATAGACAAAAAGTGAAGGGCTGGAAAAAGGTATTCCATGCAAATGAAAACCAAAAAAGAGCACGAGTTGCTATACAGATTTCAGACAAAATAGGCTTTAAGACAAAAACCACAAGAAGAGACAAAGAAGGGCATTATATAGTAGTAAAAGGACTAATTTACCAAGAAGATATTACTCTTATAAATATCTATGCACTCAACTCAGGAGCACTCAAATATGTAAAGGAAAGACTGCTAGATCTAAAAGGAGAGATAGACTGTAACACAATAATTGTTGGAGATCTCAACACCACATTGTCTCCTTTAGACAGGTCAGTGAGAAAAAATAAGCAAAGAGATTCTGGACCTAAATGATACCATAAATCAGATGGACTTGATAAACATCTATAGAACTTTCTACAAAAAGAAAACACAAAATACAAAATTTTCTCAACCCCTCATGGTACTTTCTCAAAGATTAACCACATGATAGGGCAAAAAAACAGCCTTTACAGATTCAAAGGCATAGAAACTATATCCAGCATCTTCTCTGACCATGCTGGAATTAAACTTGATATTAATCTCAGGAAAAATCTTCAAAAATACACAAATACATGGAAACTAAATAACCTACTTCTGAATGACTTCATCACTACTGAAAAGATTAAGACTGAAATCAAAAGATTCATGGAAACAAATGATAATGAGTATACAAGTTTCCATAATTTATGGTACACTGCAAAGGCAGTCATAAGAGAGAAGTTCATAGCAATTAGTGCACACAAGAAAAAGATAGAAAGGTGGCAAAAGGACAACCTAACATCATGCTTCAAGGAATTAGAAGAACAACAACAGAAAAATCCAAAAAATGCTAGGAGAAAAGAAATAATAAAGATTCAAACAGAAATGAATGAAATAGAAAATAAACAAACTATACAGAAAATAAATGAAAGTAAAAGCTGGTTCTTTGAAAAGATAAACAAGACTAACACACCATTAGCTAGACTAAATAAGAAGAGAGGAAGGAAACAGATACATCAAATTTGCAATAAATCAGGCAACATCACTAATAGAAATAAAAACCATCATTAGAGGAAAGTTTGAATGATTATATGCCAACAAAGAAGAAAACCCAGATGAGATGGACAAATTCCTGGACACCTATAATCTACCAAGATTGACTCAGAAGGACATAGAAAGCCGTAATAGACCTATAACAAGCAATGAAATTGAATCAGTAATAAATGACCTCCCAACACAAAAAAAGTCCAAGTTCCCACTGCTGAATTTTATGAAACTTTTAAAGAAGAGGTAACCCCCATTCTATCCACACTGTTTCTAGAGATCCAAAAGGAAAGAACCCTTCCAAATTCATTCTATGAAGCCTGCATAACTCTCATTCCCAAAATGGATAAGGATACGACAAAAAAGAAAAACTACAGACCTGTATCTCCAATGAATATAGATGCAAAAATTCTCAACAAGATACTTGCTAATCATATTCAACAGCATATAAAAAAGATTATTCATCACAACCAGGTAGGCTTTATTCCAAGGATACAAGGGTGGTTCAGCATATGCAAAACCATAAATGTAATACTCCATATTAACGGAAAGAAAGATAAAAAGCATATGATCATTTCAATTGATGCAGATAAAGCATTTGAGAAAATACAACATTCCTTTATGATTAAGACTCTCAGGAAAATTGGCATAGAAGGATAATTTTTCCACGTAATAAAAGCCATCTATGAAAAACCTATAGTTAACATTATGCTGAATGGGGAAAAGCTGAAAGCCTCTCCACTAAAAACTGGTACAAGACAAGGCTGGCCACTTTCTCTGCTCCTATCCAATATAGTACTGGAAGTCCTAGCCAACATGATGAGACAAGAGAAGGAAATAAAAGGCATTACAAAAGGGAAAGAAAAGCTAAAATTATCTCTGTTTGCAGATGACATGACTGTACACATAGAAGACCCGATAGTATCCATGGAAAAAAAAAAACTCCTCAAAGTAATAATGTATACAGTAAAGCGGTAGGATACAAAATTAATTTACAAAAATCGATGGCATTTCGGGAACCAGCAGTTAGCGTAATGGCTGTGTCGCTGGACTCCCACGTAGTCGACTGTGGTTCACGTCCCGGACCCGGTGGCTTAAAACTCATGCTGGGCGCATGTGCGTGCGTACCCAAGATCCTGAGAGGAGAATGGAGGCGAAAGGGATTGCGGCATGACCATCCCCCCTGGGGGGTGATTTCTCGCTTTCTGTCTCTAACGTCTCTCTCTGTCTGTCTGGAGAGCGCACACGCCCTATAGCAAAAATCTCTCAAAAAAAAAAAAAAAAATCGATGGCATTTCTATATACAAACAGCAAGAAGACAGAGACTGAACTGAAGAAAGTAATCCCATTTACCATAGCCACAAGAGAAGTATAAGATAGCTAGGAATAAAACTAACCAAGGAGGTCCAATACCTCTATAAGGAAAACTATGAAAACCTTAAAAAGGAAATCAAAAAGGGCACAAAAAAGTGGAAGAACATCCCATGTTCCTGGATTGGCAGAATTAATATAATCAAAATGACATTTCTACCCAAATTAATCCACATATTTAACGCAATTACTATAAAATTACAGAAAACATTCTTCACAGATCTAGAAAGGACAATCATAGAATTTGTCTGGAATCATAAAAGACCCCATATTGCCAAAGCCATCCTACACAAGAGTGGAGTGGGTGATATCTCACTCCCTGACCCCAAAATATATTCAAAGGTGTAATAATCAAAATAACATGGTATTGGAACAAAAACAGACATGAGGACCAATGGAACAGAGTAGAGACCCCAGAAATAAACCCCAAAACATACAGCCAAATTAATCTACATGTTTAATGCAATTCCAATCAAAATACCAGAAGTATTCTTCACAGATCTAGAAAAGACAATCATAGAATTTGTCTGGAATCATAAAAGACCTCGTATTACAAAAGCAATCCTGCACAAGAAGAATAGAGTAGGAGGCATATCACTCCCTGATCCCAAGATATACTATAACGCTGTGATCATAAAAACAGCATGGTATTGGCACAAAAACAGACATGTGGACCAATGGAATAGAATAGAGATCCCAGAAGTAACCCCCAAAGCTTACAGCCAACTGATCTTTGACAAAGGATATCAGACAATCCATTGGGAAAAGGAAAACCTCTTCAGTAAATGGTGCTGGAAAAACTGGGTATCCACCTGCAGAAAGATGAAACTGAACCCCCATCTTTCACCATTAACAAAAATCAACTCAAAATGGATCAAAGATCTGAACCTAAGAACTCAAACAATAAAACTACTGGTGGAAAATGCTGGGGAAACTCTGGGAGACATTGGAGTAAGCAAAGACTTCTTAAATAAGACTCCCAAAGCACAGGCAATAATCCCTAAAATAGACAAGTGGGACTATATCAGACTAAGAAGTTTCTGCACAGCAAAGGACACAGTAACAAGTGTGAACCAACAACCCTCAGAATGGGAAAATATTTGTGTTAAATATGCCTCAGACAAGGGACTGATAACCAGAATACACAGGGAACTCAAGTGCCTTATGCAAAAAAAAAAAAAAAAAAAAAAAAAAAAAAAGAAAGATTAATCCAATTAAAAGATGGGAAAATGAGCTGAACAAAAATCTCTCTAAGGAAGACATACGAACAGCCAGAAAGCATATGAGGAAATGCTCAACATCCTCATCATAAGGGAGATGCAGATAAAAACCACAATGACATACCACCTAACCCCAGTCAGAATGGCAAAGATTAAGAATATAAAAAGTGATAAATGTTGGCAGGGATGTGGTGAAAAGGGAACTCTCCTACACTGTTGGTGAGAATATAAACTGGTTCAGCCACTGTAGAGAACAATATGGAGGTTCCTCAAAGATCTACGAATAGAACTACCATTTGATCCAGCAATCCCACTTCTGGGTATCTATCCAAAGGACAGGAGAACGCTCAGTCAGAAAAGTGATTGCACATCAATGTTTATTGCAGCATTATTCACAATTGCCAAGACATGGAACCAACCTAAATGTCCACAAACTGATGAATGGATTGGAAAAGTGTGGTATATATACTCTATGGAATACTACTCAACCATAAAAAATAACAAGACCCTGGCATTTGATAGAAAGTGGTAAGATACGGAGGATCTATTGCTGAGTGAAACAAGCCAGGCTATGAAAGAAAGATATTGTATGTATCCACTTAATATATACCGACTATCTGCACTCTATGGTAGAGAGCGAAATATTGGAGGACATAAAAGCAGTGAAAATACTTAAGGAAAATAAGACAGTGCGGAATGGGAGGGTGAAGAGAAGAGGATAGAGAAAAATAGCAAGAGAACAAATAGAGAGGCAATGACATTAGTGGGACATAGATATGGCTTGTTACCTGTTGATGATGACATGTATAGTATTCTCAACTGGATGGGTCTGAGAAGTACTTCATGATGGGTAAGGTCTTTTTACAAGCAAAATGAGAAATAGTGATTGGTTAAAAAAATAATTGGAATAACAATAATAATGAATGGGAAAAGCAATGAAAAGATATTGAATGATGAAGTGGGTTTTTTAATGTCTTGGTATTGACTGACATGTATGGCATTCCCTTTTGAAAAAGCAATGTAATACACTGTAAAGTTACAATTCAATGTAATATAAACAAGATTATGATGATAATAAATAAAAAAATAGAGAAAAATAAATAAATAACTCACCATACCATGTGTGCTTGAGATATTTTTATCCTTGTTTTATGGTTAGTACCTCCTCAAATTTAAGTTTTTTGCACTAAAACAAACAAACCCCAAACAGACATGAGGAGGTGAGAGGCAGACTAGATGTGTTTACCTGAGCCTGTGTGTGCTCAGCTGGAGGTGATGAAGGCAGTGGGGTCTTGAGTTCTTGGACACATGCCTCTATTAGGGTGACATCAGCAATGCTGTGAAGGACAGACAAGACAACTCTTCAGATGATTAAAAACACACACACGGACCTGGCATGTTTCAAACCACCAGGTTGGGACTCAAGAGGTGCAGTAGGCCACGTGGGATCCAGCGCCTGAACCATCACAGTGCCTACCAGCCTTGGTATGCTTCTTATGAAAGAGTAGTCGAAGTGGGAGAGGGTAAGGAAGGGAATCAAGGAGCAAAATAGCGAGGCAAGACATTTATGGGGCACGGAAATGGATGATTATCTGCTGATAATAACGTGTACAGTATCTTCGATTGGACTGGTGTGAAGTGTATTCCTGTTGGGTAAATTCACCTTATAAGCTGTAGTGATGTGCAGTGACTAAGTGTATAAAAGAAATTAAAATAATAAGAATAAATAAAGAGTAATCAATCAGAATTTGCAGTGTTAAGGTAATGTAGACTATAATGCAAGAGAAAGATTTTTATAAAAAAAGAAAATATTTATAAAACAATATCCCACAATATTTCAGAAAATAGGAAAATATTTTGTCAGACAAATATGAGAAACAGAATTCTGGAAAATAAGAAAAGATATATATGGAATCTTATCAAAAGCAGAGTAAAATATAAAGCAAAAATACTGTTTTTCAGAAGAAAACAAGAGCAAAATATTAGTGGTTACTTTCTTATTCAAAATGCAAAAATGCTAGCTAGAAAATACCTTCCTATTTAAAAAGTAAAAAACAAAGTGAAGTGAGACAAACAGGTAATTATTCTTTTAAAGTTAGTAACAAAAAAAAAACAGGTATAGAATGATGATGAGCCTTTGCCGTAAAATATCCTTTAATGCCTCTGAGGCGTCAAGGCCATGCCAGTCTCTCAGACTCCTAAGAAGGAAGACTGTTCTCATAGTTCCACTTTGCTCATCACTAAGGCAGGAACTTCCAGGAGGGACCGCCATTGGACTAGCAGTGACTTTGCAATCCTAGTAGGCATCATAGTAGAAAAAATGACAAATATTAAGAACAGAACAAACTCATATCTCATTGCATATTCCAATATTTTAAAAATTTGGTATAGGGCACATGCACTCTCCAGAGAGAGAGGGGGAAAAAGAGGGGAAAGTGAGAAAGTACCCTTCAGGGGGATGGCCACATCGCAATCCCTTCTCTTCCATCCTCCTCTTGGGAGTTTAGGCACACATGCACAGGTGCCTGGCATGTTTCTCAAACTGCTGAGTCTGGAGACACGAACTGTGCAACTGACCATGTGGGATCCAGCTACCTTGCTCTTCATGCCAACTGACTAGCCCACATACTACACACAACAAAGGAGTAAGCAAAACTAAATCAAGTAACACAAGAAACACTTCTTTCTTTTTTAGATTTTTGTTAATATACCCCCTAAAAAAAGAGAAGGTACTATGATTTAACAAAAAGAAGAAAGACATTTCAGACAGTGTACTCTCCAAGGTAAAGAGACAGGAGCAGAGAAATGCACATAAACATGTGGTTACAAGGAGCGGGAATGGTGGGCTACATAAACTGGAAGTAAACCTTACTACAGATAAGAAGCACCCCACCCCTTCACGTTTACTCCTCACACACTCATCTGATTAAATAGGTATTATTAATGACACTCCAGAGATTAAAGTAATTTTCCCAAGGCTGCAATGTTACTGAGTGAATGAAATATAATTAGAGCTTAGCTCAGCTTGAATTCAACACATCCAGGTCTTTTCTACTGTACTTGACAAGAAAATCATTTTAAAAAGTCAAGTAATAACATCAGGTAAATGAGTAACAAAAATTCAAGGAATGAAATTATGATTTCTCTAAATTTTATCAGAATACCTTGTGTTGAAAAAATTAGTTTATCATAACAAAATAACTCCAGATGAATTTGAACAATGATTTTCAACCCAGGGACATTATTCCAATATGGCCAATTGTGAAATGAATCTCAAACTCCTTCATATCCATTAAGAATATCTAAGCAGACTGCACCATAATTGTTGAGTGCATTAGAGGACAAATAAAGTTTAGAATTGAATTTATAAAATTAGGAATTTGCGAGGAGGGACTTAATAGTCAAGATAGCGAACCAATATAAATTCTTTAGGAGACCTAAAATAAAAACTGTCAACTGGGACCAGCAGATAGCATAATGGCTATGTCACTGGACTCCCATGTAGTCGAATGAGGTTTGAATCCTGGACTCAGTGGCTTAAACTCACGCCAGGCACATGTGCGTGCGTGCCCAAGATCCCAAGAGGACAATGAAGAAGGGACTGCACTGTGACCATCCTTCCTAGAAGGTGATTTTTCACTTTCTGTTTCTCTGTCTCTCTCTGTCTTTCTGGAGAGAGCATTTGCCCTATAGCAAAACCCCTCAAAAAAAAAAAAAAAAAAAAAAAAAGAAAACTGTGAAGAATTAATTGTGACGAAAACAAAAAGCTGGAGTCTAACGAGCCTAAGAAAGAATAAGGGCACATTCCTAGTACACATGAGGTCTATGTCAAGTCAATGCGTGCAGCTCGTCTACATTCAGCTCTACTACTGTCTCTGTGCAAACGCGTCTGTCTTACCTACAGAGAGGCTCGATGAGATGGGCTTGTCGAAAAGCATTTGCAGTGTCTCTTGGAGTGATCACGAGGAGGTTCTCTAAGAGACTGCACATTGCTGAAAGAAGAGGTGGGGTGACAAAAACCCACTGTTTGGGCAGGGGAACAGAAAGGGACGAATCACGAGGAGGCCGTGGTGATGTGGTTTCGTGCTGACCTATTATTGAAAATAAGCATAAAATTAGTACTATTTTACTCGCTATGATTATGCATAATATTCCCAAGTTCTTATAATCAGAGCAAGGTTCTTGAAACTGACAATGCCGACCGGCTGAGGAGTTCCACTAGCTGTCCCTCTCATCTTTACCTGAAGCTGGAGCATCAGACTGCTCCACCATCTCTAACCTCTGCCCCCACCAAGCATGCATTTGCATGTGTGGAAACATGTGTGTGAATGTACATATGATTTCTTGGGTGAGAGCAGAGGAGCCAGAATAGCAAGGGCACAATACGGCTTTGGGCCCCAGGTATTCAGACACTGAGGAACAAACTGATGGTCCACATCTTCTATCTGAAATTCTAAGGGCAAGAAGTATTTCCAAATTCAAAATACTTTAAGATTTTAGAAAAGTAGTAAGATACGTGTACATACATAATTAACACCTCCACTGAGATCTTGACCATACCCCCTAATAAAGTATTTCTTTCATGCAGCAGAGGTAGGATCACAGCAAGCAGGATGGGAAGAGGAGTTAACGGCTTCAGGTTAGGACAGGGCAAGCATTACAGTCCAGTATATTCAGCTGTGGGCAAGTTCTGATATAAGTTAGGTTTTGAGAAAACTTAGTTTTCAGAGATTTCAGGCTTTAGTTGAAAATATGGGATTGTAGACCGGTCCCAGCAAACTCCGATCCGCCTCAACACTGCCCTGATGACTCTTAATTTGTTTTTTTGGTTAGTTTGTTTCTTAAAGTTATATTTTGTATAAATTCAGACTGATAGAAAAGTACAAGAGTATAAAGAATCACTATATACCTATATCCAGGTCCTTAGGTATTTTCTGCCCATATTTTCTTTCTCTACTATCCGTCTACACACCATTTTAAAAATGTTTATAAATTTCAGATATAATACTTCCTTAATCTTAATTTCCTAACAACAAAGACTTTGCCTTTTATTATCACGGTACCACTATCAAAATGAAAAATATATATATTATTATCAGAATCTCTTTACTTTCAGATGGACTGCTATGGTAAAGTGTTTTCCAAAGTAGGTGAAAAATTAAGTTAATAATCATCGGTTCCTCAATTCATATACCAAATCCCTATGCCTAACTGACAAGCACATATCAGACTATTTGACAGCCACACGCCCAGCTATCAGTGTAAAGTATTTGTTTTGTTCATTTCTGGTACCTGTATTTTAAATTAAGTCTACCTCATTCTGTGACTTATTTCATTAACATTTTGTTGCTGACACATTTACTTTCAAAAATATCTGTCTAGGCCAACTTGTCATTTTTCTTTGGGAAAGTAGAATGTCTTTCTAAACGGATACCTTGTGTCACAAACTGCTCAGGTAAGGCTTCAGGTGGCCGTGTGGATGATGGCACAAGGGGCTGAAATTCAGCGCTCTCCAGTGAAAGAGACACCTGGAAGTCAGTAAAGAAAACGACTTTACTCGTCAACATTACAACATGGAAAACAAAGCATAAGTAATGCATGTATAAGATATCCTTACAAGGAGGTTTATGACAAAATTACACTAGTTCGTGTAACTAAAACCATTCTGCATCTTGGGCATCATAGCAGTTCTTTTTAATGGTATTTTCCACTTCTTATAAGAACTGTCATAGTTTATGTAAATCAGTACCTCAAAGGAATAAATTTTTTATTTGAAGCTCACCTAGCATTTTAAGAGTAGGCCTCTAATAAGGCCTACTCTCTCATTGCCCAAATGTTAAAAGGCTAAAAAGTAATACTAAAACTATAATCACTGTGTTCTTGAGATAGTTTACATTTCTTGATTCATACTAAAAAAGTTTTTTTTTTTCTTTTAAGGTTTTTGCCATGGGCACATGTGCTCACCTGAGACAGAGAGGAAAAGTGAGAAATCACCTTTCGGGGCGAGAGCCATACCACGATCTCTTCTCCACTATTCTCCCCTAGGGATTTTGAGCAGGTATGCACATGTGCTTAGTGTGATTTTCAGGTTGCCAGGCCCAGGACTCAAACTGCAGCCAGCCATGTGGGAGTCCAAGGCCACCTACTGGCTTCTTTTTAATGTTTCAAGTGGTGCACATAAACTTTGTCATAGTATTCCCCCTTTCTTATGGTTTTACTTTCTGTGACTTCAGTTACTCTTAAATAATAACGTCAACTGCAGTCCAAAGATATTCAACAAAATTCTATAAATAAATTATTCAGAAATTGCACATCATTCTGAGAAGCCTGAGAAATCTGTCTGTCCTTGCTCCACTCTGACCGGGCTGTGAATCGCTCCTTAGTCCTGCACAGCCACCTGTGGACATGGTCGCCCCAACATCAACATCATCTGCTCCTGCCATCCGCCCATGGCAGTCACCAGAACTCGACCAACCAGGATCACACAGAGCAGACATCGTTGTGATGTACAATCAGCTCGATGGCAGCCCGACGCCATGTCATGGTACCTACCTCCTTCCCCTCACTTCATCTCATCACAGAGACATTTTGTCATCTCACAGCATCAGAAGAAAAGGGTGAGTATGGTACAATAAAGTACGGTCATGTGTCATAATGACATGCAGTCAATGGCAGACCACAGGCATGAGGGCAGTGCCTGCAGGTAACAGGTAGACCATGGAGCCCACGTGTACAGTCAGCTACCCCATCTTGTGTAAGTACACCTTATGAGATGAGTGGTGAAATTGATTATCCATGCATTTTGCAGAAGTAACCCATCATTTTCAGATGATTCTTTTTTTCAACATGTTTGTAAAGACAACTGATAACTAAAGAAGCTTTCTAAATTATGTTTCACTATAAAAAAAAAGTGGCAATGGACAGAGGCTCTTTGAAATAGCAAAGTCACTTATGGCATCAAAGTAGAGCTGGAATACGAAAAAAACAATTTCCGCCATATAAGCATAATGTGTCAATGTTCAAAAATGATTTTCTCTGTATTCTGACTTATTGAAACATAGGATATCATTGGATACCTTAAATCATTGTGAAAGTTAATTTAGAACTGAGATATGTTGTCTCCCAAGATGCCTTCCTAATACTTTTTATCCTCTTTCATCAAAAAGTAATACTGGTACCTAAAATAGGTTATTTACTTTTAAAAAAGGAGAAAGGAAGACAATGAAGGTGTATGGTAATGAAAAAATAGGGTACAAATCTAGTCACAGTTTAAAAACATATCAAAATATAAGGTAGGAAAAGTTTCTAAGGAATTATAGGCTTCTTGTGTTCATTTCTCTAAGTGCTATCTATCTCTGCATGCCCAAGGGCAGAAACGCTTTGGCATGCTTCACAATTTGTAATCATTAATTATAACCAAATTATAACAAGCGGTTTAAATCACTTCAGCTCTTACAGACTTGTGATTAGAATGGACTGTGTATAATAATAAAAAAAAAAAGCTCAGAATAATATCTCTGAAGGAATTAGCAGAAAATGGTAGAAGGTGCTTGCATGTCTAAGAGAATACCACTCACGCAGAAGTTAATGCCGCAACATTGTCACAGTCCTCATGCGGAAGTATGCACAATTCGTGAGGGCAAATTCCCAGAGCTTGGCCTACTCCATCCTCCATTAACTTTGTAACCTTGAGCCAAATACTTAAATTCTCTAGGATGCTGATTCTTTATATGTGACAAGGGTACCCTCCTAAAATGGTGCAGATGTATCCAATTTAATCCGCTCATAGCACTTAACCTGGGCAAACCAGCAGTGTAGTCACCTGAGCTCAGATGGTGGGCTTTCTCGACACACCTAAGTCTATTACATAAAACAGTAAGTTATTATCAAAATTTTAAAAATATATTTTAGTATAAAATCAAAATAAGACCCAGATATACTTTCCTTCTTTCAACCATATTTACCTTCTTAATAAAATTCCTAAAATCTTTTCAAAAGATTTTTTGTTAGTTTCTTTAAATGTTTTGCACTTCATAGTCATAACTATAATTCTATTTAGTAGCTTAGCTTGTAAAACTTCAAAATATACCAAAAGGGATACGAAATACAAAGAAAAAAGAAATATTAGTATTTGTTCTAGTGAATTTTTTAAAGTGTATTTACTCATCAGGTGGTAAGGCAGCCTCAACAGTGTGCCTCACTCCATAGGCCACTCCCCCAGCCTTCCAGCCAGGCTAGCAGCTGAATCAGCAAATTCAGGTCAACCCTGGATTTGAACACCAGACCTTCCTACATGGTTCCAGTGTCATGTGACGACAACACCTTGTCACCTGTGCCAACACTGCTGAGCCTAATCACTTGTAATTGCCAATGCAGTCATTCTAATGTCAAAATGCTAAAACTTATTAGGAAAAACCTGGTATCCAGGTATCACTCATGAAGAGTATTTTAAGTTTTATTATAGAATCACTGTTAAAACAAAAGCCCATTGTAGCACCGCCCTCTGGCCTGTATTAATAATACTTAGAAACTATAATCTCACTTGTACTTTTCTTCTCACTAAAACATAGTTTTTGGACACTGGCCAATTCACAGTTATTTGGAACTTAGTTAAAGAAACACCTCGCTTGCTCGCTTGCTCACTCGCTCTCTCGCGCTCTCTCTCTCAGTCCCCACCATCATCAAACTGCCATGTCCCAGTGTCTTCCTGGGGTCACCACACCGGAGGTGAGCATTTTTCCTATCTCTGTAGCCTATGTCAACACTATTTTTCTTCTGCAAAGACTGTTCTATCTATCCCTACTTGAACTGTCCTTGGCCTACTCTTCATCCTATAAAACATTTTTAACTAGCATCAAATAAGTGTTGATACTTTCTTTCTCTAATGTTTCATGCCATTTCACTTTGCTGAAATAGCTTCTTTATATGTTTATCTTTATAACCATTATAACATACCTCTTTAAATCCAAAAGCTGACTCAGTTTTCTTGACTAAACCCCATCTAACCAGATACTCCAGGAATCAAACTACAGCTTTCCTGGTCAATCTATTGTAGCATGCACTGGTTGGCAGGTCCACGCCACAAGGAAGCCCAGCTTTCATGCCCACTCTGAACAACTAGGCATGGTGGGGCATGCCTACAGTTCCAGGTATTTGGGAGGCTGAGGCAGGAAGATAGCAATACAGCAAGACTTTGTGTAAAACATCACACACAGGCATACACGCACCAGCACCACCACAACAAAAATCTTGAGCCTCCCTACCCCAGCTCCTCTCCAAACAACCACATGTATTTTCTTAACATCCAATGCTTTCAGTAAAACAAAACTGGTATTCAGTTATTTTCTAATAATGTTTTATGTTCTCAACTATACTTTAAACTCTGGGAAGTGGGTACTGCATCTTAAGAGATTTGCCTATTTGAATCTTTTCAGGCCCTTGTAAATGGATGCATACATATAAGGGCCCTGGGGGTGAGTCTTTCAAAGCCCTTTTCTTTCTTTGTTTCTTTCTTTTTTTTTTGAAGAGGGCATATGTGCTTGCCAAAGAGGGACAGAGAGAGAGAAGGAGAGAGGGAAGGAGAGAGGGAAGGAGAAGGCGACCTCCAACTGGACCTGGTCAGGCCACAATCCCCTCTCCTCCATTTCTCCATCCTGCAGGACTTTACGCACATGCACACCTAGCACTGACTCAAGACACAGGCTGAAATTCGAATGGCATAGTCAGTCATAGGAGCTCCCGCTCCCTTAACCACCAGGCCATGAGGCCAGCCCTAAAGCTCATTTCAATTAACACTTTCTATCCAAAATCACTCCTCTCATGGTTCCTTGTAATACCACCTCATTCACTGCACCTTAACTAAGTCAGCTTTGAAAGCGCACATCCCATCTGGCTCCAGAGTGAAGGAATATAGCCAAAAACTGGACCCAAACATCTTTCGGGATTCAAAGAACTATTCTTTATTTCCTGTGTGGGGACCTTGTGCAAGGGTCCAGCCCCGAGTGGGACTTCACTCCATGCCCTAATTTCCTCTACTGTAAATAGTGACTGTAAGAATGACTTTCAGTTTTTTTTTTTTTTTTTTTTTTTTTTTTTGAGAGGTTTTTGCTATAGGGCGTGTGCGCTCGCTAGACAGACAGAGAGAGACAGAAAGATAGAAAGCAGGAAATCACCCCCCAGAGGGGATGGCCACGCCGCAATCCCTTCTCCTCCATTCTCCTCTCGGGATCCTGGGCACGCACGCACACGCGCCCGGCGTGAGTTTAAGCCACCGGGTCCGGGACTCGAACCGCGGTCGACTACATGGGAGTCCAGCGACATAGCCATTACGCTAACTGCTGGTCCCAAGAATGACTTTCAGTTTTTATTGACTACAAAGACCTATGAGAAAAATTTCTCTTTAAGTGTTTAAATAAACTAATATGAGTTTCTTTCTTTTCTTTTTTTTTTTTAAGAGAAACTTTTGCTATAGCGCATATGTGCTCACCAGAGACAGGAAAGATAAAGTGAGAAATTACTCCCCAGAGGTGGTGGCGACATTGCAATTCCTTCTCCACCATTCTCCTCTTGGAATTTTGGGTGTGCACACATACACACCCAGCATGAGTTTTAAGCCACCAGGTCCAGGACTTGAACAGCAGTTGACCATATAGGAGTCCAGCGCCTTAACCACTATACCATTTGTTGGCCCATATGAATTTCTTTAAGTTTGTGTTCCAGAAGTTTGAAAGACACATATTTCACAAAGAAAACCTCAAAAAGAAAGGAATTACATTTCTCCTATACTTTGTTTTCACAATCGATAAAACAGATTTTTTTTTTTTAAGGACAGACATAATTCTGCTCAGGAGCAGCAAGGAAGGTCAAATTTGGTGTCACAGGCAGCAATTAAGATAACTGAATCACATGGTCAAACATGTTGCATGCTCATGCGTGCATGTCCCAAATCCCAAAAGGAGGGAGAGACAGAGAGAAGGAACTCCAGAGTGCCCATGTCCCATGGGGGGTTCTTTCTCACTTTCCCTTTCTTTCTCTCTCTGGGGAGTGTGTAATTAAAAAAAAAAAAAATTTAATCATCCCTCATTGTAAGGGAGATGCAGATCAAAACCATAATGAGATATCACCTAACCCCAGTCAGAATGACAAAGATTAAAAAAAAAAAAAAAAAAAAGAAAAAAAAAAAAAAAAAAAAAAAAAAGGTAAGTGCTGGCAAAAGTGTGGTGAAAGGGGAACTCTCCTACACTGCTGGTGGGAATGTAAATTGGTCCAGCCACTCTGAAAAACAATTTAGAGATTCCTTAAAGACCTACAAATAGAATTACCATATGATCCAGTAATCCCACTTCATGGTATCTACCCAAAGGACAGAGAATTTTTAATCGGAAAAGTGCTTGCACATTGATGTTTATTGCAGCATTATTCACAATTGCTAAGACATGGAACCAACCCAAATGCCCACAAACAGATGAATGGATTGAAAAACTATCGCACATATACTCTATGGAGTATTACTCAGCCATAAAAAACAAGACCCTGGCTTTTGACAGAGAATGGATGAATATGGAAGATTTACTGCTAAATGAAGCAAGCCAGGAGATGAAAGAGAGACATTGTATGTGTCCACTTAATATATACTGAGTGTATGCACTCTACGGCCAAAACTGAATGACTGAAGGGTATAGAAACTAAGTAAATGGTTATGAAGACCAGATACAGTGTGGGAAGAGGGCAGGTGAAGGAGTAGAGGAAGATAACTTTCTAGTATGGTGAACTGGATTGGTGAGAAATGTACACATGTTGGAATATTCACTTTGTAAGCTGGGTAGCATGATTGAATGTATAAAAGAAATAGAAAGAAAAAGAAAAAATTAAAATTAAAAAAAATTGGTGATAAGAGTGGTTGCTGCACACTGGTATGGATGAGACATGAACACTTATCCACTGGACACCTTTGAGAAATAGAAACATGATTTTAGGAGGAAAAATAAAAGCTAATGTTTGATTTTCTCCAGTATAGAGTTGGACGGAAGCCAATTCTGATGAGCCATTTTCAAGTGCAATGCCCCTAGGTAACTCCGCTTATTCTGTCTGTAGTTTATAAAACAAGTAAGCCAAACTATGAAGAAGAGGCCTTATATGTCAAACTATGAAAAAGAGGCCTTGCATGTCCCCACTTAATATACACTGAATGTCTGCACTCCATGGCAGAAACCGAAAGATAGGAAGATGTAAAAGCATGGAGAACAACTGCAGATGCTAGAGACAGCGCGGGAGGCTGGTGGGAAATGGGGAGGGTGAGAAGAAGAGAATCAAGTGGAAAAAGAAAGAAGCAAAACATTTAAGAGACACGAAAATGGAAAATTATCTGTTGATGTGTATGATAATATCTTTAACTGGACTAAGGCAAAGTGTATTCATGCTGGGAAAATTCATTTTGCAAGCTATAAACAGTGATTGAATGTATAAAAAAAATCTAAAAAACAAAACCAAAAACATGCAGGTATTAATCACAGCAAAGCTTCCCAAACAACTGAACTAACTCTCGTTGGATAACACCACTGACGCCCTTACTGTGACAGGAACAATACAAAAGGAATAATGCCCCCACAACAGCAGACTGGATGCTATGACCCACATCAAAAGGCAGTGCTTTCCTCTGAGAGACAAAACTGGAAAAACCAACCAACCAAGAAATGGATTGCAATCTTTTTTTCAATTGTAAATGATAAACAAAATAAAAATATTAATACATAGATAAACTGATTAGTAAGATTTACATTCACTCAACTTATACCTCAATTTGTAACTTCAACATTTTCTTCTACTTCAGAAAGAACTAGTTTATCTAAGAGCCACCACCTTTTCCATTTAAATACGAGCATACTAAATACATTCTAGATTTTTCTCCCATCATGACACAGATACACGTTCTCTTAGGCCAAGTAAGAAAAACATGACAAGTGGTGAGAGAATTAGGGTATTTAGACTATTTTTGTGTTACCAATTTCAAAACTTCTGTTTAGGATACTTTTTAAAGAAAGGAAAGAGTTAACTATAAATATTTTAACAAAAAAATAGTCTTTTTGAATAAACAAGAAGGAAATCCTTCATAGGAATATATATCAAAATTCTTCTTTTTTTTTTTTTTAGAAATTTTTGCTATAAGGGCACATGCACTCGCCAGAGAGACAGAGAAATACAAACAGAAAGTGAGAAATCACTACCGAGGGGGATGACCACACCACAATCCCTTCTCCTCCATTTTCCATTCAGGATTTGGTGCACGCATGCATCAGACCCAGTGTGAGTTTTAAATCATCAGGTCCAGGGCTCAAGTACAAGGGAGTCCAGGGATGTGATCATTACTCCATCTGCAGGTCCCTCAAACTTCATTTTTAAAAAGCTTAAAAAGATTCCTCTGATATGTATTTTAAAACCTTGTGTGAGGGACCAGCAGTTGGCGTAAGGGCTATGTCGCTGGACTCCCACGTAGTTGACCAAGGTTCGAGTCCCGGATCCGGTGGCTTAAACTCAGGCCAGGCACATGTGCATGCATACCCAAGATCCCAAGAGGAGAATGGAGGAGAAGGGATTGCTGCGCGTCCATCCCCCCAGGGGGTGATTTCTCACTTTCTATCTCTCTGTCTTTCTAAGGAACACACGCGCCCTACAGCAAAAAACTCTAAAAAAAAAAAAAAAAAAAAAAAAAAAAAACCTTGTGTGAAATACACACAAAGAAGTTAAAGACATTAGCAGAGCTGCTTCTATTTTAATAATGATTACAATAAATGATTTCTAAAGTGTTCCTAAGAAAATACAGTATTCTAATCTGTAAGATTTATATCATTAGAAAGTGGAGAAATGAAAAAATTGTATTTGCTTTTGCTTTTTGTACCTTTTTTTAATAGAATACATAAGTAAATACAAGGGTCTTCTAAAAGTTCATAGAAAATGGGAGTAAAGTACAAGTTTAGTTTAGTTTGGTGTAAAAAATTTTTTAAATCTATATATAGTTTTTTCAACATATGCATTTCCCACAAACTTTTTTAAGGTTTTTCTTTGCCATAGGGAGTATGCTTTTGCCAGAGATAGACAGAAAAAGAGAAAGTAAGAAATACCCCCAGTGGGGATGGCCATGCTGTAATCCCTTCTCTTCCATTCTCCTCCCTAGATTTTGGGCACACACATACACACGTCTGGCGTGATTTTCAAGCTTTAGGGTTCGAGACTCGAACCATAGTGGGCCATGTGGGCGCCTTAATCACCACCCGACCTGATGGTCATTTCTGCAAACTTTTTGAAGAAGATAATGAAGTTGGAACCAGTAAATGTCAAGGTGATTAAGTCCTGGACTCCCACACGGCCCACCATGGTTCAAGCCCTGGACCCTGGGGCTTGAAAATCACACTGAGCACATTTGCATGCATGCCCAAAATCCCCAGAGAAGATGGAGAAGAAGAGACTGAAGTGTGGCCATCCCTCTGGAAGGTGATTTCTCACTTTCCCTCTTCCTATCTCTCTCCAGAGAGCTCACATGCCCTGTGACAAAAAACTAAAAAATAATAATAATAATAAAAGATAATGAACTTAATGAGAGCAATTACAATTCACTGAGCACTTACTGCAAGCAAAGAACTAAAGACTGTACAAAGATTTCTGGGGTAGTCTATGGCCCTTTTAACAAACAGGGAAACTTAACACGATTTACTTTAAAGTACATTTTGGCATTCAGTCATATCACTTTTCTCCTTGAAACAAAGATACATACTATCTCTAGCTGGGCATGGAAAGCATGACATCTAGTGGAACTGGGGTAATTATCCTATTTTTTACAAGAGAGTAATTTGGCACTAAACACAAACATTTCTCTTTTACTTGAAAGAAAGAAAGAAAGAAAGAAAGAAAGCAAGAAAGCAAGCAAAGCAAAGCAAAGCAAAGCAAAGCAAAGCAAAACAAAACAAAAACAACCATAAAACTCTAAAACTGTAGCCAGGGCTACCTGGGGGCACTACAGCTGAGGCAGCTGGTCCCACATGACCAACTGCAGAGCTCAAGTTCTACACCAGGCATCTTGAAAAATACGCAGGTGTGTGTGTGTGCACGCCCAAATTTATGAGAGTAGAGTGAGGAGGGACTGTAATGTGCCCATCCTCTATCCTCCCTGCAGGGACGCTTTCTCACTTTCCTTCTCTCTCTCTCTGTCTCTCTCCAATGAGTACATGCAGTCTATAGCAAAATTAACTCCCCCAAAAAACAAACAAACATACAAAAAACAAATCCTGTAGCCAAAAGGACTAGTCTTTTGAAGAACTATAGGAGGTGGGAAAATCTTACTAATGTCTATAAAACTATTTCTTCTTCTCATATTATTTTTGCTTCTGGAAGCAGGGTTTACCAAATCTTTGCCTTCCAAACTGGTTCTACAACAGTTAATTATTCCAAACCACTTTAAAATTCAATGTAAAAATTTCCAGTAGAGAATAAATTACATTTTATGCCTGCAAATAAACAGAAACCTAGTATCTAATTATGTAGAAATGGTGTAGCATTTTTTTAAGCAATGCAACCTATATACGAAGAGAAATAACAGGACTCGAACCACAGTCAGCCATGTGGGAGTCCAGCGCCCTTTACCACCACACCACCTGCCAGACCCACCAGCGTATATTTTTCAAGCCACCAGGTCTAAGCCTCAAACTATGCAGTTGGCCTTAACCACCACGCCACCAGCCAGCCTACAGCTTTGCTTTTATTGAGGGGTTTCCAGGACTGCGTGTCGGCTCCTCAGATTTGTTTTAAGTACGTGTATCCTTTGCTTTTATTTTGTATTTAAAAAAGGAAATTATTTTTCCTCTTTTTAGAACATATAATGTAGTTATTCTTTTTCTGTATCTTTTTTTGTAAACTTCTTGTTTTGAAAACAAAGTCTTTTCTTAAAAATGGCTTTTTATAAGGGTTTTTGTAACCATCTCAGGACCCCAAGAAAAGTTAGGAAAGAGACTGAAAACTCAACTGCAAGGCCATCTAGTGCAGCTGATGTGCAGAAAAATAAACTCTAGCTTGAAAGCCAACTTTGCTACTTGCAGCACTACGATCACAACGTTACTTAGCTTCTGAGTGGCTTTCTCATAGAGAAAAGTAAAAGCACAGTGTACGTCCTATGTTCTGGTTACACACATAGTTTAATTCCTACCAGAATTCTACAGTGATAGCACTTCAAATAAATCATAGGTGTTATAACCTCACACTTTGTATACAATTCTTGTCTTCTCACCATGCAAACTTTTTTTTTTTTTTTTTCAGATTCAAAACAAAGCAGTAATTGGGACCAGCAGTTGGCGTGATGGCTATGTCAGTGGACTCCCATGTCGTCGACCGCAGTTCAAGTCCCGGACCTGGTGGCTTAAACTCACGCTGGTTGCGTGTACATAGTGCCCAAGATCCCGAGAGGAGAATGGAGGAGAAGGGGTTGCAGCATGGCCATTGCCCCCTGGGGGGTGATTTCTTGCTTTCTGTCTCTGTCTTTCTGGCGAACGCACACGCCCTATAGCAAAAACCTCTCCAAAAATAAAAATATAAATAAAAAATTAAAGAGCAGCTATATAATCTTTGCAAGTACCGTTGTTTCCGAGGTGGGGAGAGAACTGGGTTCCTGATCATGACTGGACATCCTAGATGGAGCCCTCCAAAATTTGAATGAATCATCCAAACCTGGAACAAGAAGACAGTTAACACAGACTTCTCCTGACTCTGTGAATATTAATGAACGTAATACTCGCTATGGAAAACCAGGCAAGAACTGAGAGAAGAGGTTGTGATAGTGCATCAGAATCAGAGAGGCCTACCCCGTGGTGCAAGCAGAGGGTACCAGTCTGCAATGCTCCAGCCACACAGAAAGAAGACCACAGTTCAATCATGATAGACCAGAAATGTGCCAACTGTGATGCCGGCTGGTTGGAAGGATGAAGAGGAATATCACGGCATGAGGAATCCTTACCAAGGGCACTTGTTTCTCTCTCACGCACAAATAGAACTAAGGTAAATAAGTATAAAACAAAAACAAAAACAAAACACTGAAATGGGCCAGCAAGTGGCATGGTCATTAAGGCACTGGATCCCACAAGGCTCCAGTTCAAGACCCCATGGTTCAAGTTCCAGACCCAGTTGAAAACTACACTGGGCGTGTGTGCACATGTGCCCAAAATCCCAGAAGAGAATAGAGGAGAAAGGACTGGAGTGTGGCCTCTCTCCTTGGGGAGATGATTTCTGACTTTCCCTCTCTGTCTCTCTCTAACTAGTACATGTGCCCTATGTCAAAAATCTGAAAAAAAGAAAAAAAAAATCACTGAACGTTATTAATGCAGTTTCCTGAGCCCTAGACTTAGACATTCCAATACACTAAGTCAGAGTGGGGACCATGAATGCATATTTCAAACAAGATCACAGAAGATGCCAATGTTGCTGGTTCAAGGACCATGCCTTGAGTAACACTCATCCAGAGAAATCCAAACGAGTAAATAAGTCACTTTCCTAATACAGGGAGTTACTTAGAATGTTCAAAAGCTTTAACCATATATTATTTTTCTCTCCTCCGAGAAGTGAACAGAAAATTAATTAGAATTAGTATTTAGGCCAATCCATGGCCTGATGGTTATGTGAGCTGAATCTCACAAGGTGGCCAACTATGTGGTTCGAGTTCTAGACCGGGTGACTTGAAAAACAGTACAGATGCATGTGCATACATGCACCAAATCCTGAAAAGACGAAGAAATGGAGGAGAAGGGACTGTGACATGACCATGCCTGAAGGTGGGGTGCTTTCTTGCCTTCCCTCTCTCTGTCTCTCTCTGGTGTGTATACACATCTAGCAAGTTAAAAAAAAAAAAAAAAAAAAAAAAAAGGAAAAAAAAAAATCACACTTAAATATTGTGGCAGTAAAGAAACTTCATGCCTACAACTTTTAAATGGCTCAGTCCCCAGTCCCACATGAAGGCCGGGCGTGATTGCTCCTGCAATCCTAGCAACTCTGGAGTTTGAAGCAGGAGGATCATGACAGCAAGACTCATATTAAACTCTTTCTTTCTTGAAAGAGAAGAAAGAAAACCTTGATAGGATCTCACTATACTGTAATCTTCCCCCGAACTTCCTAGCCAGCCAGGATCACTGGCAGGCACCAGTGAGTCCAGTGTGTTCAGGTCAACCTGGGATCCAAACCTGGGTCTCCCGTGTGGTTCCAGCATGGCTTGGTTGTTCCCTACTACCTGTACCACCATAGTTATTATTTACATGGACTAAGATCTTCTATTCAGCACATCTAAGAGAATCTACAGACAGAAGTAAAAAGGTTTTAGTGAGCTATTTTGATAAATAAGTAATATACTAAAAATAAATAGTTTTTCCATACGTTAACAAAACAAATTAGACAATATAGTGGGAAAAGTTCTCATTCATAAGCAGGGTTAAAAAAAACTGTATATAGCTTATGAATGAACATTCCAAAATACTTTAAGATATAAGCTTAAAAAAAGAAGGAGAAACTATAAAATTTTACTGAAGGGCAAAAAATAACTTATGAAACATTAATAAGATGTCAAAAGTGGTTTCCATAAAGAATGTATAACTCAGAAAAATGCTTAGGCACTGTTTACTGAAAGGAAGGAATAAAAATTGTAAATAAGATATGAACACATTTATGTAAAACAAACAAAAGCTATTAGGTTGTCAGGAAGTCATGATGTATTTTTCTGTTTTTCTATGCAAATACGCGTTGTGACTTTCCCAACGACCCGACATAGAAAGACAGCAGGCAGGAGGAAAATACACCTAACATGACAAACACACCCTCTCGGTAGTGGAACTGGACAGATGCTTTTCCTGTGTACTTTTCATTATCTTTCCAAACATTTTTTGAAAAAACACAAGTATTTTTAACACCCTGAAAACTAAAATGCAAAGGGAATGAACTTACCATTTGAATCGCTGCCTTCTGGGATTCCATCAAAAGCAGAAAAATTCAAATGAAACATATACCGTCCTAGGTAGCAATGTTTTACCATTTGATTCAAATGCTCGTAAAAATGGCAGTGATACAGAAGAGCCTGAAGGGCAGGTTTGCCTATGAGCGATAGGCCAGAGTCTTCATCATGGACACAGGGGCCCTGTAAGAAAAGCAGGAGCGGAGAGAGAGAGAGAGACACTGACTTATCTCTTTCACTCAATTTCTTCAGAGACCCATCACCTCCACCCAGTGAAACGAATGGCCCCTTCTGCCATCATGTCCCACCCACTCTGCCTGTCCTACCAGTCCCAGCCGCCGGACCAGGACCCAGGACAGACTATCATGTAGAACCCTGGAGTTTTTGCTGTTTGAGCTTCCCCTCAAAACAGAAGGCTCATCTATTCTATCTTTTTTTTTTTTTTCTTTATTTTCTGGAGAGGTTTTTGCTATAGGATGCATGCACTCGCCAGACAGACAGACAGGGACAAAGAGACAGAAAGCAGGAAATCACCCCCCAGGGGGGATGGCCACGCCGCAGTCCCTTCTCCTCCATTCTCCTCCAGGGATCTTGGGCACGCACGCACACGCGCCCGGCGTGAGTTTAAGCCACCGGGTCCAGGACTCAAACCACGGTCGACTACGTGGGAGTCCAGCAACATAGCCATTACACTAACTGCTGGTCCCTATTCTATCTCTTGATGCATTATTTCTTTCAAATTTTTCTATAAAATGATCAGTTTTAACTGAGTCATTATACACTTGAGCCACAAAGAATATTTTTCAACCAACACATTAAGAGTACAACAATAAGTATTAAAATATCTAAAAAATGTGTTAAATTAATTATGTTTGAAGTGGTTTTTATACCTATCAATAAGCTGGATAAAATGAAGATACTTGTCAATACCCACAGTGAAATCTGCCATATTACTTCCCACTGGACTAACCGTGACAAGAAAAGTGTGTACAGGTGCACACACACACGTGTACACACACAGACACCTCCACTTCAAAGGTTATGAAGACTCTATTACACAATTTAACTTTCTACACTTTTCTTCAAATATCCCCCCCTGCTTTTTTTGCATTACCATTCACTACTGTCCCTGGAATATCCAATGGCAAAAATTAAGCCATGAGGACTGGCTACAGCTTTGCAAATAACCCATCACTACCTTATAAATACTATTTTCTGGAAAATGAATCAATGAAGTTAAGATTTTAAAGAGGACGGTAAAAGAGACAAAACAGAAGAAAGTAGAAGTGTAGACAGGAAAAGCGTGGTCAGAACATAGCCAAAGTTTATCTTTAACCATAAAGTTTGAGTGTGTATCTCTTCTCTCACCCCTCCCCACCACCAAAGGAAGATGCATATTAAAATTTACTCTTCAGGAAGTGAAAGTGATTTCACAAGTTAAAGGTACTACTATGATAACAGTATTTCAATTTATAGTTTTGGAGGACATTATCATCATAATTAACCTCTACATTTAATATTAAATGCCTTTTCTGATTATATAGTCATTCCTGCAGTGCTCTGATGAATATATTCAGCATTGTGCACTTACTCTTCATCAACAGAGCAACTCACGTAAGAGGAAGGCTATTAAACGAATAGCTGGCACGTGGTGGTCACTCTGTCACTTTAATTTGGAGGTCTAGAAGCAGCAGTAAAACAGAGGACCAGAAGCAGAAGCGGCACTGAGTTATTTGGCTCCCATTTATTAACCAAGGTGTATGTTACTGGCATGATGTTGTTGTTTTTTATTGTTTTTTTTTTTAATTCACTACCTTATTTAATTATCTAAGGTGAAGATTTTATTCAAAACCACAAAGTCACTGTTAACATTTATAGCCTCAAAATGTTCTCTCTTTTAAGCAAGTTATAACATCCTTAAATGTACGAAATACATCAAACGCACGAGGTTCATCATAGCTGCTGAAAATAAAAAATGAAAGCCCTTGGGACTGGATGGTCCCAAGTGATCAAGCACGACCCTCTGCAAGACTAATCCACAGGATGTGGTTCCAGGTGAGTATCCAGAGACCTCTGGGAACACACCAGGCATGCGTATGCACGTGACTCGGGAGGAGGAAGCTGAAGGTGACTCAGCATCAACACCCTATTTGGAGTACTGTCTTTCTTTCTGTCAGTCTCTCTAATCAAAGCCCTCATAATAATTCAGAGAAGAAATTAACAACCAAGATGAGCATTACAGTTGTTACATTTACTAGTTTAATTCCAAGAACCTAACAGAACTAAGTAAGTCTATATGTTAAAAGCTATTCTAAATTCATTTCATAATGATGTCCAAAACAGTTTTAAAATATTATAATATTCAAATTATATAAAATTAGTCAAAAGTTTGTATTTTTCTAAAATGGAGTCATAGTTGCTATGCAGTTAATTCCTCTATAAGTTACAGCTACACTTCTAAATTCACATAAGTTTCATAATAATAGATGAAGGGGACCAGCAAATGGTTTAATGGTTATGTCACTGGATTCCCACTTAGTTGACTGCAGTTTGCGTCCTGGACCTGGAGGTTTAAAACTCATGCCAGGCATGTGTGCATGCGTGCCCAAAATCCCAGGAGGAGAATGGAGGAGAAGGGACTGTGGCGTGGCCATCCCCCCTGGGGGGGGTGATTTCTTGCTTTCTGTCCCTCTGTCTCTCTGGCAAGCACATATGTCCTATAGCAAAAATCTCTTAAGAAAAAAAATGAAGGAATGTAGACAATATAAATCTTGAAAACAGAAAAAAAATACTTTAGTATTTACAATTCCTTAAGAGTTCTTAAATTTGCTGATTATTCTGTTAAAGGCCTACTGCGGTTAATGCTTATATCATCTGCAATGAAGACAGAAATATTTTAAAAATAAACAAGAATACATATAGATGGTATTAAAAACTCTTGTAATTCTTCTCTATGCAAAACTATCATGATAACCAACTGACCTAATCATATCTACATAGGATCTGGCAGGCTGAAAAACTGGAGGAAGGGGATTAAGGCATGACTAGACCCTGTGGAAGGTTCGTTCTCCCTCTCTCTCTCTCTCTCTCTCCCTCCCTCCCTCCCTCCCTCGTGTGGAAGGTGCTCCTCTCTCTCTCTCTCTCTCTCTCTCTCTCTCTCTCTCTCTCACACACACACACACACAAAGCATGCTCTATCGTGAAAAATGAAAATGTTTTAACATGTGGAGGAGAGGCCAAGCAAAGGTAGGAACATCTCAGCCACATCTTACTCATCTTCTAAGGGGTACGGAGAGTGCTTATACAGGATACATAGATAACAAAGCCGTGGGGCTGACCCTTGGAGAAACTAGGAACCATAATACACAGGAGAAGGTGAGAATGGCTGACCACCTGCGGAACAAAGTAGTGAAGGAATGAGCATGTGAGTGCAGACATGGAGAGAAATAGAGTAACTCCTAAAGGAGGAACAGCAGAGGTACAGCTGTCTCAGGGAACAGGAACTGGCAGAAAATTTTATTATAATTTCTGTTACCTTTTATACCATATGTATGTATCAAAACAATTTTCCTTTTATTTATTTATTTATTTTTGAGAGGTTTTCGCTAAAGGGTGCATGCGCTCACCAGAAAGACAGAGAGATACAGAGAGACGGAAAGCAAGAAATCACCCCCCGGGGGGATGGCCACGCCGCAATCCCTTCTCCTCCACTCTCCTCTCAGGATCTTGGGCATGCATGCACATGCGACCGTTCTGAGTTTAAGCCTCTGGGTCCGGGACTCGAACAGCAGTCGACTACATGAGAGTCCAGTGTCAGCCATTATGCCAACTGCTGGTCCCAAAATTTCCTTTTAAAAAATTCAAACAATTAGTGCATTCAAACTGTTTATTAACTTCTCAAAAGAAAAACACATAACTAGAAATGTGTCCATATTACATGACAATTATTACTTTTTATCAGACTTATGTTAACTAAGCATTTGGCCTGAATCCCCATTCTCCACATGCCAAAATGTCCTATTAGAGGGACCAGCAGTTAGCCTAACAGCTACGTTGCTGGACTCCCACATAGTGGATCACGGTTCAAGTCCCAGACCCAGTGGCTAAAAACTCACACCGGGCACGTGTGCGTGAGTGCCCAAGATCCCGAGAGGAGAATGGAGAAGAAGGGAATCCGGCGTGGCCATCCCCCCTGGGGGATGATTTCTCGCTTTCTGTCTCTGTCTCTTTCTCTGTCTGTCTGGCGAGCGCATGCGCCTTATAGTGAAAACCTCTCCAAAAAGAAAAAAAAAAAACAATGTCCTAGTAGCAATGGTGCATCATCAACTGAGCTTTACTCACAGCCATGGAGCCAACCCCAGCAAACACACAAAAGATGGCCTGACTTGGGCTTTCCACAGGTGACAAGTGGCATGGTGGCACAGGAACAGAGCAGACAGCCTTTCTCCAGTACCCCACGCCCTGCTCCATAGATCTATTGGTAATTTAGGGGGTTGTGTTTTGGCAGAGTGGGAAGATAAGCACGGTCTAACTGCCCTGTCAGATGCCTGTAGCCGTACCTGCCCCGCCATCAGGTGAGGGCTGGGGCTGCCTGATCCATCTGCTGATCTGCCAGTAGAGCTGAAAGAAAGAAAGAAAACTCCTCGAGTCACCAGGTGCTGTTACAAATTAATTTGCACCGAAAACTGCAAATTACTTATGGCACAGAAAGTTATAGAAATACCTGAGACCAGGTATAAAGAACAGAGGCTTGACTGGCTGTTCTGGGGGAATAGAGGCATGAGGCTGGCGTCACGCCAGTCACAGCACGGCCAACAGAAGCAGAGAGAATGGCAGGTGCAGGCCGAGAGAGAACTGGGCAGCCATCCTCCACTTATAACCCACTCTCGCAGGAGCCAACCCACTCCATGAGATCAGAACTCCCTCCACCTGGTGAGACATCACTAATGCATTCATAACAGCAATGTCTCCATGATCCATCACCACCAACATGGCCTCACCTCTTAAGCTCCATTACAATAAGGATCAGATTCAAAAAACAAACTTCTAGGGGACAAACTATTATCAAAATCATATAAAAGCTTATACTACAACTGTAAAAAATGACCCTAAGTATATTAGATATCCTTAACTATGTATAAATGGTGAATATCATTTAAATACCACTTCATCAAGAATTTATTGGTTTGCGAAATAAAGTCATGATGCTTCATGATGAACACATTAGATGAAAAAGTCCATATTAATCATATCAAATGTGAAAATAACATATATAATAACTATAAGTGAGTTGAATATCTAAAACAGAAACACATAAATACACATATAATAATAAGGGTGATGGAGGCTTCATAGAATGAATTTGGGAGAGTTCCACCCTTTCAGATCTTTAGAAATAACTTGAAAATGGGAGTTAACTCGTCTTTAAAAGTTTTGTAGAATTCAGAGATGAAGCCGTCAGGACCAGGGCTTTTCTTTGTTGGGAGGTTATTTATTACTGATTCAATCTTCTGGCTGGTTATAGGCCTATTCAGACTTTTGACATCTTCCTGACTCAATCTTGGTAGATTATATGTGTCCAGAAATTTGTCCATCTCATCCAGATTTTGTTTGTTAGCATATAGTTGTTCATAGTATCCTCTAATGATGTTTTGTATTTCTATTATGTCCATTGTTATATTGCCTGCTTTATTGCAAATTTGATTTACCTGGTTCCTTTCTCTCTTAATTAGTCTCACTAGTGGTGTATCGATTTTGTTTCTTTTCAAAGAACCAGCTTTTATTTTCATTTATTTTCTGTATAGTGTATTTTCTATTTCATTTATCTCTGCTCGGATCTTTATTATTTCTTTCCTCCTGGAGTTTTTTGGATCTTTTTGCTGTTGCTTTTCCAGTTCTTTGATGCATGACATTAGGGGGGTCCATTTGCCCTCTTTCCATCTTCTTCTTATGGGCACTAATTGCTATGAACTTCCCTCTTATGACTGCTCTCACAGTCTGTTGAGGAAGATGTGTATAGTATTCCCAACTGGACTGGTGAGAAATGCATACATGTTGAAACACTCACTTTGCAAGCTAAGTGACATATGTGATTGAATGTATAAAAGAAATTGAAATAAAAATATATTCAAAAATAAATAAAATACATATATAAGAATGGTCCCATAGCACAGCAGATAAGAACTATGTATAGGGAGCTGGATCCCACATGGCTAACCACAGTTCAAATCCCAGCCTCAGTGACTTGAAAATTACACTGGGCAGCTGTGCATACACACTCAAAATCTTGACAGGATGGAAAAATGGAGAATAAATGACTGTGGCATGACCATGCCCTATTAGGAAGTGCTTCCCCTCTCTCTCTCTGGTGAGCACATGTACCTTCTTCTCTGGCAATGAAAAAAGAAATGAAACACGGACCCAGTTACTAGCTGTGTCCGCTGATGGGCGCAGAAGCAGTGACACTCGTACGACGAGCACGTCTTGAACCCAGACCTCGGTGTCTAAGCAGCATTCTCCATGGAAAATACCCTGGCCTTCTGAGCAAATACCTGGTCACAGGCTGCAACTGGGAGGGTCTCAAACAATCTGCCAAGCCAGAAGGTAAGGAAACGCTCAAGGCCGATAAAGATGTGTTAAAAGGACACTCTGGAAGTGGGTGATTAGGTGATTAGGATGGGCCCCTTGGACTGACTCCTGGTGGTTAGTAAGGAGAAGGATAAGGCATGGACACACGTGGACACAGGTGCACACTCTTATCGTCACCCATTACTGTCTCCTGATACAAACGGAGGTTGGCCCAGACACTTGACTCCACTGGAAAACCTCGACAGTGTGGAGCCCAGTTACTAGTGTCAGGGCCATGCTCAGGAGAGGACAGAAATTAGCCTTTGCACAGGCAATATGATTCAGAGAGCACTGGGTTTAAAACAATGCCCTTGTTTTTATGAGGCTCACACAGACAAAAAGAGGCACTACCCAAAAGTTCAGAAAGAAAGATGCCCCATGGGCAGGTAAAGCCAAAACAAATGTAAAATAGCACTAGGGAGTCTGGATGAAGAGCATATGAAAATTATAGTTCTTATAACTTTTCCATTAATCTAATTTTTCCATAATTAAGTATTTTTTTAAATTAGTGTATGTGTCAATTCAAAGTCACATCACAAACATGGTAAAAAACCAAAGCATGAAGGAGAGTATTACATCACAAACCAACAGCTTATTAAATGCACAGAAAAATCTTTACATTTCTAGATGATAGCATTTACACATGGAAAGAATAACTCTGACATACCAAAAATCAAGCATTAGGTGTCATCAAACATAAACCACTATACTAATGTTCCCTAGAGATGTGCTTGTCTCTCGCTGCAGGCCTAAGCCCCAAGACACTAAATCTGTGAAACTCCAACATTAACAAATGTTAACAGACAGGAACTGAAATGAACTTTATACACAATCCCTCTCTAATAGATTTCGTGTTATAATCAACTCTCAAATTGATAGTTAAGGTTGCAGGAGTAGGTATTTGTGACACTGGTTCCCAGACTAAACCCAGCAGCAGAACCATCTGCATATGGGAGGCGAGACTGTGGGGAACTAGTTTATGAAACAGGACACAGTTAGGAGCCACAACACAATTTTAGGGTCCCCTGGATGTTGATTCAATTTTCTCTGAGAGAGAGAGAGATGAGGCTGAGTTTGACTCAAGAACAAGACCAATATTTCTAACTATACTCTTTAAAAAACAGTGTGCAAAATATGAAAGATCATGACACACCAAGGCCTGACAGAGCACGAGTTGGCTTCTCAAGCAGCAGAAGCCTGGTGCAAGGTCCCAGGCAGGGAGGCTGGGTGCCAAGGGAAGCCATGTTCTTCCTCTCCTCCTTCCTCCTGTTTGCAACCACCCACCTCCTGTGTACTTCTGGATCCACGGAAATACGTGGGGGATTCTGCTACAAAAGTTGAAGCTTTATTTTTAACTGTACTTACTTAATGACATCACTAAGACCAAGAGGATTAGCTGACTGCTTGCACAGGTTAATACACCACTGGAGACAGATGTGCCTGTCTCCTCTTCAGTGGGAGTTATTCTAAAAATATTTTTTTCTAATCTCCAAAAACAAACACTCTACTTAGGAAGATTAAGTTAAATGGTAAGAAATTAGGCAAGGCAGTAAAGGTAATATATGGAAAAAAATCTAATTTAATAGGAAGACATTAAACGCTATTGCCTTCCAGAGACAAGGAAGATTAAAATGCAATGTGGTGGTTACTTTAAAATACTTTCTAAAATTAAAAAATTGCTTTAAATGATTTAATTCCCACCATGTTCCAGAAAAGATTTAAGAAATATTCCAAGGAAAGGTAAACTGTAACATGGTAGTGAAAGTGTCTCAGGGATGAAAGGAAAACAAAACCAAAGGTAAAGTAGAACCAGGAATAAGGTTTTAAAAGTATATACCAGAAGAGCCATGCTGACAAGTGGGCTCTAAATTGTCTAGCATCCAACAATAAAAGGGAAAAGCAGGTAGTTATAAAATTTGCAATTTATACATAAATATTACTACTCAGAAGTACAACAATTCCAGATAGTGACATGAGAGACCAGCAGTTATCATAATGGCTATGTTCCTGGACTCCCATGTAGTCGACCGCAGTTTAAGTCCCGGACCCAGTGGCTTAAACTCACATCAGATGTGTGTGCGTGCATGCCCAAGTTCCCAAGAGGAGAATGGAGGAGAAGGGATTGCGGCACGGCCATCCCCCCTGGGGGGTGATTTCTCGCTTTCTGTCTCTCTGTCTCTCTCTGTCTTTCTGGCAAGCACATGTGACCTATAGCAAAAACCACTCAAAACAAAACAAAACAAAAAAAAAAAAAAAACAGTGACATGAAATAGGAATTCATGTCAAGTATGTGAGGAAAAGAGTAGAAAAGGGGTCATAACTATTAAAGAGAATATTGCAGAATTCCCAGCAGAACAGTGTTAGAGAGCATTGATTTAGACTGCAGGCACCAAAACAATGTGCGAAGCTGCAAAAAGCAATTCTCTTTGTTTAAAAAAAAAAAATCAAATATTCTACTTCAACCAAAATAATATTTTAACAAGGCTATGAGATATGCTACTTCTTGCTTTAATCCTCCAAAATACTGTGAAAAGTACACCAAAAATAAGTAAATAAAACATTTTATTGAATAAGATAATTTATCCTACTTCTACAAAAGACTTGAAAACTGGGTATGAAAGTCCTCTCCTTTCAGGCTATAATAAACCTGCAGAGGTCACAACATCCGGAGATTAGAAATTCGTCCATCGATATTGAAGACTGACGGGCTCTTGTCAGGGCAGCTGCTTCCACTTTGGGATTCCAAACACTGATTTTTCTTAATCGGGGAAAATTAGGTTACCAACCATTTACAGTGCTATGTGACAACACTTAATAACAAAAATGAGTAACAAAAAACGAGTTGGAAGGGGCCAGCAGATGGCATAACAGTTACATCACTGGACTCCCACATGGCTGACCACGGTTCAAGTCCTGGACCTCGTGGTTTGAAACTCACACCAGGCACATGTGCATGCGTGTCCAAGTTCCCAAGAGGAGAATAAATGAGAATGGACTGTGGTGTGGCCAACCCCCGCTAGAGAGTGATTTCTTGCTTTGCCTCTGTCTCTGTCATTCTCTCTTCCCCCCACTCCCCACCCCCCACCCCCCATCCCCTGGTAAATACATAGGCACATAGGTCCTAAGGCATAAAGCTCTTTAAAAAATAAAAAAGTTGGAAAATAGGAAGAGAAACAAAATCTGAGTTTATTAATAAAAAAAAAAAAAATAAAAAAACACAAGACTATCCTTATTTTTTCTAATTTTGCTTAAGACAAACAAAAGTTACATACTTAGGCATCGTTTGGGAATCAAGTGGCTCTCAAACGTTTTTTTTTTTTTTTTGAGAGGTTTTCACTATAGTGTGCGTGCACTCGCCAGACAGACAGAGAGAGACAGAGAGACAGAAAGCGAGAAATCACCCCCCGGGGGGATGGCCACGCCGCAATCCCTTCTCCTCCATTCTCCTCTCGGGATCCTGGGCACGCACGCATACGCGCCCGGCGTGAGTTTTAAGCCACCGGGTCCAGGACTTGAACTGCAGTCGACTACGTGGGAGTCCAGAGACATAGCCATTACGCTAACTGCTGGTCCCTCAAACTTTTTAAATCTGGGGCAATTTAGGCATGGCAAAAGACTTCTGAAAGCTCACATAAGTCAGAATTTTAGCTCTTTAGTAGAAGAGTATTACCATGATAAAGACTGGATAATAACAAAACCAACAAACCTCAGGAAGCATGCCAGCAATAATGAATAGGTGCTATTAATTAATTTGTAAGAAAAAATATATAAACATTTACCACAGTTCAATATATAATGTCCCATAATATAATGTTCCAAGAGCCTCAACATAACCCAAAAATCTTCATACCTTTGCTTTTATATTATACTTATTTCAATAACAAGAAGCCATTGATGGAACATCACCAAGCTTATCCATATATAAGGGTCACAAGTTTAATTCTAAGAGGGCAGATGATTTCTATTTGAGCCCAAAACAATACATTTAAAAATGCAGTTATTAGGGCCAGCAGGTGGCATGGTGGTTAAGGTGCTGGACTCCCATATGGTCAGCCGTGGTTTGAGTCTCTGACCTGGAGGTTTGCTTTCTCTCTCTTTTTTTCTCTCTCTCTTTCTCTCTTTGGTGAGCATGTGTGCCCTGTAGCAAATTTTAAAAGTAATAATAATGATAAATAATTCCCTTTTAAAAAATGCAGTCATTAAATAACAGGCATCAAAACTACAAAACTATTAATACGTACATTAACCCTGCACATGCCTTCCATTTTGTCTTCAATGGTTTTATTACAACACAGACTGTAAACAAGCAACCATTATGCCAAGACAGTGTTAAAGAAAGCACATGGAAAAGTGGCCTTCAGCTCACAGCAATGGTCAGCATTAACCTGGAGTTGTAAAGTTTCGAGAGGGTGAGCCTCCCAAGAGCTCAGTGTGAGGTGGGCTTTGTAACCACCTGGACTCGTGCTTCAGGTGATGCCCCAAATCTACCCTCACTGCAGCTCATCTTGATTCAATAACCATCTAAAGGTGTGTTCTAATGGAAACTCAGAAGTAAACTGGACTTTCATAGAATCCTCGGGAGAAAAGGATATTATGGTAAACACAGGCGTGTGGCAATATATGAATAGATAAAAGGATAAAGACAACATCTTATCCTCCAACCAACAGCACTTCTGTGCCCTCTAAATAATCTAAAACTCACAGGCCATCAAAATGTTGGGTAACTATTTACTGACTCGATATTCAGAATATAAAACAAAAGCATTCATCCAATTGAAAGTGAAGAAGATAAACAGTAACACAGACTATGAACCAACCCCAAAAGGAAAAAAGATAGCATCGATGCATATTTAACCATAAACAAACCCATTTCTTATGATTCGATTAGAGAATACAGGTGAAGTGGTTAGTGAGAGACTGCCTGGGCTCTAAGCAATCACACACCACACTGACTAGCTGAGCGATTCAGGGCAAACTGCTTCAAACTTCTGTGCTAGACGTTCTAAGCCTCTAAAATGATCAAAATAGTTCACAACTCAATTACACAACTTACTACATGTTAAATTTCTAGAAGAGGGCCGAGTACAGAGTAAATACCACAGTGGCTATTATTATTTGTTTAAACTATTTTTAACAATACAGAACATAATTTTTCAAACATAATCAAGCATAAGAAAAGGTATACATCTTATTTTATAAAGACCCCTGCTGCCTTGCACACAGTTTCATTGTTAGTAGACATATGCTGAAAACGCATGACCACTTACTCTTAGATATCTACTAGGTTGATAATTGTTTAAAATTACCTACCTGCCAAGTATAATCCTTTATAATTTCTGTAGGCATTGGAATTACAAGGAGATTCTGAAGAATAAATGCAGCCTGTGAATTTAAAAAAAAAAATTTTAAATGTCAATACTGCCATCTTGTTGTCATTTCTGAAATAACCAATGTATTAAAATTATAAGCAAAAGATGCAGCTCTGGTCAACTGCAAATGCTGGGAGACTACTGTGAGAACAGCCAAACTGCATTTCTTTTTATGTGATGACCTTTTTGGGTGATGAGCGAACGGCATATGAAATTATTTCATCAGGAGGTATTTTTCCAATTTTGGAATTTAGTTTTACCCAAAAAATGGTTTGCATAATATAAACTAGTCTGGTAGAATTTAAGAAATATACTTGCGGGTTTCTACTGTTCTCTTACAGGTTACAAACACATCCTTTTCTCCCCTCATCTTTCTGTCTCCCTCATACAAACTTCTTTCAATAAAAACTTGCCAACTATAAAATACAAACCACAAGAGTCCAACTTAAAGTACTAGGTACTAAAGATGATCAAATGACTACAATGGGAGAAAGAAAGGTAAGGGGGGATTCTAAGAGAGTGAAATACTCAACCATATTAACTAGCAGTCAACAGAAAAGCTTAAAGTTGATGAACTAAGAAAAAGCCTGAATGTAAACATTACTATTTAAAAACATGGAGGCAAATAACAAGAAAACTAGCCTTCAGGTTTAGAAATAGAAATTAGCTAATGGTGGACCCAGTATGCATTATTTGCTTCATAAGCCTCTAAGTACCATTTGATTATTGTTTTTATAACTATTTGCATGAATCATCGCTTTGACAAAAGCAGCAATAAAAAGAAAACGCAACTATTTCAAAATAATTAAAACAGGGTTTAATTGTCCTCTCATAAGTTACATGATAAATACTACAGTTATTTTTGACAGCCCCTTATTTTTACTAAAGCTTTACAAACAGTAGAGCCCCCAAAACGCAGTGATAATACAAAAGCAATTTTATGTTCTATAAACTACTTTGCAATGTCTTGTGATAGTTCACTTTAAAATATTTTGGTATTATCAGACGAATGGACTCCAATTCTTACTGTGAATGAGAATCTTCTTAGTCTCTGTTGCCATTTAGTTGGTGTTTCTGCAGGTAGTAGAGATTACGAGTGGCCACTCCGCCAAACTGAACAAGGAGCTGGGTGTGGTTTATGGGCACCACTCAACCAATTTCTAAGGTAAGTCAAGGGAGAAGGCACATGGTGACAGACATACCTCTCGGCGCACCATGCTGCATTCCGACTGGTCCAGGAGAATGTTCACCACCGTCCCCCAGAGCCCTCCGGAAATGTGCTGACAACTGTTTGCCAAGGCCACACAGCCAGTTTCAAGGGTGGTCAGTGCTGATCCTAATCCAAGTGAAGTGAATCTCACCTGTCCATATTACAGAGAAAGTTGTCCCATCAAAGAATCTTATTTCCTATTTTCTAGCATGAATGCTCAATTTTTCTGGGACATAAAATATCCTACTTTCATAAATATGACAGTGGTTTTACAATCCTAAGTTATAAAGGACACCTACAGAAGAAAATGCCTTCTAAGTTTATAAATTAATAAAAATCCTGTTTTTTCATCAAAAAAGCAATAATATAGAAAAAGAAGTTAAACGTAAGCAAATGTTACATAAAGCTAAAATCAGGTAAAGAAAGAAGTAAAATTATAGCTGAGGGACCAGCAGAAGGCATAATGGTTACGTAGCTGGACTCCCATGTAACTGACCATGGTTCAAGTCCCAGACCCAGTGTAGTCAACTGCTGTTCAAGTCCCAGACCACCAGTGGCTTAAAACTCATGCTGGGTACATGTGTGTGCATTCCCAAGATCCTGAGAGGAGAATGGAGGAAAAGGGATTGCAGTGTGGCCCTCCCCCTGGGGGAGTGATTTCTTGATTTCTGTTTCTCTGTCTCTCCAGTAAGCACATGCATCCTATAGCAAAAATCTCTCTCGCTAAAATATAAATAAATAAATAAATACAAATAATTATAGCTGACAAGGCCTTTTCTATGAAAGCATAAGGCACTTACATATTTTTTATGAATACAATTTCTATTTATTGCTCATTCACATAAAGGGTACCTATTATTTCTTTTATCATTATTAATTTTTTAGTATTTATTCAAAATAAATTATTTTACCTTTCCTGAAACCTTTTCAAAACAAATAAGTAAATTATGTCTTTATAGGACATTTAGTATTTTCTATAAAAAATATGTATAAATATAATGGGGTGAAAAATTAACCTCTAAATTCAGACCAAGCAGTATTTCTATACATCAAGGCTTTTATTATATTATCTAGTCATTTATTCCTCAAAACCAGTAGACAATGATTAAAACTGGGACGTTACTTACAATATACATTTTTTCACTGTAATGGTAGTATTCTATTAAATGACACCTAATGTGACTTGCCTTCATAATTGATCATTTCCAGCTATTCTAAATTGTTTAAAAATGGCTGAGCTTCTGCAGTAGGTTTTCACTGCTGTTTCTGAAAGTGAATCTATTGATATATATTCATTTCTCTTTTATAATTTCAATCTGTAATGAAAAAGAAGGTGCTATATGTTGAGGTGTATCTCTCTAAAATTCATGTTGACGTCCTGATCCCCAGTGTAACTGTAATTGGGGATAGAGCCCTTAGGAGGTGACTAAAGTTAAATTAGGTTATAGGAATGGGGCCCTATTATGTGAGGAAACATAACTTTTGTGATTTCACAAGTTCACACCTAGACAGAAATTTTGCTGCATGATGAATTGTACCTGGGATCTCACCCGTATCTCCTACCCACATTTAATTTAGATAATATATAGAAAAAACTTTGGACTTTAGACTACAGAGTTAATGCTGGAATGAGCTGACATTTAAGGTGGTTGAAATGAAATGAATGCATTTTGCAGGGGAGAAGAACATGAATTTTGTGAGGCTAGAGATGGAAAGCTATTGACTGAATTGTGTCTCTCCAAAATTCCTATGTTGAAGTCTTAACTACTAACATGTCTATATTTTGAGATAAGGCTTCTAAAAGGTAATTACATCGAAGTAAGGACCTAACGCCAGAGTCCTAACCCAATAGGACTGGGAGCCTCATAAGGAAACTGAAAAAAATCTTCCTTTACCTCTTTCTGTCTGCCAGCCTCTCGCCTTCTCTCCCCCCATCCCCTCTCAACCCACCTGCAGGTATAAAAGAAAGGTCACGGGAACACACAGGAAGAAGGTGGTTGTCTACAAGCCAGAAAAAGAGCCGTCATCAAAACCTCACTAGTTGGAAACTCGACCTTAAACTTCCATATTCCAGAGTTTTGAGACAGCAAATGTCTTTGTTTTAGCCACACAGTTCTATGATACTTTGTTATAGCAGCCTGCTATGGTTTAGATAACGGTTTGTTCTGCCAAAGGTTCATGTTTTGGAATACGGTCCCTAAGGTAAAAATCCCTGGCAGTGGTAAGACTTTTCAGAGGTGAGACCAAGAGGGCAGTGTTTGGATCATGGCATATTACCTTCATGAGTAGATTTATGTTCTCTCAAAAGATGGAGCAAGTTCTAGTTCCACAAGAAGGAATTACTTCCAATAAAACTGGGTTATTACAAAAGGTCAAATGACTGTCCTCAGTCTTTCTCTTTCTGCACATACCTGCCATTCACTCTTTGCCTGTCAGTCATGTTTTTACACAGGACTAGAGGCGGCCTGTTGCCAGGCCCACACCTTTGGACTAGCCAGACACCAGAACTGTAAGCCAAGTAAGCCTCTATTCTTTATAAATCACCCAGTTTATTATTTCTGTTAGTAACAAAACAGCAAACTAAGACAAAGCCTGAGCTAAAACAAGGATTAAATAAAATATAAACAATAGTCATTAAAATAATCCCATGATATTAATATGTACATATATATTATTTTTATTTCTTTATTTTTAGTTTTTTGCCATAGGGTGCATGCAGCACTCACTGGAGAGCAACGGAGAGAGAGAGAGAGAGAGAAAGTGAGAAATCATCCCCCAGGGGCTATGGCCATACCACAATCCCTTTTCCTCTATCCTCTACTCCTAATTTTGGGCATGCAAGCACAAGTACTCAGTGTGATTTTCAAGCCGCCAGGTCCGGGGCTCAAACCACAGGTGGCCAAGTTGGGAGTCCAGCACCGTAACCACATCACACCACCCGCTGGCCCCTTATTGTTACTTATGTTTAGTCTAAGCACTATGGACTTGATTCTCCTTCACACTGACCTCTGGGTCCCGATCAACCCATAATGGAATCAGCCAAGTCAGTCCTTGTTGAGTAGGAGCATGCTCCTCCCTGTGACTCCCCAGAGGCAAGAACCAAAGTGACATCCACTCCTATAATGAAGAAAAGGGAACAGAACCATTTTAGGCAAGTTTCTAAGAAAATGTATGTACAGAGTTTAAAGAATATTTTAAACTGAATTTTTAAAGACCAAAGTAAATAAAAATGTACCTAACCGTTTTAACCCATTTAGTCAAAACAAGGCAAACAGAAAAAGCTCAACTTCTCCTTAAAAAGTTAAATATAACAAACTTTTCTGTAGAAGCTATTTTTTTTTTTTTTTTTGGAGAGATTTCCGCTATAGGGCATGTGCGCTCGCCAGACAGACAAGA